>CM068979.1:13187803-13787803 GCA_035357415.1 Ophraella communa | reverse complement strand
GAAATTGACCCAAAAAACTAATAGTGCCGCCATTAATAAAAATTGAATAACTAATAAATGACACTTTAAAAACATCTGGAATCTATGACTCAGGATCTAATGTATCCTTAATAAATTCAAGATTATTATCTTTAAAGAAAAAACCTACTTATAATAAAAATGCAGGTTTAAAAACAATTAATGGCGTAAAAAAATCAATAGGAATAGTAACTTTAAAAATAAAAATTTTTGAAATTGAAAAGCATGCTTTGTTATAGACGAAGACAACTTTGACTATGATTTTCTAGTGGGTTTAGACTGTGTACAAAAATTTAATTTATCTCAAAATCAGAATCTGACTATCACCCAGAATAATCTCATAAAAAACGATGATGATGAATACAAACAAAAATAAAGAAAGGTTCAAAGGAAACTCAAAGTCTATCCCACAACTATTTATTAAACGTTGCAACTAGTTTCGGTCCTATAGGACCATCATCAGGCTGAAAGAATTACAAGAAAATAGAAAGAGGATCTTGAAAGGTACAATATCAAGTTACAATACAATACCAATTCCTCACAAATTAATAAAAATGACAAGTTGATAATACAGAGAATAGAAACATTTTTAACAATCAAATGTCAAACAATATTATAAGAATAAACATTGATAATAATACTATAAAACTGCAAATATATTGTTTAAATAATAAAAACTCAAAAAAATATAATAAATTTAACAAAGTTAAAGTTGAACTTACATTAATTCATATTATAAGAAATAGAAATTCAAAGTTTTAAAAATAAGTATGGAAATTATAGCTAATACTGACAGGATGAAAGAGAGTCAAAACTTTTCGCAAAACAATCTAATACTAAATTGCTATTCAAGACAAAAAAGTGAGAAAACTTCATTATCAAAAGTAATATAATAAGTAAACAAAACTTACCATAAAATGTCATGAGATAAAAGAAAACACAGAAGATTAAAACATAATTAGGAGGTAATAATGAATTTGTTATAACATCTCAAAATATAGAAACCGATATGGAAAAAGTGGGAACAAAATAATGTTACTTTTAAGTCTAACTCCCGGAGGAGAAATAGGGATATAGTGGAATATATCAGGAAAAACTGAAATCGAGGAGATATTTGGAGTAATAGCAAATCCCAAAAATAAGAGTTGCTTATACGATTTAATCTTAGTGAAATTAAAATTGTGAAGGAATTTTGAAAGAAAACTTCTAAAAGAAGTGAACATCTTACATTTTACAGTGAAAGTATTTAGAAGTAAATGAGGATCCAAAATGGAAACTCATCATTCCCATGTGGATAGAAATTCTTAAAAGGAACCTCCAACCAAGAAATTATTCCACAAAGAAATAATAGAGGAATAATAATTAGGGTAAAAATCATAATTAAATTCCATTAAAATAATGGGATGCAGGAAATTTTCAAAAAATTTTGAAAACTATACTGAAATGGACACCACTGACCACTACCATTCAATACCAAAAGTCAACTAATCACAATACATATCATCTCAGATATAAAGCAGAAGTGCATGGAACTAAAGAAAAAAGAGAAAAGATACTTAAACCAGGTACTGTATCATAGAACTATGAGATTCAACATTAAATGAAGTCTGTATGTCAAATTTAAAAAAGGAAAAGAAGAAGAAAAAGAGTAAAGAAAATCAAGTTCAAAGCAAAATATTATTTTTGAGACTAAGGAAAACATAATTTTCAGACGGTCTAAGTTGTTCATTAAGGCAATTAATGTTATCATCTAAAAGAGCTGTATGTATCTCAAGGCTTTCTAGCAAATTCAATCTATAACCCTTATCACAAAAATGCAGTAAGTCAACCTTAAAAAGTTCACGAGAGTGGTTTTCAGATAGAATGTGATTTGCAAAGGATGAAGGAGAATTAAAATGTTCAAATGTTTGGTATTTCTTAATGAAATTAACATGTTCAGAGAGACGTGTTTCAAGTCTACGTCCGCATTGACCAATATAAACTGAATTGCAATCAGCGCAAGAGAGTCTATAAACCCCGGATTTATGCAACTTAGGAATAGGATCTTTATTATGGACTAAAAATGATTTAAGTGAGTTGTCAGTCTTGAAAGCAACCTCAACATCAAACTGTCTAAAAATCTTTTGTATTTTATAGGAAATATTACCAAAGAAGTGAATGGAACCTTTGAAATTTTTAATAGAAGATTCTGTAACATTTAAACTATTGTGAAAAGGTAACTTAAACTTAATAAAGAATTTTAAGTACAATTTTTGTATAATGTGTAAAGGATAATTATTGTTAACAGCTAATTGCTTAATAACATTTATCTCATCCACAAAACCAGAATTGGAAAGAGGTAAGGAAAAACATCTATGGAAAAGACTATTAAAAGCAGCTAATTTATGTGTCATCGGGTGGCAAGAAAAGTAATCTATGAGTCCATCGGTTGTAGTAGGTTTTCTGTAAACTCCAATGTCTAAACAGTGTAAAGTAGAATTTCTCGAAATCATAATATCAAGAAAAGGAATACAATTGTTGGTTTCAAACTCAACTGTAAAACGAATCCTTGGATGTAAAGTATTAATGAAATTTAAAAAGGAATCAAAGGATTCTAAAGAACCATTATATAACAAAATGCAATCATCTACATATCTGTAATAAAAAACAATATCACTTTTAAATTCTGAATTAAGAAATTGGGACTCTAAATTATTCATAAAAACCTCAGCAAGAAAGGGAGATAAACTAGAACCCATAGCTAAGCCTTCTGTCTGTTCATAAAAAACATTATTAAATTTAAAAAAAAAGTTTTGTTCTAGTGTCAAACCAAGTAATGAACAAAAATCCAGCACAATATGAGTTGGAGTATCATTAACAAGCATCAAATTCCTCACAAGTGAAATACAATCAGAAGGTGGGATACTGGGAAACAAATTACTAACATCTAATGAAACCAGAAATGAATTATCAGGGACTGAAACATTAATAAGTTTATTAGCTAAATCAATAGAGTTTTTAATGGAAAATTCATTATTGAAATTAGTTAGAGTTTTCAAATTGGAACAAAGAAAAGAAGCAAGTCTCGAAGCTGGAGTGTTAATGAAACTAACAACAGGGCGTATGGGGACATTAGTTTTGTGAATCTTAGGAAGACCATAGAGTAAAGGAGTAACTGCTCTCATAGGACACAGTTTGAAGTGATTCTGATTGAAGGAGAGGAGGGTGGAATGAAATTTAAGTCTCAAAGAACTTTTCAAATAATTATGAAATTTAATAGTAGGATCAAAAGACAAAATTTTGAAAGAAGAATCAGATGAAAGGAAATTTTCAACCTTAGAAACATAATCAGTCTTATTCAGAACAACTAAGCAATTTCCTTTATCGGACTTTGAAAGAACAAGATCATCATTTTTGATCTTTTTGTACAAAGAAGAAACAGTAGATTTAAGAGGATCAAAGAAATTCTTTAAAACCTTTCCCGGACCCGAAACCCCGCTATACCTATTTAAAGTGTGAGAAACCCTAACCCTCAATGCATCCTTGTCAATAACGTCTGAATTAGAAATGACATTTTCACAATCTATAGATAGTAATTTAATGTTAGATTTAAAGTTATAATTAGATGGAAAATTAAATTTTAAACCCTTATTTAGAATATCAATTTGTGTTTCAGAAAAAACTGTATCACTGAGATTAAGTACCCTTGGGTGAAAATTAAAATTAGAAAATTTATTTAAGTTCTTATTATGATTATTTTTGTAAAATGTAATTTTAGAAGCTAAGAGTGATTTAAACTTTTTGTTAAGATTGTTGTAAATGTCAGTTCCAACATCAGAGATCCAATCTCGTATATCTGAATCCAAATTACAAAATTCAATAAAATCCAATGTACTAGTTAAATGAAAAAACAAAAATTTTAGTTTAACATTAATAAAATCTAAGTGATTATAATGACTTCTAATCTCACTCCTTATCCAAAAAAGTTGCTTAGTTGTTCTGAATAAGACTGATTATGTTTCTAAGGTTGAAAATTTCCTTTCATCTGATTCTTCTTTCAAAATTTTGTCTTTTGATCCTACTATTAAATTTCATAATTATTTGAAAAGTTCTTTGAGACTTAAATTTCATTCCACCCTCCTCTCCTTCAATCAGAATCACTTCAAACTGTGTCCTATGAGAGCAGTTACTCCTTTACTCTATGGTCTTCCTAAGATTCACAAAACTAATGTCCCCATACGCCCTGTTGTTAGTTTCATTAACACTCCAGCTTCGAGACTTGCTTCTTTTCTTTGTTCCAATTTGAAAACTCTAACTAATTTCAATAATGAATTTTCCATTAAAAACTCTATTGATTTAGCTAATAAACTTATTAATGTTTCAGTCCCTGATAATTCATTTCTGGTTTCATTAGATGTTAGTAATTTGTTTCTCAGTATCCCACCTTCTGATTGTATTTCACTTGTGAGGGATTTGATGCTTGTTAATGATACTCCAACTCATATTGTGCTGGATTTTTGTTCATTACTTGGTTTGACACTAGAACAAAACTTTTTTAAATTTAATAATGTTTTTTATGAACAGACAGAAGGCTTAGCTATGGGTTCTAGTTTATCTCCCTTTCTTGCTGAGGTTTTTATGAATAATTTCGAGTCCCAATTTCTTAATTCAGAATTTAAAAGTGATATTGTTTTTTATTACAGATATGTAGATGATTGCATTTTGTTATATAATGGTTCTTTAGAATCCTTTGATTCCTTTTTAAATTTCATTAATACTTTACATCCAAGGATTCGTTTTACAGTTGAGTTTGAAACCAACAATTGTATTCCTTTTCTTGATATTATGATTTCGAGAAATTCTACTTTACACTGTTTAGACATTGGAGTTTACAGAAAACCTACTACAACCGATGGACTCATAGATTACTTTTCTTGCCACCCGATGACACATAAATTAGCTGCTTTTAATAGTCTTTTCCATAGATGTTTTTCCTTACCTCTTTCCAATTCTGGTTTTGTGGATGAGATAAATGTTATTAAGCAATTAGCTGTTAACAATAATTATCCTTTACACATTATACAAAAATTGTACTTAAAATTCTTTATTAAGTTTAAGTTACCTTTTCACAATAGTTTAAATGTTACAGAATCTTCTATTAAAAATTTCAAAGGTTCCATTCACTTCTTTGGTAATATTTCCTATAAAATACAAAAGATTTTTAGACAGTTTGATGTTGAGGTTGCTTTCAAGACTGACAACTCACTTAAATCATTTTTAGTCCATAATAAAGATCCTATTCCTAAGTTGCATAAATCCGGGGTTTATAGACTCTCTTGCGCTGATTGCAATTCAGTTTATATTGGTCAATGCGGACGTAGACTTGAAACACGTCTCTCTGAACATGTTAATTTCATTAAGAAATACCAAACATTTGAACATTTTAATTCTCCTTCATCCTTTGCAAATCACATTCTATCTGAAAACCACTCTCGTGAACTTTTTAAGGTTGACTTACTGCATTTTTGTGATAAGGGTTATAGATTGAATTTGCTAGAAAGCCTTGAGATACATACAGCTCTTTTAGATGATAACATTAATTGCCTTAATGAACAACTTAGACCGTCTGAAAATTATGTTTTCCTTAGTCTCAAAAATAATATTTTGCTTTGAACTTGATTTTCTTTACTCTTTTTCTTCTTCTTTTCCTTTTTTAAATTTGACATACAGACTTCATTTAATGTTGAATCTCATAGTTCTATGATACAGTACCTGGTTTAAGTATCTTTTCTCTTTTTTCTTTAGTTCCATGCACTTCTGCTTTATATCTGAGATGATATGTATTGTGATTAGTTGACTTTTGGTATTGAATGGTAGTGGTCAGTGGTGTCCATTTCAGTATAGTTTTCAAAATTTTTTGAAAATTTCCTGCATCCCATTATTTTAATGGAATTTAATTATGATTTTTACCCTAATTATTATTCCTCTATTATTTCTTTGTGGAATAATTTCTTGGTTGGAGGTTCCTTTTAAGAATTTCTATCCACATGGGAATGATGAGTTTCCATTTTTGGATCCTCATTTACTTCTAAATACTTTCACTGTAAAATGTAAGATGTTCACTTCTTTTAGAAGTTTTCTTTCAAAATTCCTTCACAATTTTAATTTCACTAAGATTAAATCGTATAAGCAACTCTTATTTTTGGGATTTGCTATTACTCCAAATATCTCCTCGATTTCAGTTTTTCCTGATATATTCCACTATATCCCTATTTCTCCTCCGGGAGTTAGACTTAAAAGTAACATTATTTTGTTCCCACTTTTTCCATATCGGTTTCTATATTTTGAGATGTTATAACAAATTCATTATTACCTCCTAATTATGTTTTAATCTTCTGTGTTTTCTTTTATCTCATGACATTTTATGGTAAGTTTTGTTTACTTATTATATTACTTTTGATAATGAAGTTTTCTCACTTTTTTGTCTTGAATAGCAATTTAGTATTAGATTGTTTTGCGAAAAGTTTTGACTCTCTTTCATCCTGTCAGTATTAGCTATAATTTCCATACTTATTTTTAAAACTTTGAATTTCTATTTCTAATAATATGAATTAATGTAAGTTCAACTTTAACTTTGTTAAATTTATTATATTTTTGATTTTTTATTATTTAAACAATATATTTACAGTTTTATAGTATTATTATCAATGTTTATTCTTATAATATTGTTTGACATTTGATTGTTAAAAATGTTTCTATTCTCTGTATTATCAACTTGTCATTTTTATTAATTTGTGAGGAATTGGTATTGTATTGTAACTTGATATTGTACCTTTCAAGATCCTCTTTCTATTTTCTTGTAATTCTTTCAGCCTGATGATGGTCCTATAGGACCGAAACTAGTTGCAACGTTTAATAAATAGTTGTGGGATAGACTTTGAGTTTCCTTTGAACCTTTGTGTTTCAACCCACATTTGAGTTATGGATAGCTTACAAGATTTAAAAATAAAGAAGATCAACCTAAAGACACAAAACAAATTCCAGGCGGTTCAGGTAGTGTCATAGGAAATAAACAAAATATAGATGATGAAAAAGAAGATATGGATATTACAAAGAAAAACAAAAAAGAAATTAATGAATATGAAATTACTTTAAATGAAAACATAACAATCGATAATTTTGAAATTTCCGTAAATAATTTAGATCAACAAAAAAAAACAGAAATAGATAAATTGATATGCAAATACAGCTCGATTTTCGCTAAAGACAAATATGATATAGCTACTGTAAAAGGTTATGAAGCCCATATCGATCTGATAATAGATAAATACTATAGTAAGAGGCCGTATAGGTGTTCTATTGAAGATATGAAAGAAATCGAAGATCAAGTATCAAAATTACTAGAAAAAAATTTAATCGAGGAGTTCTATAGCCCTTTTGCTGCTCCAGTAACACTTGCGTTTAAAAAAGAAGAAGGTAGGAGATCAAGGCTTTGCATAGATTTCGCGAATTAAATAAAATTGTAGTCCCGCAATCCCAACCATTTTCCCTAATAGAGGATTTAATGGTTAAAACAAGGAAATGTAAATATTTTTTAACATTCGATGTAAATTCTGCGTTTTGGTCCATACCTCTTAAAATTGAAAACAGATATAAAACTACATTTGTTACCCAGGAGGCACACTTCCAATGGACTTGCTTACCTTTCGGCTTAAAAACTTCGCCCGCTATTTTTCAAAGAATATTAAGCAGCATCATGAGAAAGCGTAAATTATCAGAATTCCCTGTCAATTACATAGATGATATTTTAATATTTTCTGAAACATTCGAGAAACACATGGAACACGTACCTCTGTTATTAGAAGCAATCTTAAAAGAGGATTTTAAATTGAAATTCTCAAAATGTAGCTTTGCACAAGACTCTGTAAAATATCTAGGACACATAATAAGGAACAATACTGTTACCCCCCCAAAAGATAATTTGATTGCTATAAAAGAATTTCCAATCCCAAAAACACAAAAAAAACGTACGTCAATTTTTAGGAAAAATTAATTTCTATGGGAAATATGTGCTCAATTATATTAGATCCCTTACATAATTTATTAAGAAAAGGAGCAAAATTCACTTGGTCCAATAAATGCCAAGAATCCTTTGATTCTATAAAAAAACTACTTTGCTCTAAACCAATTCTAGCCATATTTGACCCAGACTTACCAATACATATATATATATATATACATATATTGTAATGATTTAAAATAATAATAATAATAACTTACCAAAACATAATTAAGATTGGGATAAATAATGAGAAAAAAAAGGATATAAGTTTAAAGTTTTCTTGGTATGATGAATTTACCATAAAACTTCTTTATTGGAACTACTTAATAAATCTTAATAGACACACACACACACAAAATAACTTGATAAAAGATGAGTCCTTATGAAGAAACACTAACATCAGGAGTCGATTCAATAATTGTCCATTATCCTATGAGATTCAAGCTAAAAATAAAAAGAAAAATAAACTAAGAACAATAAAAAACTGAACGGTTAAACTAAACTTCCACTATTTATTCGAAAAATTCGCTTTAACATTCAATTACAGCTGTTTCGCTATAACTAGCATGGTCAGATATCAAAGGTTCCATTCACTTCTTTGGTAATATTTCCTATAAAATACAAAAGATTTTTAGACAGTTTGATGTTGAGGTTGCTTTCAAGACTGACAACTCACTTAAATCATTTTTAGTCCATAATAAAGATCCTATTCCTAAGTTGCATAAATCCGGGGTTTATAGACTCTCTTGCGCTGATTGCAATTCAGTTTATATTGGTCAATGCGGACGTAGACTTGAAACACGTCTCTCTGAACATGTTAATTTCATTAAGAAATACCAAACATTTGAACATTTTAATTCTCCTTCATCCTTTGCAAATCACATTCTATCTGAAAACCACTCTCGTGAACTTTTTAAGGTTGACTTACTGCATTTTTGTGATAAGGGTTATAGATTGAATTTGCTAGAAAGCCTTGAGATACATACAGCTCTTTTAGATGATAACATTAATTGCCTTAATGAACAACTTAGACCGTCTGAAAATTATGTTTTCCTTAGTCTCAAAAATAATATTTTGCTTTGAACTTGATTTTCTTTACTCTTTTTCTTCTTCTTTTCCTTTTTTAAATTTGACATACAGACTTCATTTAATGTTGAATCTCATAGTTCTATGATACAGTACCTGGTTTAAGTATCTTTTTTCTTTAGTTCCATGCACTTCTGCTTTATATCTGAGATGATATGTATTGTGATTAGTTGACTTTTGGTATTGAATGGTAGTGGTCAGTGGTGTCCATTTCAGTATAGTTTTCAAAATTTTTTGAAAATTTCCTGCATCCCATTATTTTAATGGAATTTAATTATGATTTTTACCCTAATTATTATTCCTCTATTATTTCTTTGTGGAATAATTTCTTGGTTGGAGGTTCCTTTTAAGAATTTCTATCCACATGGGAATGATGAGTTTCCATTTTTGGATCCTCATTTACTTCTAAATACTTTCACTGTAAAATGTAAGATGTTCACTTCTTTTAGAAGTTTTCTTTCAAAATTCCTTCACAATTTTAATTTCACTAAGATTAAATCGTATAAGCAACTCTTATTTTTGGGATTTGCTATTACTCCAAATATCTCCTCGATTTCAGTTTTTCCTGATATATTCCACTATATCCCCTATTTCTCCCTCCGGGAGTTAGACTTAAAAGTAACATTATTTTGTTCCCACTTTTTCCATATCGGTTTCTATATTTTGAGATGTTATAACAAATTCATTATTACCTCCTAATTATGTTTTAATCTTCTGTGTTTTCTTTTATCTCATGACATTTTATGGTAAGTTTTGTTTACTTATTATATTACTTTTGATAATGAAGTTTTCTCACTTTTTTGTCTTGAATAGCAATTTAGTATTAGATTGTTTTGCGAAAAGTTTTGACTCTCTTTCATCCTGTCAGTATTAGCTATAATTTCCATACTTATTTTTAAAACTTTGAATTTCTATTTCTAATAATATGAATTAATGTAAGTTCAACTTTAACTTTGTTAAATTTATTATATTTTTTTGATTTTTTATTATTTAAACAATATATTTGCAGTTTTATAGTATTATTATCAATGTTTATTCTTATAATATTGTTTGACATTTGATTGTTAAAAATGTTTCTATTCTCTGTATTATCAACTTGTCATTTTTATTAATTTGTGAGGAATTGGTATTGTATTGTAACTTGATATTGTACCTTTCAAGATCCTCTTTCTATTTTCTTGTAATTCTTTCAGCCTGATGATGGTCCTATAGGACCGAAACTAGTTGCAACGTTTAATAAATAGTTGTGGGATAGACTTTGAGTTTCCTTTGAACCTTTGTGTTTCAACCCACATTTGAGTTATGGATAGCTTACAAGATTTAAAAATAAAGAAGATCAACCTAAAGACACAAAACAAATTCCAGGCGGTTCAGGTAGTGTCATAGGAAATAAACAAAATATAGATGATGAAAAAGAAGATATGGATATTACAAAGAAAAACAAAAAAGAAATTAATGAATATGAAATTACTTTAAATGAAAACATAACAATCGATAATTTTGAAATTTCCGTAAATAATTTAGATCAACAAAAAAAAACAGAAATAGATAAATTGATATGCAAATACAGCTCGATTTTCGCTAAAGACAAATATGATATAGCTACTGTAAAAGGTTATGAAGCCCATATCGATCTGATAATAGATAAATACTATAGTAAGAGGCCGTATAGGTGTTCTATTGAAGATATGAAAGAAATCGAAGATCAAGTATCAAAATTACTAGAAAAAAATTTAATCGAGGAGTTCTATAGCCCTTTTGCTGCTCCAGTAACACTTGCGTTTAAAAAAGAAGAAGGTAGGAGATCAAGGCTTTGCATAGATTTCGCGAATTAAATAAAATTGTAGTCCCGCAATCCCAACCATTTTCCCTAATAGAGGATTTAATGGTTAAAACAAGGAAATGTAAATATTTTTTAACATTCGATGTAAATTCTGCGTTTTGGTCCATACCTCTTAAAATTGAAAACAGATATAAAACTACATTTGTTACCCAGGAGGCACACTTCCAATGGACTTGCTTACCTTTCGGCTTAAAAACTTCGCCCGCTATTTTTCAAAGAATATTAAGCAGCATCATGAGAAAGCGTAAATTATCAGAATTCCCTGTCAATTACATAGATGATATTTTAATATTTTCTGAAACATTCGAGAAACACATGGAACACGTACCTCTGTTATTAGAAGCAATCTTAAAAGAGGATTTTAAATTGAAATTCTCAAAATGTAGCTTTGCACAAGACTCTGTAAAATATCTAGGACACATAATAAGGAACAATACTGTTACCCCCCTAAAAGATAATTTGATTGCTATAAAAGAATTTCCAATCCCAAAAACACAAAAAAAAACGTACGTCAATTTTTAGGAAAAATTAATTTCTATGGGAAATATGTGCTCAATTATATTAGATCCCTTACATAATTTATTAAGAAAAGGAGCAAAATTCACTTGGTCCAATAAATGCCAAGAATCCTTTGATTCTATAAAAAAACTACTTTGCTCTAAACCAATTCTAGCCATATTTGACCCAGACTTACCAATACATATATATATATATATACATATATTGTAATGATTTAAAATAATAATAATAATAACTTACCAAAACATAATTAAGATTGGGATAAATAATGAGAAAAAAAAGGATATAAGTTTAAAGTTTTCTTGGTATGATGAATTTACCATAAAACTTCTTTATTGGAACTATTTAATAAATCTTAATAGACACACACACACACAAAATAACTTGATAAAAGATGAGTCCTTATGAAGAAACACTAACATCAGGAGTCGATTCAATAATTGTCCATTATCCTATGAGATTCAAGCTAAAAATAAAAAGAAAAATAAACTAAGAACAATAAAAAACTGAACGGTTAAACTAAACTTCCACTATTTATTCGAAAAATTCGCTTTAACATTCAATTACAGCTGTTTCGCTATAACTAGCATGGTCAGATTATAGCGAAACAGCTGTAATTGAATGTTAAAGCGAATTTTTCGAATAAATAGTGGAAGTTTAGTTTAACCGTTCAGTTTTTTATTGTTCTTAGTAAGATGAACTTTCACAAAGTAAAGGTTAACACAATCAATTTCAGAAAAATAAACATTAGTATATGACAATACTAAATTATATTAATTTAATATTACCTACATGAGACCAATTCTAATAGTTATATAAAGTAAAATTAGTTTGATTAAAATATCAATAAGATAAAAATAAAGTTAATATAATATAGTATGATAATATTTTACTAGTTAGTATAATTGATTATAAACCACTATTTAGAGTAAAAAAATATCCAACTATATTCAATTAATTTTATGATTAGTATAATTTAAACTTAATAAACAAACATAATAACAATAACCGAATAAATAATGTTACTTACCAAAACAATAAGAGACTTTATTTTAAGCATCAAAGTAATGATTCCATATAGTTAATGTATCAGGTGATAAAGTAAACTTGATATAATTCATGTTTTGATGCAGGATTTCATCTTGAAAGAATCTAAAAAGATATTGAAATTTACCATATATAATATTGTAAAGAAAGTGATTAACATTGTTTGTAAACAAAGACTGAACAATTAAAAGTTTACAAATATTCCTGTGACTGATAAAACTAGTGAAAAGACACTATAAATAGTGATATAGTGATTATAAACTGGAGAAATAGACTAAAAGAAAATGATTACAATGCAAAGACATGAATCTAATATTAAGTGTTTAATTTAGGGTTATTGTTTATTAAAACTATGTATTATTATAAGATATTTAATTTTAAGTTGTTCATCAATAATTTTAAATGTTGTTATATTGTTTATTTGATAAATTTTACATAAACGTTGTTATGACGCAGTAAATTTTAAACGCAAATATAAAACAAAATAAGTATAGTTGTCAAAAAAAAAGTTTACTGGCCATATTTGGATATATAAATTTTCATTCTATGTTAAAATTAAATGTCAAAAGGAAATATTTGCTCACAATTGTTTAAATTATTATTATAAATTGTTAAGATGTCCGCCATTATACAGCTCCAGAAAATCATTAATTTAATAAGGAAAAATGGGTTTAAAAATTAGAAGAGTTTATTTTTGTAATATTATAAGTGGTATAGTTTCATTATACATCAATTAGAAATTCAGAAAATCTCAAATTAAAAATTTGATTTTTTAAAAATTCATTAAGTTTAGGTTATAAAAAAAAAGACTTTCGAAAAAGACGCCATGTTGTAACTTCCGGCGTGAACATATAAAAACGCAGAAAAATTGAAAAAATAGGTCATTCTGATTTCACCCGAAAGCCAATCCACGTTTGATTGTTTTTAAAATTGTTACTATTTAATGGCTGACTTCCTGTCGAATTAAAAAATGGCCGCATAATAATTTATGTAAAAGTAAAATGAACTTATAATCAAAAATAATTGGAAACTGAATATGCTAATAAAATCTATCAGTAAAAATTAAAATAAAATTTATCTATACCAACCTGCAATAATAAAATTTGGATGGATATCTGAAGAAGCCGAGAAGGAGATATAACATCCAGTGGTTTAATTCATTTCAATCCACACAAGGAAGTAATTTACACGTGGTTGAAAATTTTCCATCACTAAAGAAGACGCAACTATCTCATTCTGTACTCACATATTAATTTAAATATTGTTTCTTTTCGTCTGTATTAGTAACCATTTTATTGTTAATAATTTTGCACTTACCTTTGATTTAAATATTGGTTATTTTCATTTTCATATAACATCTGCAACTTAAATAGTATGTAAATTGACTTTATGAGTAACTAGTTCATTTGTTAGTAATTTTGTACTCATACTTTAGTTTAAATATTGTTTCTTATAGCTTCATAAAACATGTGCAACTTAAATTTTCATGTAACTTATGCTGTGTTGCTAATTTGCATTGTTATAAAAATGCTGTTAAGTCTCTTTTCTAATTGAATTGTATTATCTAGAGTTTTTTTATTACGGGTTTTGGTACCCCCTACGTCCTGATATTGGAAGGATCACCATAGCACCTCCTTCAAAGGGACACTAGTGACCCGAAGAGCTGTCTGAATACCGATTGGAACACCTCAGGGTCACAGATAAGCTCTTATAGAACATTTTTTTTTTGTATCTCTCTATTGAATTTATGTTTATCTATTTGTAGAGTTGTTTTCAATACTCGGTACCTTCAGTGCCAGTACTGAATTATATATTTATTTATTATAGCATTGATTTCATTACTCGGTACCTTTAGTACCAGTACTGAATTATAATTATTGAACCATTGTGTCAATTTCATTGTTCGAACCCTACTGTATGAGCAAAGCTCAATATGCCAACATAAACTTTGATAGAACTAATCGTCGGTACCAACCGCAAGGCACCTATTGGCGACTACACATACACAAATTTAAAGAGAGATCCAATTAAAAGACACACATGTATTAGTTTAACTAAAACAACTGTAACGAACCGTACGCGCTGCCTCGTCGGCGCACCCATACATTTGATTCCCCCATACCTATCCCCAGTAAACGTGATCGCCCCACTCTCCGAGAGCTGTATAAATTCACGTCCGCTAGCACAGAAAAGACACTTTCCTACGGATCGTCAACCAGGCTAGTAGCTTCCAGCGTGCTGAGCTGAGTGAACACTTGACTGGCTTCTTCCTTAGGAACGACTTACCTCCAGCGTGTTGAGCTGGGTGAGACGTTCAAGGCAAGAACGTATCCGTACTACGAACGCTTCGCCTACAGCGTGCTGAGCTGGGCAACAAGCGAAGGTAGAAAGTCCTGCGTCAGTTCCGCCGCATCGTGGAAGCACGAACGTTTCGTTTCTAGCGTGTTGAGCTAAACGAAACGACGGTGTTCTAGATCGAGGATTGACTGACCGCCGTCCTCCGATACCGACCCGTCCCTTCCTGTCCTGTTTTATCCCCGACTAGGACCGTAGTCCACAGAGTCCGGGATCCGTTGTAATTGCACTCCGATACCGCGGAGCGTGTTAATTAGTATACCGTAGAAGGTTCGTTACTTTCTTTCTGTCACCGTAAAGTATTTGTACATATTGTAAATAGTTGTTTTCATTAGATAAGTTTTAGCGATGTATATAGTCCAGGAATAAATATTTATTTTTACCGACCGTTTGCGTTTCCTTAATTCAGACCTTTCTTGGATAAATAAATAAAGTCCGATACAGATCCAGAACAGAAAACCGGTGACGTCCGGAAAACACGTCACATAATTTGGCGCCCGAGTATTTTTTTTTTGAACCGAAAGGAAACGCCCGAGTAATTTTTTTTAACCAAAAGGGAACGCCATAATTTGGCGCTTGAGTATTTTTTTTGAACCGATAGGACACACCCGTGTATTTCTACTGGAACAGACAATAAACGACATAACTTGACGCCCGCGTATATTTACTAAAAAAGAAAACGCCCGAGTTTTACATAAACCGATATAACAGAAAAAAAATGCAGTCAGAAGGCGAAGAAACAGTTGGTTTGGAAATCGCAGATGTCTCTGTTGGTTGGATTTACAAACTAAAAAAGGAAGAACTGCAAGTTGAACTAAGCAGGTATGGTTTCACAACTTCCGGGACGACAGATGAACTGCGACAAAGATTACGAAAGTTTGTTAAAAACGTTTCCAAAAATCAAGAACCGGTAACAAAACCAGAACCAACTACGAACATATTAGACCAGGTACGAAAATGGAATACACGTTTCGACGAGAAAAAGATCCGATTTCATTTCTGGAACGAATCGAGGAATTGAGAGAAGCATATGGTTTCACTGCAACTCAAATGCAGAAAGCAATACCAGAAATCTTACAGGACAAATCACTTCTGTGGTACCGAAACAACAAACATACATGGAATACATGGGAGGACTTCCTCATAGCCTTTAAAAGTTTTTATGTACGACCAGAACAATACCAGAGAGAACTAGAAAAACAAATTGAAAAACGTAAACAAACACCAGGAGAAAGTGTAAAAGACTATGTGACCGCTATACAAACTTTACTTCGACGCCTAGATAACATCACACCGGAAAGCCAACTAGAACGGATATATTCCAACCTCAAAACAGATTACAAGAAGTACATAAGAAGAAAAGATTTTTCTACAATCTCAGAGCTTATGGAACAAGCTTACGAATATGAGAATTTATGCGAAGAAGAAACAAGTAGTCGAACACAAAAACATGAATCCGAAAAGATAAAAGATACACCAGTCTTCGAAATCCAGAAAAACAAATACCACCGAAACGATCACAGGAAAATAAGTCCAGTATCGTCCAGTTATAACAAACAAAACAATATACAGTTTACGCCGAAAAACCCACAATACATAAAAGGCTTCGATAGAAGAAAAGACTGTTGGAAGTGTGGTGGTAGAAATCATTCCCGTTTCCAATGCCGAAATAAACCAAAAATTTTTTGCTCCCACTGCGGCAAACTAGACATTTTAACAAATAATTGTCGATGTCAGGGAAACGAATTGTCGACTGGACTAGGGCGAGAGACGTCCAGTCGAGTCATAATAAACTCTCGCAGGGAAAAAAAATCCAGACGAGTATTAGAACCGGTTACATCGTTGAATTGTTTAGAAAATAGATTAAAATTAAAAATAATATTATCAACTAAAAACACGGTCGAAGCATTAATTGATACCGGATCTTCAAGGTCATATATTGGAAGTAAAATCGCAAATTTAAAACAAGCAAAGGAAATACACTGCCCGTCGTATACCGTTCGGCTAGCGAATAAGTCAGAAGTTCTGATAAACCGCGGTTATATAATCAGGGGACAAGTAGTACAGGAATATTTCGAAGAATTATTTCTATATTTACCAGATTTAGCGTCCGACATGATAATAGGTATGGACCTTTTAAAGAAATGGAATGCCAGTATAGATTTTTCCAAAAATAGTTTAAAAATAATGGGAAAACATGTCAACCAGGAAGGCGACAATGTAGATAATTTCATAACCGAAGGACTTTGTGAGCTGGGACAACTAGAAAAAGAAACCTTGGAAAATTTTCTTGCGACAGAATTAACGAAATTTTCCACATCAAAAGGAATAACCCATCTAGTAGAACACGAAATAAAATTGACAAATCCTACTCCTATTAAACAAAGACATAGACCTTTAAATCCAGCAATGCAGACAATAGTAAACGACGAATTAGACAGAATGCTCGAAGAAGATGTTGTAGAACCATCTAATAGTCCATGGAGCTCCCCCATTGTTATGGTCAAGAAAAAGGACAATAAATTTCGATTTTGCATCGATTTTAGAAAAGTCAATGAAGTGTCAGAAAAAGACGCATACCCGCTGCCGTTTATAAATTCGATCTTAGAACGATTGAGAGAAGCTAGGTACATTTCCACCATAGATTTACGCTCCAGCTATTGGCAAATCCCGTTAAGTATAGACAGCCGTCCTATTACTGCATTTACCGTTCCGGGTAGAGGATTGTTTCAATTTAAAGTATTACCGTTTGGCCTTCATGCAGCACCTAGTACTTTCCAGAGGTTGCTAGACAATGTTATTGGTCCAAGTATTAATTTTGCTTTTGCGTATCTCGATGATATCGTTATAATAAGCAAAACTTTCAACGAACATTTACAGCACATACAGACCATTTTCAAACAACTCCGAGAAGCAAATCTTCAGATACAGACAGAAAAATGCAAGTTTTGCAGAAAAGAATTGAAATATCTGGGACACCTCGTTAGTGAACACGGTATAAAAACCGACCCAGATAAAGTTAAAGCTATTGTATCTATTCCGAGCCCAAGAAAAGTCAAACAGTTACGAAGATTTTTGGGAATGTCATCTTGGTATAGACGGTTTATAGAATCGTACTCGGATATAGCAGCTCCACTCCATCGACTCCTGAAAAAGATATAAAATGGAGATGGACTGATACAGAAGAGAAGGCATTCCTAGCGTTAAAGAAAGCACTAACCGAAACTCCAGTTCTTGTTTGTCCAGACTTCTCAAAAACTTTCTATTTACAAACCGATGCTTCAGACGAAGGTCTAGGAGCAGCTTTAACACAAAAGATAGACGGTCACGATAGAGTCATAGCTTATGCCAGCCGAACTTTGTCTACTTTAGAAAAGAAGATGTCCACAACCGAAAAAGAATGTGCAGCATTAGTTTTTGGGATCCGTAAAATGAGAGAATACCTTGAGGGTTATCACTTTGTAGTAATATCCGATCACCAAAGCCTTAAATGGCTGCACTCCTTGAAAAATCCAAGCGGACGTCTTGCCCGATGGGCTCTGGAACTACAACAGTACGACTTTGAAATCAAATACCGCAAAGGCGTTCTAAACAAAATCGCCGACGCTTTATCCAGAGACCCTTACCAGGAAGAACCAAGCGCAAACGAAGATTTATTCGGTCTAGAAAAAGCCGAAAATTGTCAGTGGTATAAACAAACCATGGAAGCTGTTCAACAAAATCCCGATAAAAAACCAGACTACTGTATACAGACATTTGTGGGAAAACAAAAATTACACGGACCCAGAATTCTGTAATCCATGGAAACTCTGCATACCACAACCGCACCGTAAAGAAGTTTTAGAGGAAAATCATGACGCACCTACGGCTGGTCATTTAGGCATTGCGAAAACAATATCCAGAATCGCCAGCAAATACTACTGGCCGCGAATGTACCGAGATATAAGCAACTACGTCCGACAATGTAAGAATTGCCAGAAATACAAACCGTCACAGCAACAACCGGCAGGAAAGATGCAACGGTCTGAAGTTAAAAACTGCTGGGATACCGTTAGTATAGACATAGTCGGCCCATTACCGCGGTCTAGTAAAGGAAACACCAACCTGATTGTTTTCCAAGATAGATTTTCGAAATGGATAGAATGTCAACCTATAAGAAAAGCAACATCTAAAAACGTATGCACAGCATTTACCGAAAAAATTATATCACGGTTTGGATGTCCCAAAACGGTCATTACAGATAACGGAAGACAGTTCGAAAGCAAAGAATTCGAAGACCTGCTGTCACAGTATGGAATAACCCACCGTTGTACTCCGCCGTATTCTCCCCAGTGCAATCCAGTTGAACGACCAAACCGGGTCATAAAAACAATGATTGCCCAGTATACCGACGCCGACCACAGAAAATGGGATCAGTACTTGCCAGAGTTCACTCTTGCCTTAAACTCGTCCAAACACGATTCAACAGGGTTCTCTCCAGCAATGTTAAACTTCGGAAGAGAATTGACCCTGCCCAGTACACTAAACCAGGTTCAATACCCAGAAGATGGGGAAAACATTACTCCGGATGAACAAGTGACAAAACTACAAAAGCTTTCCGATATTTATAGCCTCGTAAGGATAAACCTGGCTAAAGCTTTTGAGTCACAAAGTCATCATTACAACCTAAGACGACGCCAGTGGACCCCAAACGTGGGCGACAAAGTAATGAGAAAGGAACACCCGTTATCCTCAGCTGCAAGAGGATTTAATGCGAAACTCGCGCCGAAATACTCCGGACCGTACATTGTTGACCAAATCGTGTCGCCAGTAATTGTAAATTTAAAACACCCTAAAGGAAAAAAATTAATCCGCGCCCATGTTAAAGATTTAAAAATAGCTTACTAACTAATACCTAATTTACCACTACCGATAAATTTCCACCACTCCACCAATTTACTCCCACCTACCTTATACCACAAAATGGATATATAAAGCGGCCGTTTCACGGTCTGAGTACTGTAACATCAAGATTAGCAGAAGAACAAGTAGATACTACAAGATGCCGTCACCACTACCATCAACACCGACTAGGTGCCACACTCCGGAACCTAGAGTAGATATTCTAGACTTGGAGACGTCCCCACTATCGCCCCAAGCGAAGAAGAGAAAAACCGACGAACTACTGTGGAGGCTGTTCGGCGACTCTCCAGTAGGGAAACCACCCACACCGGGCAGAAATATACCGTTTCTGCTTGCCGGAGTCTCCGAAGAAGTAATCCCGAAGTCCATTCCGGCCCGCACAAAGAGGAAGTTCCGGACCAGAAACAAGGATGGGTCAACCACCCGTGTGCAGATAAACGGGATAACGCCACTACCGAACAAGGACCAATAAAAATGTCAATGTTTCTTTTGTATTTTTTTTTACCGTTTGTAATAAATCTAATTAAGAAAAATAAATTTTTCTTTTGCTATGTAGGGGGGGGATGTAACGAACCGTACGCGCTGCCTCGTCGGCGCACGCATACATTTGATTCCCCCATACCTATCCCCAGTAAACGTGATCGCCCCACTCTCCGAGAGCTGTATAAATTCACGTCCGCTAGCACAGAAAAGACACTTTCCTACGGATCGTCAACCAGGCTAGTAGCTTCCAGCGTGCTGAGCTGAGTGAACACTTGACTGGCTTCTTCCTTAGGAACGACTTACCTCCAGCGTGTTGAGCTGGGTGAGACGTTCAAGGCAAGAACGTATCCGTACTACGAACGCTTCGCCTACAGCGTGCTGAGCTGGGCAACAAGCGAAGGTAGAAAGTCCTGCGTCAGTTCCGCCGCATCGTGGAAGCACGAACGTTTCGTTTCTAGCGTGTTGAGCTAAACGAAACGACGGTGTTCTAGATCGAGGATTGACTGACCGCCGTCCTCCGATACCGACCCGTCCCTTCCTGTCCTGTTTTATCCCCGACTAGGACCGTAGTCCACAGAGTCCGGGATCCGTTGTAATTGCACTCCGATACCGCGGAGCGTGTTAATTAGTATACCGTAGAAGGTTCGTTACTTTCTTTCTGTCACCGTAAAGTATTTGTACATATTGTAAATAGTTGTTTTCATTAGATAAGTTTTAGCGATGTATATAGTCCAGGAATAAATATTTATTTTTACCGACCGTTTGCGTTTCCTTAATTCAGACCTTTCTTGGATAAATAAATAAAGTCCGATACAGATCCAGAACAGAAAACCGGTGACGTCCGGAAAACACGTCACACAACTCACGTACATAATATCTGGACTTAACCTAAGCAAAATTTAATAACGAAAGTACCATTCTTACTAAACCACAGAACAAACCCAGATAGGCAACACGCTTTGCGCATTAATACTACTGGGGTACGCAACACGCTTTACATATTACTTGTTGATGGTGCTAGAGAATAATAAAGGAAGAAAAAACACGTGACAACGGGATAGCGGTCTCTGGGGAAATTCCATTTCAATCCACAGCAAAAAGTGATTTATACGGTATGTGTTTACTATAACTTATTATTATCATAATCACTTTCAAAATACTTATAAACTTTTGTGAATGGTTGATTTCAATATCCATTAAAAATTTCTTTAACGCAATTTGATTCGAACATTTAACAACGACTAATGCACTCACAATAGCTATGTTCGCGGGTCACAATTCGAACTGATTCCGAACCAGTAAATATTATAAATTATACCGCGAACGGATTAAGAACCACAGGTCGCCTTTCAAAACTTAAACGAAAACAAAACACCAAACCTAACCTAACAATTATTAATCTAGGCAAAACACTTTCGGACATGGCAACTGGAAAATATACACTAAAAATAAATATAATATAAAAACCAAAACTAAACAATAAATAGAATATTTAATTTTACCTTATACGACACTTGGATTGGACAGTTAAGTTAGAGTTTGAGATTTGTTTACAACGTTAAAACACAACAAAGCAAACAATAAATAAGTGAAACAACAGGTAACTAGGTTATGTAAAATAAGAAAACAGCTGAAATATCGATCATTTGCGCATGAGCAACCGAACAGAACTTTCAGTCCTAACCAAAATCAGAGAACCATTAGTACTGATTCCGAATCGATAACGAACCAATTCGGTATGATCCGCGAACACCGAACTATTACTAAAAGTTCAGAATTATACCAACCGCGAACGCCACTTTTCAGAATGCGCATGCGAATAGTGCCTGAACTGGTTCGGAATGTGACCCGCGAACATAGCTAATAGCGTCAGTCCGGTACGAAACCAACCGAAATGTTTTCATAATTTAATCTACCTGCGTATAGCAAGTTATACATAGTCGTAACGTATTGTAGATAAAGGGTACGTTGTTTCAGAATAAATAAGTGAAATAAATAATTTTGTCGTTGATTTTTATTTGAACCGACTACTGAGGTTAAGATAACTACTCATGTTTAATAATTCATTTGAAGAACCTAAAAATAATAACAATAGCAGATTAAAAATTCAATATATTGATTTTGATAATATACAGTTTGTATAAAGTTAAAAGAATAAGTGAAGACAAAGAAGTTTTAAGGTGTTTTGGATAACGGAAGGTTAAATAAAATAAAATATACATAATCAATAAATTTTAGCCCCACAAAACTTTAATAAAAATAATAAAAAAAATTAAAATAATAAAAATAATAATAACTTAACAATTACATTAATTAAAATAATATTATCAATCACTATATCAATTGTAATTTATTACAAAATGGTGCCCAACGGGGGGCTATAAAAAATTGATTGGCTAAAGTAACTAATTGGCTATTAAAATTATTGATAGGCTATAAAAATTTGATAGTTATAACAAATTAATTGGATATTAAAAAAAAATTAAAGAACTTAATACTCAATATGGACAAGATGACATTGAGAGATGGAAAACAAGTGGGAGAGAAGTCAGGAGAAGAAGTAAGTACTCAGGTAGATGAGGAACGAAATCAGGGATCTAGAGATTATGGAACACGAGATGAAAGAAATGAAGATGAACAAGAAGGACCAGAACAACAACAAATGCAAGAAACAAGAAGAGT
Organism: Ophraella communa; assembly: GCA_035357415.1. Lineage (NCBI taxonomy): Eukaryota > Metazoa > Arthropoda > Insecta > Coleoptera > Chrysomelidae > Ophraella > Ophraella communa. The sequence continues at coordinate 13,764,827 of CM068979.1, read as the reverse complement.
AGAAGGAAAAGAGGATCAGAGTGAAGTAATGAAGATGTTGATTAATTTAACCAAAATGAATAAAAATCTGGATGAAAAATTAAAAAAAAAATAGACAAAACTAATGAAGATTTAAGAAGAGATATAAACAAACTAGACAAAAATAATTAAGATTTAAGAAGAGATATAAACAAGAAACTGGATGAAAATAAAGAAGATATAAATAAGAAATTTGATAAATTGAGAGGAGAAATGGGGGAACAAAATTGTAAATTACAAGAAGAAATAAGAAGTGCAAAACAAGAAATTAAAGAAGAAATGAAAAAGATGTTTGAGAAGAAATATGATGAAAATGAGGAAGAGTTGGATAAGATGGATTATAATTCAAATAGGAACAATGGAAAAGATTTAAAAAAAGAGATTATTGAAAATATTGATAAAGAAAGAATGAATTTGAAGATACAAATTGTAAGCCAAAAAGAGAATATGGAGAAGTTTAATGAAGAAGAAAAAGTATTTGAAAAAGAGGAAAATGCAGAAGCAAATAATAAAAATTTAGAAGAAACTGACCAAGAGAGAGATAAAAATGTTGAAACTGAGAAGATTAAAATGAATAAATTAATGAAAATTGATACTAAATATGACATGGATGAAAATAAGAATAAGATTAATTCAAGTATAATCATAGATGTAGAAGAAACCAAGAAAATTAAAAAGATACCAGAACAATTGATTGAAAAGAAATTTAGAAAAACAAAGAAAGAAGATGAAGAAATATTTATGAACACCGATGTTGGAAAATGTAAAAGAATGAGAAAACAAAACAATGCTAAAAAGCTACAGATGATAATGAAAGTTACAAAAACCATGAGGAGTCCTATAGAAAGAAATTGGAAGAAGGTGAAGAAGAAAATGAATATTTTATTGAGCAGGGGGAAGGTAGTAACAAGGTATAGATTATATTGATAATTGTATTTGTAGGTAGTTGGTAAGTTTTTTGTTGTTTGAATTTTAAAATGTTGTATATTATATTAAATTTATAATACCACCCCAATCAATTTATTAACTTAAATCAATTACATTATAATGGGTTATTGTATATACAGGGTAAAATTAATGACAAAACGTTACAAATTTTAATTGATACAGGAAGCGAGACCTCATTAATAGATTTAAAATTAATTTCAAAATTAAATAATATAAAGAATAAAGAAATTAAAATTCAAAAAGTAGTATTAACTGGTATTAAAAAAATAAAAAGCTATGTGAAGTAAATAAATTATATGATATTAAAATAAATTTAAATAAAATCATTGTAAATTGTCAACTACTAGCTGTGCCCAATCTAGATGGTGATATAATAATAATAGGAAATGATACATAAAAACAATTAGAAGATATAATCAATTATCAAGAAAAGAAGATATGACTAAATGGTATATGGATATCAATGGATATGATGGAAGAAGTAGAAGATAGTAAGAAGGATATTAATTATATTAGAAATGATTATGAAGATGATAAAGAAGAAAGTTATGAGTATGAAGTAGAAAGAAGAAAATATATTTGAAATGAATTTGATTGTGATGGAATATATTACAATACTGTAGGAGATTTGTTGATGAAGTATAGAAGTTTGATGTATAAGGAGCCAAAAGAAGCTACCGAATATGAGTATAATATGGAGGCGAGAGATGTTGAGAATTTTAAGGTGAAAACATATCCTATACCATAAGAGTTAAAAGGACAGAGTGAAGAGAGAATAAGAAATCTTAGAGATTGAAGAAATAATTTGAAGAAGTAACACATCATATATCAATTCACTGGTAGTTGTGCAAAATTAGAGCAAAATAGTAATTTAATTGAAAAAGTTAATAATAAATTAAAAAGAAATGCAGACCGATGTATAAAAAGGAGATATAAAAATATAAAGAAACCAATAGTATTTAAAGAAGGCGATTGGGTAATTGAAAGGTCATTACAGGTAACGAATAAGAAAAATAATGAATGTGCAAAATTAAAATTACCATTTATAGGACCATTTATTATAGAAAAAGCATATGAAAATAGTTATATTTTAAAAAATCCATACAATAATTTGTTAAGGGGTAAGGGAAACGTAAAAAACTTGTATACTTATTACAATTAAACAACATTTTAAAGATCTTGCTCAATTTATAAAATAAGATAGTATTTAAGATGTAGATAGTATAATAAATATAAATATTTGTATTGTAGCCTATTTGGTATAAAAATATTATTTTAAACAGATGTAAGGTCAGCAACTTTATAGTTAGCTACAAAATGCGAACGGCAGCTTTTCATTGGAGAGCATTAGGCGTAGGAACCGTTGCTGTATTTTAAAATGAAATATATATATATTAATAAAATGATTGTGAACTAAAATATTATTGAATAAGGAATAGTCTTGCCTTGGGCGCCACTTTATTTATACAGATAGATGATGCTTCACTAAATAAAGAAATATGAAGCCTGTTAACTAATGATAGAAACTTACCAAACAATTAGTACTACACAAATAGCAAAGTTGTATACCTTAATATTAAACACAGTAGTAAAAAAAATAAATCTTTATTAATAAGGAAAAGAAAACATGTCAAAAATTAATCATGTTGTACAGAATTTGCAATATCAATTAATTAAGTGATAAATGTATAGCATGTGTTTAAACATTTTAATCCTGAACATCATTGAATAAGTCAACTGTTATAATAAATTTGTCCGATTAAATAATAAAATGAACCATACAATATTTAGTTTAATAAGAGAATTACTCAACAAACCGTAATGCTCATTATAGTTTTCATATCTCTAGATGAGATGATGAAATTTATTAAACACCAAATAAAATGGAAAAATTATATCAAAATCAAACTCTAGTTCTGAGTGATAATACAAAACATACCAGTATACTTATATGGTTTACAGTAAGTATGTCTATGATTAATTACATCATCAATATTACTGTACAAAAATTATTTAAAAAAAAAAAAATCATTACCATTGAAATTAAAAATAAAACATATTTTTTTTTTTTTTAAATCAGCAGTTAAAGTAAAAGGTTACTTGTAGACATAAAAAATTAATCAAAGAGTTTGGTGATCAGCATTATAGATTCTCACCCACATATCAGGAACTTTTAATTCCAACGTGGTGTCATCAGGATGGTACTGCAGTGGTATCTACTATAGGTGGATCTCCAGTGATGAGGAAAAAATGTCTCGATTCTGAAGAATGGACTTCTAGTGATTCCAAGCATTTCAAACTGTTCAAACGGCCCCAAAATGGTCCGGTTTTCATCCATTGAACCGAAATAAAAAAAAATGATACAGCTTTCTGAATGGCTGTAGTTGGAAGTGTCTGGACGGTCTAGGTAGGTGTAGGTCCCTAATAAACATTTAAATTCCTATAACCCCCATAGGAGATAAAAAAAATAGCTTACCTTCTCAAATTGAAGGGAAACACACAAAGAAAGACTGAACAAAGAGCTTTTAAGCTCGCAACAAAATCACCAAACCAAAAAGGAAAAAGCATGGTCATGCCGAACTATTTATCGAGACAAACACCAAAGTTTTTTTTAAAAAAAAATAGGAAGTACAATTTTTGACGGACTTCGTTACAACGACATAAAATTCCCTACATGAAATATTCAAATGACTGACAAACTCGGAGTTCTATGCGACAGATAACACAAGACTACAATTGTAATTATAGAGTAGAACAGTGTTACTCTAGTACATCAAACAAAACGTATTTCGGACTGTTGAATGACAATTCGAAAGGTAACCTTCAATACATAAACAGCTGATTTATAATATAAACAAGAGGTTGACAATATTAGATGTTATTCATATAAAATTTACAATATCTACAAGAGAGAAGCGAAAGGTAAGTTTTTCTTTAATATATTTCATATATAATAATTGATATTTATTTTATTTTCAGACTAATACAGATGAAATAATCATCTTGAGTTGATGTTACAATTGATTTAATGTATCATATCATTTACAAGCTATTAAAGTGAATAAAATAATATTAAATATATCTTGGTTGTTTTATTAAAAACATCAGGTAAGCAATTTTAAATGCTACACACCCTTTCTTCCTCTAAAAAAAATATGTTGACCTGTTAACATATTTTTACCAATACCAAATAACCAAAAATTTATTATTTACAAAAAGCCAAAAAGATAGTACTAGTAACTCAGTAAGCACCATTACTAAATATTTCTTAATACTCTGCTACTAATAAAAACATTTTATGCTTATATTTTTTTTGTATTTATAATTAAAAAATATTGCCAATGATGTGATGGTTATATACTTTAAACTATAAGTAAAATTATTAACTCAAGAGTTAAAGTATCATAAATCATGTGAAAGTACTTTATGTGATGTGAGTTTATTGAAGGGGTATCTACGCGTACCAAACGTCCTAAAAGGAGACATAATCGATAGGTCACAATAGGTGAAGTCAATATCAGGATATATCTTTCAATAAAACTCACAAGGATATTGTGTATATAAATTAATACCATTTGAAGAAGTTATCTATGTGAAACTATAATACAAAATTAAAAACATTTTTATAAATGTTGGTATGTAGTTCTATTGAAAATTTCTAATAGTATACTACAAAGTTATAGAAAATTACTGAAATCTATACAAATTATACAAAGACTATACAAAATTATACATTACTATATAAAATTTATGGTACCATAAAATATTTACAAATATACAAACTGATCAGCTAACTGTATATTACAAAGAGTAGTTCAAAATACTAGAATATCTTAATTCAAAATCAGTTAAAGACAAACTTTCAATATTATCTGACAATTAAATTTCTGTTACCCTTACCCTACTGAAACATCAGAATTCGAACCGAAATAAGGTTTCAAATCGGATATATGCCAGTGACCTGCAAAAGATCCATCGATATGGTCTAAAGCATATACCAATCTCGAAATTCTTTTTCTAACAGTACACAAAATGAATTTGGGTGCAAGTTTTGCAGAAAATTTCATAGCTGCATTGGAAAGGACTTTATTCCTCTTCCAAACCTTATCTCCTACATTGTAGAAATGATCTCTTCTCCTTAAATTATAATTCTTCTCATATTTTTTATGAGCAATGTCAAGCCTTTTCTTAACATCTTCAAAAATATGTCTTAAACCCTCTAAATCATTTACAAAATTATTTCTATCTCCAGGAGATAATTCAAAATTTTGAGTGCTTTTTAGCTCTCCATAATACTTTCCTGAAGTAGGAATATTTCTACCAAAAACAAGGAAATTTGGAGTATAGCCATGCACTTCATGCTTAGCTGAATTTATTGCTAACTGAAATTGATTAATTTCTGTATCCCAAAATTTATGTTCTTGAACATAACTACGAATAACTGTACCAACAGTTTTGTTGTTACGTTCAACAAAGTTACAGTGTGGACTGTATCGAGGAGTAAACCGAAGCTTTTGAATTTCATATTTGTCCATAAGTTTCTTAAATAGTTTTCCTGCAAATTGAGTACCATTATCACACATTATTACCCTAGGAACACCAAACTTTAAAAATACTTGATTTTCCACCAACTTTGTTATAGTAGAAGCTACAGCAGCTTTAAGTGGGAACAAAAGAGTATATTTAGAAAACCAATCACCTATAACTAACAGATAACAATTTCCTTTAGTACTTCTTGGAAAAGGGCCTTGAAGATCTAAAGACAAAATTTCGAAAGGAAAATTAACAGATTTTTGAGCTCCCATTAGTCCTACCTTAGAAGTGTTTGGCATCTTCTGAGATTGACAGACATCACAACATTTTACAAATTTTAGAACATCTACCCTTTGTTTTGGCCAATAATACAACTCTTGAACTCTACCGAGGGTTTTGTAAAAACCAAAGTGACCTGCTGTCGACGGATTATGACAACTAGCAATAACATCTTTAATTTGAGACCGTGGAACTAAACGTTTCCATTCTTGACGAACTTATTTATAAATAAGTTCGTCAATTATTTTCCACTGTGGATAGGAGTCGGGTTTTTCTAGAATCTTATTTTTTAATGAAATATACCAATTGTCTGAATCTTTAGGTTGGATGCTTAAAATTGTTATTTCTACTGGCTGATCAAAATTTGCATTTTGAGGTATTCTACTTAACACATCTGGTAAAACATTTAATTTACCTTTCTTATGTATTAGCTCAAAATCATACTGTCTGAGAGTTATAGCCCACCTGGCTAATCTGCCTTGCGGTTCCTTTAAATTATTAATGAACAAAAGTGCGGAATGATCTGTAATACAACGAACTTTCGTACCCTCTATATAACCTCTAAACTTTTTGATTAAAAACATTAACGCTAGTAACTCTTTTTCGGTTACTGTATAATGTCTTTCTGCTCTAGACAGAGTTCTAGAAGCGTAGGCTATGACACGTTCATGGCCATCCATTTCTTGAGTTAATGCTCCCCCTAAGGCAAATTGAGATGCATCGCAGTGGATGGTAAACTTTTTAGTGAAATCAGGTGAAACTAAAATAGGTGCACTGACAAGAGCTTCCTTTATTCGACGAAAAGACTGTTCTGCAACATTATTCCAAACTATACCCTGACTTTTCCTTTTACCTTTTAAAAGATCGTTAAGAGGAGATACTAAAGCGGAAAAATTATTGATGAATCGCCTATACCAGGAACATAAACCTAGAAATCTTTTTACCTCTGTATACGTTTTTGGACGTGGATAATTGATCATTACTGAAATTTTATCAGGATCAGTGCGTAATCCTTCTCTATCGATTACAAAACCAAGATACTTTAATGATGTCTTAAAAAATTCACATTTTTTTAAGTTTATTGTTAAATTAGCCTCTAATAATTTTGCTTTTACCTCATTTAATATGTTAACATGTTCTTCAAACGTTTCTGAAACAATTATGATATCATCAAGGTAACAAAAAAGATAAGGTTCATACTTTGGACCAAAGATAGAATCGCACAATCGCTGTTGTGTCTGAGCAGAATTGCATAGACCAAATAGCATTACTGAAAATTGAAATAACCCTCTACCTGGTACACTAAACGCGGTTTTTTCTTTAGATGCTTCATCTAGAGGAATCTGCCAAAAAGCTTTTCTTAAATCTATACTAGAGACATATTTAGCCTTTCCTAACATACTAAGGATACGATCTATTCTAGGTAACGGATAAGAATCATGTTTTGTTATTTCATTTAATTTCCTACCATCAAAGCAAAAACGATATTCACCAGTCTTTTTCTTTACCAACAAAACTGGACTATTCCATGGACTAAAAGACGGTTCTACAACTCCTAACTTTAACATTTCATCAAGCTCTTTATTCAAAATATCTAGCATATAGGGTGACATTAAATATTGGGGTACCTTAAATGGTTTTGTTTCACCTGTTTCAATACTTAACTTAATTTTATCTGTTCTTCCTAATTTATTTTCGTTACTTATTTCTTTAAATGAATTTACAACCTTTAGTGCAACTGTTTTTTGAGTTTGCGTTAAATGATCCAAATCTTTGATTCCTTCTGAAGACTTAGTCAAATCTTTATCTGAAACGGTACATATTACAGACATTGAATATCCCATTGAAAGTTTTGGAAATCTACTTTTACTTGAAATATTTCACAAAAGTTCATACCAAAAATGATTGAATGATTTATAGAAGGAACAATCACAGCTGGTACTATTTTATAAATATTATTAATTACAATTGGCAAATCGACTTTACCTGAAACAACTTGAGAACTTCCATCTGCTATGGAAACATTTTTTATTTCACCTACACTATCAGTTACAATCCTTAAATTTTCTAAGAGCACAATACCTTGGCTTCCTACTACTGAAATATTTGCACCAGTATCTAGTAAAGCTGTTATAGGCATTTCCAACAATTTTACTTGAATATAAGGGCGATTATCTCTTTCTTTTTTAACACATAAGGGTAAAATTTCTTTATTGTTACATTGATTTTTGTAAAAATCCCTAACTTGAACTTTCCAAGAATCCCAATCTTTTTGATCAAAAAATGAAACTACAGGTTTTTTGTAATTAATTGAAGCTAATGGTTTCCTAACATTACTGAATTTAAAATTATTGTTGGCTTTAAAATTGAAACGTTTAAGTGCTCGTGAGCCAACTACTGGAACACTTATTTTACGTTTTTTGTACAATCAGGACATTCTTTAACTGTAACATTATTTTTACCACATTTATAACAAAATTTCCCTTTAACAGGAGCCCTACAATTGACATGAGTATGATTAGGTAAATTACATTTCCAACAGATAATAGTTTTAGCTGTATTTGAATGAGAATCACTGTTTTTATTTTTACCCTTAAAGTTATTTTTGCCTGAATTATTTTTACCTTTGTAGTTTTGAATATGTTTGTTCTGAAATTTATTATTATTATCATAACTGACTGAAGATGAAGTTTCTGAAGAATGAGACTCTGAAACAAATGCTAACTCTGATTCTAAAAAATAATTATCGGTTTTACTACTTGAACATAAACTCAAAATATCTGCCTCTTCAAGTTTTTTACATAATAAACTTAATTCTTCTACAGTCTGTATTTCATGAAGTGCTAATCTTTTTCTGTATTCAGGCTGAAGGCCATTTCGAATATGTTTAATTTTAGTTGAATCACAAGGTTTACGAGAAAGTCTGGAAAATAATGTTTCCATAAAGGCAATATACAATACAACAGGTTCATTTCTGACTTGAACGCGTTTCTTAATGGATTCCCAAAGATCATCATCAATATCTGATTTCAGAAAATCCTGCTTTAATATTTGGCATTATTAGAAAATAAATCACTAGCAGATTCAAATAACTGTTGTTTACTAATATCCCTAGAGTGAGCCATTTCTTCTACATTTTCTAAAAATGATAACAAGGTTTTAGGATTACCATCGAAACTAAGTCCTAACTTATAAACAGGTACGTTTTTAGGTTGTGATGAATGAAACATAGTGTTATTTACATTAGATGGTGTAGTATTAATGTGAGTTGAATCTAACACAGCATAGTTATTAACATTAAGCTCTACATTAGTAACTTTTTCTTGGAGATCTGCCTCCATAACTAAAATTGTAGCATAAGATTCATTTTTAAATTGTGTTTTAGCTAAAACATCAACATCATTAACATCAATTTTTAAACGTTTTATTCTATTAGCAAGATGGATCATTCTGGAATCTATTCTTTTATAAACCGAATCAGTGTCAGGACCTTCAAATTCACTTATCAAAGATTTTATTGAACTAATAATTGTTTCTATTTCAGATTTTTCAGTTTCAAAATCAAAATCAGGATCTTCTAAAGTTAAAATATCTAAACCTTTTTGTCTTTCTTTTTCAAAAATTTTAGAAAGCATTCTACGTTTATCAGCTACAGGCCTATTTGTAATTACACCCCTTAATTTTAATTCATAATCAAGTTCTGTAGAAAGTAAATGTGCTGGTTTACAAATGGGATCCATTTTAGGTGAACAGACAAAATTAAATTAGTAAAAGTTTACCTAATTCAAAAAAAATGACACAAATTAATACAAATAAGTGCTCAAAATTTTCAAACTATTCATAAATTACCTCAAAATGTTATTCTAACACAGATATAAATCATTTCAATACACCTGAAACTCAGTATACTCATAAATTTTCTAAATTTTACCAAAATCCAAGTATTTTTTTTATACTTGCTAAACATATAATATGATTAGTCAACCAAGATTATTTTATTCACTTCAACCACCAGTAAGCTTACTATGATTGTAATAGAACAAAAAATTTGCAATGAAATACCTTTCACCACTCTTTACAACATGTTCAAATATTTAATTACTATGTTCAACTCTGGTATACAACTTTGTTTGTAGACTATTCTATTAATTCAATAAAAAGACTGAAAAATGATTTTTTTGTAGGCCCCACGTTGGGCGCCAAAATATGTAGCCTATTTGGTATAAAAATATTATTTTAAACAGATGTAAGGTCAGCAACTTTATAGTTTGCTACAAAATGCGAACGGCAGCTTTTCGTTGGAGAGCATTAGGCGTAGGAACCATTGCTGTATTTTCAAATGAAATATATATATATTAATAAAATGATTGTGAACTAAAATATTATTGAATAATGAATAGTCTTGCCTTGGGCGCCACTTTATTTATACAGATAGATGATGCTTCACTAAATAAAGAAATATGAAGCCTGTTAACTAATGATAGAAACTTACCAAACAATTAGTACTACATAAATAGCAAAGTTGTATACCTTAATATTAAACACAGTAGTAAAAAAATAAATCTTTATTAATAAGAAAAAGAAAACATATCAAAAATTAATCGTGTTGTACAGAATTTGCAATATCAATTAATTAAGTGATAAATGTATAGCATGTGTTTAAACATTTTAATCCTGAACATCATTGAATAAGTCAACTGTTATAATAAATTTGTCAGATTAAATAATAAAATGAACCATACAATATTTAGTTTAATAAGAGAATTACTCAACAAACCGTAATGCTCATTATAGTTTTCATATCTCTAGATGAGATGATGAAATTTATTAAACACCAAATAAAATGGAAAAATTATATCAAAATCAAACTCTAGTTCTGAGTGATAATACAAAACATATATACCAGTATACTTATATGGTTTACAGTAAGTATGTCTATGATTAATTACATCATCAATATTACTGTACAAAAATTATTTAAAAAAAATCATTACCATTGAAATTAAAACTAAAACATATTTCTTAAATCAGCAGTTAAAGTAAAAGGTTACTTGTAGACATAAAAAAATTAATCAAAGAGTTGGTGATCAGCATTATAGATTCTCACCCACATATCAGGAACTTTTAATTCCAACTTGGTGTCATCAGGATGGTACTGAAGTGGTATCTACTATAGGTGGATCTCGAGTGATGAGGGAAAAATGTCTGGTTTCTGAAGAATGGACTTCTAGTGATTCCAAGCATTTCAAACTGTTCAAACGGCCCCAAAATGGTCCGGTTTTCATCCATTGAACCGAAATAAAAAAAAATGATACAGCTTTCTGAATGGCTGTAGTTGGAAGTGTCTGGACGGTCTAGGTAGGTGTAGGTCCCTAATAAACATTTAAATTCCTATAACCCCCATAGGAGATAAAAAAAAATAGCTTACCTTCTCAAATTGAAGGGAAACACACAAAGAAAGACTGAACAAAGAGCTTTTAAGCTCGCAACAAAATCACCAAACCAAAAAGGAAAAAGCATGGTCATGCCGAACTATTTATCGAGACAAACACCAAAGTTTTTTTTAAAAAAAAAATAGGAAGTACAATTTTTGACGGACTTCGTTACAACGACATAAAATTCCCTACATGAAATATTCAAATGACTGACAAACTCGGAGTTCTATGCGACAGATAACACAAGACTACAATTGTAATTATAGAGTAGAACAGTGTTACTCTAGTACATCAAACAAAACGTATTTCGGACTGTTGAATGACAATTCGAAAGGTAACCTTCAATACATAAACAGCTGATTTATAATATAAACAAGAGGTTGACAATATTAGATGTTATTCATATAAAATTTACAATATCTACAAGAGAGAAGCGAAAGGTAAGTTTTTCTTTAATATATTTCATATATAATAATTGATATTTATTTTATTTTCAGACTAATACAGATGAAATAATCATCTTGAGTTGATGTTACAATTGATTTAATGTATCATATCGTTTACAAGCTATTAAAGTGAATAAAATAATATTAAATATATCTTGGTTGTTTTATTAAAAACATCAGGTAAGCAATTTTAAATGCTACACACCCTTTCTTCCTCTAAAAAAATATGTTGACCTGTTAACATATTTTTACCAATACCAAATAACCAAAAATTTATTATTTACAAAAAGCCAAAAAGATAGTACTAGTAACTCAGTAAGCACAATTACTAAATATTTCTTAATACTCTGCTACTAATAAAAACATTTTATGCTTATATTTTTTTTGTATTTATAATTAAAAAATATTGCCAATGATGTGATGGTTATATACTTTAAACTATAAGTAAAATTATTAACTCAAGAGTTAAAGTATCATAAATCATGTGAAAGTACTTTATGTGATGTGAGTTTATTGAAGGGGTATCTACGCGTACCAAACGTCCTAAAAGGAGACATAATCGATAGGTCACAATAGGTGAAGTCAATATCAGGATATATCTTTCAATAAAACTCACAAGGATATTGTGTATATAAATTAATACCATTTGAAGAAGTTATCTATGTACTCATTCCCAGTAGTGAAAATTCTTCCATTTCAAAGGATTAATCTTATCTTCTTTTTCTCATTTACCCCATTACAATTTTTAAATCTTTAAAAATATCCTTTCACATTCACTATGATTAATGTTGAATAATTCTGTTTTATTATTTAATTCCTTGATTCTTCAAATCTAGTAAATAATATAACAATTTCCTTAATTTCAATCCGAACTCATCGTTCTAAGATTTAGTTCCATTTTCTAACGATTAATGGGTTTTATTAGCTTTGATTGTTTCACAATTCATTTTGTCATTCTTTTTCATTTCAGTTTATTAATAGTGTCTCACTTGGTAAAATTTACCATGTTTGGCTGTGGTTGTTTAGGTTTTACTATTGCTTCTCTTTTAAAATTATTAAAAGAAGAAGAATTTTAACCTAACCAAATTCAGTTACACATTTTTGTGACACGTGGCAAAGGTAGTACTAACCTTTCCCAAATTTTAATATGTTAACTTAGTAAAGAAGTTTTTAAAAATGTAAACAATTTTGATTCAATTTTTCTGTGATATTTTATACTGGCTTGATTGGCTTTTTGCTTTTCTGGATGTAATCAAATGGTTCTTCACTTTCTCCAACTAACATCTAGACTTAAACCTCAATTAGTGTAAGTTACTTATTGTAAATCAGTTTTTACAGATTTGTAATTTCATACTAATTCACATTTGTAGAACCCTGATGATGCAAATAAAGATTTGCGAAAGCTTGGTATACTGAAAAGAGTACTGTTTTCATAGTTTTTCACGTCCTTTCCGCTGCATTCCCAACCAAAATTTTGAAGTTTATATCTAACTGATCAGCGTTGATCACAAAGGTTTCTATATATATATATATATATATATATACAGATGATAGCATATAAGGTATAGGTGCGATTTTAAAACAGATTAATTGTAGTGTTTTTGAGCAACAGGATTTTGAAGAGTTTTTGTATTTCTTTGCTGAATAAATGTGTTTATCTACTGTTTGTAGGATTCAATGTAATTTTGACATTTTACTATTCAAATTTAGACAAACCTACCTTTAAATAATCTTCTTTCAAAACGTCATAGATGGCTCGACAACAAGCTGGAATTATTGTCGCAATTGTTGAAACGGGTAGTCGGAACAAATATATTAACGTATGATAGCTTTCACCTGATTGTGTAAAAATAAAAAAAGTATTTAATAACATTTTGTATCATGTATGAAACTTACCTCCTGCTAAAAACTTCAAAGTTACAGCTAGCCTCTCAGCAGCTCTTATTGCAGAACGCATTACTGTATCCTGTTTTTCTATTTTTGGCGTAACCTTTTGTAATAGAAGATTGAAATCCGCATCAGACATTCGAAGTAAATTTTTGTAATATTCCGGATCTTGAAACCTTAATTCGCATAGTAGTTGGGAAAACGCACCAAATTTGTTTCTTTTTTGCAATCCACTCTTTCGCCCAATACCTTCGCTTTGTCCTGTTTTTGCGCTTTTTTTGAATACACTTAATAATAACTAAGGCCGTAAACCGACACCTTATTCTGCTCATCGTATTATTTTAACTGTCAAGTGTATTAACACACTGGTGTCTAATAAAATAATTCCATGTTGCATGTGAATACATGCTAGAGATGTGTAGCAACTTCAATCTATGGAACTGTTTAGGCCAGCTCTAGCCATTACTCTACATAAAAATTTTACACTGAGGTGTGAACACGTTGTAGAGTGCTCTAGACACAAGACCATTGTAAAAATAACAGCAAACAAATAAATGCTAAATAAAATCCTGTACAGTGTTTAAAAAAATTTAATTATTATTTTAATAATATTTACAGCTTTTTATCCAACATTTATTGGTTTGGTGTTCTTAATACTATACAATATTATTAATTACGACGGTTTTTTTGAATTAAAGTGTCACTCTGTGATTTCTATTTATAAAAATATTCTGCATAATGATCTCTTATCTGCAAAGCAGTCAGTTTTGCCTTGCGTGGTATTTGTGGCAAATCCCTTAAGGCACAATTTTCCCTTACATCATTTCGCCATGTACCAGGGCGAAGTAAATTTCCGTTATCATCATATGAGTCAACCGTACCAGGAGGCATATAGATATTACCCAAAGTTTTGCTGTTTCTTAAAAAGTTGTGCAGTAAAATACATGTCATCGTAATAAGCGGCACGTTATCAATGTCTAATTCAATACGGTTTTTAAAGACTCTAAATTTTGTAACCAATATACCAAATGTGTTTTCTACTATAACTCGGGATCTTGATAATCTTGAATTAAAATTACTTTTTCTTGTTCCAATTTCATGCACTCCACAATACGATTTCATTATGAAGAGCAAATGCACCATCAACCAATAAAACATAAGGAATATTTTCACCACTTGCGGCAGTTAACGGACAAGGTGTAGGTAAATGTAGTTCATTTAAAGATAGCTTTTGCCACAATAATGAGTTTTTAAACACTCCACCGTCGCTGATTCTTCCCTGACTGCCAATGTCAGCAAAAATAAACCTATATAAGCTATCAACTAAGCCTAACAGCACTATATTAAATGTCTTCTTATAATTAAAAAATTATGATCCACTGTTCTTTGGACATTTTATAACGATTTGTTTTCCGTCAATTGCACCAACGCCATGAGGAAAGTTCTGCTTAAAACCATTTTCAACCTCTAACCATCGTTCTGCATTAACTGGCATCTGTAAAAAAGAAAATGTACCTAAATATTTATTATTTTTTCAAGAAGAACCAGAACTAACTGATTCCCCGCAAGTAGATGAATTACGAGAAAATTCAGAAATATCCGAAGACATAAATGGGACTAATACAGCAAATCCTTCCGAACAATAGAAAACCACTAGACGATGGTATAACCCACCTGAACTCCACCAAGCCAGCAAACAAATGACAGGCTTTCAATACATTAAATAATGTAATGAGTCGAAGAACGGCTGAAGAAGACGAGTGCGATATTTTTGGCAAACTAATTGCTAAGAAATTAAAAAAACTACCGGAAGCTAATCGTGAAGACATAATGTTCGAAATCCATTCTTTATTTCGGAAAAATGATATAATTTCTCGGCCTTCGTCTTCACAATCATTTCGTTCTTCTACACCTGAAAGTTCATGTTCATACAACGCACAAATTCCATCATCATCCAAACCCAACTACCAAAAAAATATAGATTCGCAGATTAATAAATCTTCCAGACCACAGACCCAATATTATGTGCAATATTTAAATCCAAACGAAATGGTTTTATCTCCAGAATCACAAACTTCTAATCCTTATTATTTACAAGAAGAAGAAGAATCTAGAAATATAAGGAACGATGTGATTGTATCAACCGATAATAATATAATTGAAAGAGCGTTTTTTAATTCGTAGAACATATTATTTCCAATTATAGACGTTTATATTCAGAATATTTTTTTAAGTTAGGTTTACAAATTTTTGATTTAAGTAATAAAAGCATTTTTTTTTTAAATGTTATATATTTACTTTTACTTGATCCTTAAGAACTTCATTGATATTCACAAACTTCTTTGACAATCTTTGAATTTAATGGGTTGAAATTTTAAATAAAAAGTGCAGGTTTCTATAGCTGTCACCAGTTGCTAAAAACCGCAGAGTAATTAGTAGGCGTATAGCTTCTCTCAGTTGAGTATCTTGTTTAAATATTTTGGGCGCGATTTTAGATAACAAAAATTCAAAATCTCTTTCTGACATTCTGGTGAAGTTTTCAAACTGATGGTTTCTGTAGGAGTTCAGCCAGATTGTTTTCTATAGTTTGTCTGCAAAATAATTTAATTTTAAAGAGGTAAACAGATTAATAGTTTGATAAAATAAGTACAATAAGTAAAATTACAGACAATTTACCTGGTTCTATTACGGTGAATTGAAAGCATCCACCATCTCCTTTTTTTCCATTTCTTATTAATTTTTTTTGTACTATATATACGTATGTAATTAAAGTATGTAAGGGTACACAAAGCAGTAGCAGCCGCAACATGCAGGTCATCCATGTCTGAAGTCTGCCTACCGACTGAGACTTTTCGATAATGTAGTGAGTCTCCTCGCCTCGACTAACTTCACTTCGAACTTCGTTCGAAGAAATTCGATCCAGAGTGTGGTGGGCGCTTTAAACAAATAATGTTATGACAAATGTACTTCAGGACTTTTTTGTTACTTGATTAATGAACAACATAGAATTATTATTGTTGCGATATTATTCAACAGTTTGAATTTTGCCAACGTATTCTCTACCCCATGTTCGAAAGCTGTCTACAATCAAGGCCATTTTTCTTATGTTAAATTTTATACCTGGACCGGTTTACTGCTCTATTCCTTCCTTTATTTAGGGAGATGATCATTCAGTAGTGAACTGTTGTTACGTGCAGTGGTGTTTTATGTGTTTTATAACGTTTAAGTTTTATACCATATTTGCGTTTTTAAAATTTGTATGTATTTATTCATTCATTTAATATGTTTATGTAACAGTGTTTTAATTATTCTATTTTAAAAAAATACATTCTCTACACAAATAGTTAATTATAATATATTCTTATACATATGTATATCACTAAGAACTGTGTCTTTTGCAAGAAAACTTTAGTATTGGCACCCTCAAAACAATTAAAAGTAAAGGTATTCAATCTCTGGTCGCTTGTAGTCGGAAATATGGTGATAAAAATTGGGAATTGTTGGAAAATAAAAATCTAACAGTTGTTCATCAAAAATGTAGCTTGGAGTATTCGACTGGAGTAACAATAATTCCAGAAGTCGTTGGTTCTTCAGCTTCGGGACGATCTTCTCGGTACTCTTCAATCGATAGTTTTGATTTTAGTACTTTGTGTGTATTTTGCCAAAAAAACTGTGCCAAATCAAAATTTACAAAATATGTTGTTTTTAAAGATGTAATGAAAGAAAAGCTGATAGAGATAGTTCGAAACCGTAATGATGAGCTGGGAATGTCTGTTATTTCTCTTATTAATGTTGTTCCATCTTTAATGCTCGGTATCACAAAGACTGTTTTGATAAGTTCAAATATATTTCATCAATGTCTTCTAATACTTCTGATGCAGCTGTTGAGAAGACAATGCAGAAGATATACAATTACATAGAAAATCACGACGAATGTCAATTTACAATTTCATAATTGAGAGCAATTGGCAGTAGCAAATTATGTGACAAAACAATATTAAAGTATTTACAAATTAGATATAACGAAGATGTAACGATTGTCACCGTGCTCGAAAAGATACTGTTATTTGTTATTCTGGCACAAGAAGATTACCCGTCGATGAATATTGGTATTTACATCAAGAAGAGAAGAAAGAAGATGAACGTCTGAGGATAGTAAAAACAGCTGCTGAATTTGTTACGGGTTCATATTGATTTCATCATAAAATATATAGTTGATTAAAAGCAACTGATGCTTTGGCCCTAGAGTTTAAATTTACTATAATTTTATTTATCCCTTGAATTAAAAAGGAGATTTTCCAAATTTATTTTAAAATTTTGTAGTGATAGACTCACTTTTACTCCCTGAAGGGGATTAATAATTAAAATTATAAAAACTTCGAGGTCACCCAACACTAAAGGTATGTACTTTTAAAATCTCCTATAATCTACTAAGCTAGACACTGCAATGACTAATCATCTTAAAGTACAGAATACTTAAAATATATATATACTTATTATAGACATATGCTTAAATAAATGTACTTTTCAAATGACATCGCTTTCATATTAAAATTTAAACTCACAGTATAAAGGTAAAGAGTAACATTAATAATTCTTTTAGACCTCTTCTTTACCACCCAATTTTATTTGTGTGAGGCAGCCAATCTGCAACCCGGTGGTGCATGGTTCCAGTTCTCCCTTGTGTTACTGAATTTTGAATTCCGAAACTACCTCACTTTCCATTTTACCCCTTTTTCTATAAGCGACTAGCACCTTTAGAGGGTAGGGGAAAAGGGGGTAATAAATTAGTGCGAAAACAAATTAAAAGTACAAGTTATGATCACAAAATGTATCCTTCCTCGACAAATTTTCTGGACAACGTTGAAACAGATGTTCCAAAGTATTTGAATACATTTCTAAGTGTTGTTATGTTAGATAAATTTGTCAAAAAAAGCCAAAAACAAAATAGCTCTAACGAATCGATCAGCATTGGAACCTTAGCTGGTGGTATGTTTATACTTTCACGTTCATTATCGTTTGAGATTCTAATAATGATTAGCTTTTACTGTACTAATAATAATAATGGTAATTGTTTATTTCTTCTTTTAGATAGAAACAGTGCAGAAGAGTTTGCGTCATACGATAACAGCGAGAAGAACATGAAATTCAAGAAGAATTATCTTGCTCATTTCATTATTTCGGCTGTTCGGCCTAAGTCATTTACCTCCACCTTTCATCACGCAACTGGACTTTATATAAACCACAAAAGTGGCTCAAAACTGATAGTTAATCTTGGCCGTTTTCGGCCAATACGTGTATTATAATGCCGACCACAATTCTCAGACATTAGATGGTAGAAATACTATCCATGTAGCCGCTGGAAGTGTTGCTCTCCACCCACCATCAGCATTAGGAACTGGTAATCCACTGCCAAAATTGAAAAAATTGCCGCACGCTGCTGAAGTTGCGTCTTTTGGTAATGTCCCACTTAAAGATCATGGAACGTCAATACGGACTATAGTGTACGAAGACGTACAACAGTACAAATTTGGAACAATTGTAGCAGGATTAACACATATTGATTCTACTTATCTTTGGGGGCGTCATTTAAAAGTATGGGAGTTACCGAGTGCCAGAGGTTTCCTGGAAAAAGTTTCTTAAGATGTACAATGTCATGAGTAGTTATGATGGCGGGGTTCTGTGACACATTGGTAAGCTTCCATCCACTTCTATGAAGAGACCTAGAAAGAGCTTCTGGCTAAGACTCCAAGAACTGTAACTGTTGCAAAGTAATTTACCTTATCTCACCTTTATTTACCTAACTGTCCATTTACCTTGTTGATTTAATACATAACCGAAATAACAAAAATTGGTCAGCTCGGGGATTCGAACCCGCGTCCTCATGCATCAAAGGCAAATGCTCTACCACTATTTTATTATAGTACTTTTGGTAGATTAATCGAAAGCTAAACAACGGTAAAATGACGTCACACCTATAGAATTTTATATTCAATGTGATGAGCTTAGCCTAACCCCCCGCCTAGCCTTCATTCAAAGAAATAAAGCTCACAATAATATTTGAAATTAATTTATTTTTAACGAACCCAATTAAAACATGTTAATCATCACTTGTAAAGATGTGGCTTTAATTTTTTTTTGTTTTAGATATCATTCTTAAGTATTCTTCAATTTTGCAAATTAAACATTTTTCATTGACTTCTTCGAATTCTCCAAAATGTCTTGGACATTTGTATTTTACTGGAACAGGCATTTTGTAATTATAATATCGGTTTAGCAAATTTCAAAGTATTTATACTTAATCTACAGATTTATATTTATTTATAAATAAAACACAAATTGAAAAAAAAAGAATAATTATTTATTTTGACAAAATAAAAAACAAAATAGGTACATCTAACTACTACTACTACTACGTTTTCTCTTTTTAATTCTATAACACTGTAAAAATAATTAAGAGTAATAAATTTAATTTGTTTCCAATAATCATTGGAAATTGCATCGTACATTTTAGCTTCCGCATATTTATCCTCCATGACAATCCAGTCTTCCTCCCATCTTGGTTGAGCTTGATATATTTGATAGTGGTCTCTCAAACTGTATATCAAACTTCTTTTAATAGTATAAATTTCATCAACGGAAGATGGGATGTCGTAAAAAGGTGAAGTCTGTAAAAATGTATGAATAAGGCATCTGTTCATAACACCTCAAATCGATTGAATGCTTTTTTCTGTTGGAGATGGTGTAATGATAGTAAAAAAGTAGTGGTTGTAGTTATTCAAAAAAGGTTTCAATTATTTTAAAAGAGTTCTAAAAGAGTGTAGGCTAGTTTATTATATTTTACATGTTAAAAAATATGTTTCTCTGAATTAGCTTTGAAAATAGATACAATTACCAAAAAAAAATGACATTTTTATAAGCAATAAGATGCATTATGTATTTACTAGTTACAATAAATGATTTTACCTGAAAATAGTATCCGATAACATTTTTACAGGGACCACGCCCTAGATTTTAATACACAAATTGCTCATTTTGGCCTAAAAAATAGCACAATAAAAGGAAATTGCATGTACAATTACTTCTAAAAATGTTTAGAATAATCGTGAAATGAAAAGAATAAAAAATAATAAACTACTTACTGTGAGCCAAAAAATTTAAATATGATAAATGTTCGTCTGACTGGTCTAGTTACGAACAAGAGAAAGGGACAATACAGAGAGTGTGCCTTAATTTATAAACAATGGTTTCCGGTAGGATGGTTGCGTTCGTTTTTGTAAGGGTTTTCTTTCAGATGCTTTCTGTTGTAAGGGTGGGTTTGGTAGCGGTGATAAGGTTGTGTCTAATGTACGGTGGGTCGGGGTTAATTTTAGGGTTCGGAAGGACGGTAAACCAAGGAAAGGTAGCATTGCGATAGACATGTTACAGGGTTTTAGGTAAGGGTACGAAGTTTTATGCCCTTACAAGGGAGATCACAAATACAAAGGTAGAAATTCAAGAAGGCACAAGGAACTTGTATAAAACCATTACAAGAGCACAAAGGAAGCTGGAGAAATACAATAAATCTGGTGCAAAGCTGGAGACACAGGTGTCACAGAAAGGAAAGTTCACGCGGGCAAAGTAGATCCGGAAGAGATAGAAAGAAAGACAAAGGAAGGGAAGAGAGAGATAACAGAACGGGTAAAGGAGAACCAAGACGGTGCATGAACATTGAAGACTTTAAAGATATGGTGGAATGGGACTGGGATGAAGACCTATACAAAAACACAAGGATCTTGAGTAGGGAGGAAGTAGGAGCACCGGACAACAGGCACTCTCAAGTGACCACCATAGGAGTATCAGCATCCTGACGAGGGGAAATGGCGACAAAGCCGCCAGCCTCCAAGATAGCGCCGAGGTTCTTATGGAAACTTCCTTTCCAGGTTCTGCCTTCCCAGGATCAACGAACCAAACGGAAGTACCAATAACACCGTCACAATAAGACTGGCAATTTGCTAGCACTATAAATGATGAGGACAAGATAAGGTGGGCCATATCGGGCTTTTTTCCTTCAAAGCACCAGAACCTGACGGCATAAGGCCAGCCCTACTTCAATGGGGATTGGATATTCTTATGCCGTACCTGGTCGGAATAGTCAGAGCCTCATTAACTCCAGTAAGTGGAGAAAAGTACGAGTGGTGTTTATACCGAAACCAGGAAGGATGGACCACACCTTACCAAAAGCATTTCGACCAATTAGTCTCACACCATTCTTTTTGAAAACAATGGAGAGGCTGTGCAAACGGTATATAAGAGATGAAGTCTTAGTTCACAATCCACTTCATCCAAATTAGCATGCATATACTCCAGGAAGGTCCACTGACTCGGCCCTTCACCAAGTGGTTGGCAGAATCGAGAGATCACCCAGCAACTTAACTCCAGGAATATACTACTGGTGGTAGGAGAATGGATACTCAAGATGCTCTCTAGTAGAGCAATAAGTATAAATGTAGAAGACATTACTGTGAGAGGACTGGTCATGTGGGGATGTTCGCAGAGAGGGGTCTTATCACCCCTTCTTTGGAACATAGTCTTGGATACCCTGATTAATCACCTCAACAATAATGGTTTCTACACAATTGCATATGCAGATGACATAGTTATCTTGCAGACCGGCAAATTTGTGAACACACTGTGCGATAGAGCGTAGTATGGCCTCAAATTAATAGAAACATGGTGTAAGGAACACTCACTGTCGATCAATCCCAAGAAGACAGAGATGGTCCTTTTCACAAGAAAAAGAAGCTTATTGAGCTTGAAGCCCCCTGAAATCTTCAAAAGCAAACTGAGCTTCCCTGAGATGTGAAATACCCCCGACAGGAAGTTAACATGGAACTCGCACATTCACAGCAGAGCTGGCCTATGAGGAGTGTCGGAGGACAGTGGGACGCAATGGGGTCTCTCACCCCGTGGAGCCACCTGTGATAATGGAAATGCTGAAGTCAAAAGAGAAATGGGACCTAGTATCAAAGCTCATTGTAAAAATCCTGACAGAGAAAGAGAAAGAGGAAAGAGTAAGTAAACAAGCAAGCAATTTTTAGATCATCATTGATATTTAAAAAAAAAATTAATGATGCTGAATATAGCTACAAACGAAACGAAAAAAAAGACACGAGACAGGAAGAAGAAAAGGTCAACCCCGACAGTGCGATGGAATACTCTGGAGAGTGGTGCCGCGTTGAAGGGAGGAAAGGAGAGGTGGTTTTTGGTGGGTAGTTGAAGGCAGAACCCCACACTACTTCTCAGAATAACAGAGAAGTGTGCGTAAACGTATTTTCCACCTCTCCTTAAAAGAAAAGGTTAAGTTAGGTTAGATTAGGTTAGGTTGTTTTTTCTTTCATCTTCTTCGTGTGCTGGGGTACCGTCGTCTCTTTATCCCACATTTTTTGCCAGAAATGTATTGTATTTTTTCTTTCTTCTTTTCTAACCTCATTAGAAATTGCCGTCCCATTCTGTTTTAGGTTGTAAATCCTCACCCTTTCCTTTATTAAGAGGTACCCCTGCAATCACGTTTGCCGCTGCTGCAGACACTATTCTGTAGCCGTATATGGTCTAGATAAGTGTTCTTTTTTGTAATCTTGTTAGCACATGCGTATTTCTTAAATTCCACTCCTCGATGCCATATTGACGCACCATATAGCACGATAAAATGTACCTCCGAACCAAGCATTATTCTTTTACTTGTACTCGGGCCGTCTGTATTTGGCATCAGTTTTACAAGGGTACTATGTTTCTTCTCCGCTTTTTCCACCACTCTCTTTATATGCTGGTTGTATCGGCATTTATCGTCTATATGCACGCTCAGACATCTCATAACTCTGAAAGGCTGAATTGTGTCGCTAGAATTTCCTGGGATATTTCTTCAAAGGCTGCCTTAGTAGAATCCATTGAAATTAGGGCCGTCCCTAGAGCCTTTCCCATTTTCATTCTTTTGTCATTTGCACTTCCTCCATTGTAAATTCCTTGTATTATTTGGTCAGTTTCATTCATTCGTAGTATTCCGAAAAAAGCTCATTAATGATTTTTATTTTGTTTTCCAAGTTCATATGGGTACTTGAGCTATTTTGATAGCACGTATCAACTGAGTTGATTCTCCTTTAATGGTAGTTTTAAGAAGTCCCAACGTAGAGTTGACTGTTTCTTTCTTTATCGATATTTTGCCCTGAAACAGCGGCTTCTTCGTCTGTTTGCCTTTGATGTCGACAATGATGAAAGGGTGGTGACTCATTGATTCCTCCATTGACACTTTCCATTTTTCCACCTTTCAATACATGTTTGCGTTAGTTAGGGTAACGTCTATATTAGATCTCGATTTTCCCCTGACAAAAGTCGGCCTTATACCATATTTTACAGCTACCAAGTCATTTGCTAAATAAACACAACTATATACTCAGTTCTAAAATTAATCTGACGACACAAGAAATTCGCTGTTTTATAGCAATTTTAATTCTCACCGGTTATAATCCATTACTTTCTAAACGGTTGTACTGGAATTTGAAAGACAACACCCATAACAAAATGGTGACAGACTCAATGAGAAGGGACAGATTTCTGAAAATCCTAAAGTGTTTCCACATGGCCGATAACACTAAAATGGATCAGTCAGACAAGGCTTGGAAATTACACCCTTTGATGAATGCTCTAAAAGAAAAGTTTTTGTCCTATTTTCAACCTATACATAATTTGTCGTACGATGAATGATTAAATATTATGGACGCCACGGATGTAAACAATTCATCCGTGGCAAACCTATCCGCTTTGGTTATAAAGTGTGGTCCCTAAACAGTAAAGATGGTTATCTGGTTTATTTTGATCTGTACCAGGGCAATGATCCTCAAGAACTAGAGGAAATTAGCAAATTAGTTGGAAAATGTGCAGCACCCATGATATTAATGTTAAAAGAATTGCCACATATAATTCACTTGTTTACTGGTCTGAATTTGTTGGCTTATCTTCGATATTTAGGCTATGGGGCAATTGGCACGATTCTAAAAAATCGAGTACCAAAATCATGTCCGATGACTACAAAAAAAGAATTTCAAAAAAAGAAGCGTGGTTATTACGAACACATCATTGAAAGAAATGACGGTGTTCTATTAGTGCGGTGGATGGATAACGCTGTGGTTACTATAGCATTAACGAGTGCCGCTGTTAAACGAGAGGGAACGGTAAAAAGATACTGCCAAAAAGAAAAAAAAACACGTCATGATTTCCCGTCCTCACTGTGTCGCTTCTTACAATCAGAATATGGGTGGGACTGATCTTATGGATCAGGGGATTGCTACGTACCGCATTGGAGTACGTGGCACCTTAGATGTAAAAATAAAAAATATCAGCACTTAATTTCAGAAGAGAGATAGTGCAGAAAGAAGAAGATAAGGAGGGCAATGATGATATTGGAAATAGGAACCAAGGAAACGAAAGTCATGAAAGTAAGGAGCAAGAGAAATCAAGTAGTACCCGTACGGTGGAAGAAGAAAACAGCAATAGTGGGCAGGAGGAAAAAAGTGAAACAAGAAACTCTAATGATGAAGTGTTCATCTGCGAATCTCCAAGGGACACAAGCCACAAGGCGGATGAGGTTTTTACGTGTGATATGGAAGCTGAAACCAGCACTCCTGGCGGTGGCAATAGGACAATGCAAAAGAGAGCGAGGAACCGGAGGTCAAATTCGGATTCGAGCAAGTCTTGTAATACTGGATTGGGAGTAGGCAGGATTGCTCAGACAAGTAAGAAGAGGAGAAAAAATCTGGGCAACTATGAGAATGTTTGCGGTAAACTCGTGGCCGCGGTGGAAACCCTGAAAACAATAGTAGAACAAAGTTATAGACCTTCGGAGGCGCTTAAGGATACTGCTAAGGGAGTTGACAGCAGCTTAATGGAAATGGTAATGTGTAAGCTTAATAGTATGACTGAGATGCTTAAATTAAGGAAAGAAATAGTCAGACTGAAATGGATTAACGCAGAGCTCAGTAACAATAAGACCGGCGATATGGGACAAACTCGGGAAGTGGGAAAGGCACTTTAAAGGCTGAGATGAAAGAGGCAGAGCTGTGAGGATCGGCAGATAGAGAGGCTGAAAGAAAGGATACTTGAGCTGGAGGGAAATATTAACGTAAGGTCGAATACGAATAAGGAAGGTGGTAAAAAAGAAACTGCCACGCAAACGCACCTCGAGCTTATAATAGAGGGCATTGGGCAATCAGAGGAATGGGGCAAAATTAATGAAATCATTAATGATACATGGCCCGATATGGTATTCACCAATACCGAGATTAGAGAAGAGGGCCTGAATAAAATTAAAGGCGATACATTGGTCGTCTGCATCGGTGTACATGGAGGAACAGAGGAGGAGTTGCTTAGGAGTTTGAGGGCTTTGAAGAGGAGTATGCTGTCCTACACTATCAGGACGAGCAGGGTAGGAAATGACATAAGGAAGAAAATAATTAATACAGGTGCATTTTTTTGGCTTTCCCAAATTAGGGAGAAAGGCGAGGATAGGGAATGGATAGCCATTAGCAAACCTACCAGTATAGCGGAGTTAAAAGTATAGAAAAATGGTTGATGCACAATCCTACAGATAAACGTTGATAGGGGGGGGGAAAGCACACGACCTTTTACAAGCTACCGCCAGTGAGTTAAACGCAGACATAATTGCAGTTCAAGAACCAAATAGAACAATGACGAGAAAGGACCGTAGGTGGATTGAAGATCCATAGGAAAATACGGCTATTTTCTGCAAAAACAGGAAATGTGGAGTAGTCTCATATGCTACGGGACCCTCTATAGCTGGTACATTTCTCCAAATACCAAATCTGTTCTATGAGACTCAGGACATACAAACAATAGGGGAGAGTACCTAGTCGACTGTATCATGGCTATGCAAATGGCTATACTAAACATGGACAATACCCCAACCTTTGTGAGAAGATACCAGGAATCTTTCATTGATTTATCATTCTGTTCAAATGGACTCGCGGGAAGGGTCAAAAAATGGAAGGTACTGAACGATATTGAGTCACTCAGCCTACACCGCTACATAATTACTGAGATAGACATTGATAAGTAGAGGAATGAGAAGTATGCCGGCGGAAAGCTGAAGGTGGACAAGAAGGTGATAGATGCCTTAAGCCTAACTTCAGACGGAAAGCTGACAAAAGTTAAGGAAGTAATAAACCTATAAATATAGGGGCCAACCAGAAAAGGAATACCACGAGACGGATGCCGGCATGGTGGACGGAGGACATTAAACAGGCTAGAGATAGATGCCTGACAACTAGAAGAAGGGTGACGAGACTGAGGGCAAACCCTAATTTTGCAGGAGAAGCTGAGCTGGGGAGGAGGAATATAAAAACAATAGGAGGGAACTGAAGAAAATGATTCAGAGGGCAAAAAGAGATGCATGGAACAGACTGTGCGAGGAGCTTGGGCAGGGGTACAGCATACTGGCAAATAAACTTAAATATATGACAACGCCCTATGACATCACGGAAGAGAAGAGAAGAGAATGGATATAGTTAAGCAACTGTTTCCGATAACAAAACAAAAGTGGAGATCAACGAAAATGAGGGACAACGAGTCACCTATGGTTACGGAAGACGAACTACAGGAAGCAGGGGAAAAATTCAAAAGCGGAAAAGCACCGGGCATGGACGGTGTGCTGCCAGTGACAATTAAGGTCGGCGTCGAAGTAATGCCTAAAACTATGCAATCTGTATTCAATAACATAGTCAGGAGCTCCGAAATTCCTAAGGAATGGAAAAGGGCGAAAGTATGTCTGATACCAAAGAGCGACCCTACCATGCTGCAGCTAAACTACTCGAGCATGTCGTTAAAGCGAGATTAGAAATGGAAATAGAGGAGGCGCGGGTACTATTAGATAACCAGTTCGGTTTTAGAAAGGGGAAATCAACAGTCGATGCTGTGAAAAAAGTAATACAGTTAGCTTGTAGAAGAGAGTGGAAATGGGGGGGCCGTGGTGTCTATTGACATTAAAAATGCCTTTAATACTGCAAAATGGGAAGATCTAGAGACTACTTCTCTGAAAGAACCATTTATGTAGGAAAAAATCAGTTACCGGTCACGCAGGGAGTTCCTCAGGGTTCTGTTCTCGGCCCATTTCTCTGGAATGTGCTTTATAATGGTGTCCTCAAGATAAACTTAGGGATATGCTTTATAATGGTGTCCTCGAGATGAACTTAGGGGGTATGTGCAAAACGGTGGCATACGCAGACGATCGGGCTCTGGTGGTGGGAAACCTGCTAAGGTGGATGATGAACCACAGGGAGAACTGGAGAATCGGTGAGAAATTCGTAATGGATGTTATGAAGAGTAAGTGCGAGGTGGAGAGGGTGTGTATAGGAGATAAAGCATGGCAGAGATGTCCGTGTAGGATAGTTTCGGATTACCTCAAGAGAGCCCAGGGGTGGTTAGGTTTGGTTAGGTTAGGTTAGGTTAGGTTAGGTTAGGTTAGGTTAGGTTAGGTTAGGTTAGGTTAGGTTAGGTTAGGTTAGGTTAGGTTAGGTTAGGTTAGGTTAGGTTAGGTTAGGTTAGGTTAGGTTAGGTTAGGTTAGGTTAGGTTAGGTTAGGTTAGGTTAGGTTAAGGTAGGTGTTAGTGTTGGACTCACCCTCGAGAGGATGCCTACCAACCAAATCCACCTCAAAACTCGACGTTACCTCCCCCTCGGAATCACTACCCTAGCATACTTCAAGACGGGCGGCGGTCCCTCACACACTCTTCACCCATTCATACTTTTCGCCATGAGAAAATTCCCTTCCCCTAACCATTTTCTCCACAACCTCGCTAACCTCTACCCATTCTTTCTCTCCTCTTAACATTATCTCCACCATGTTCTCCCAATACACTGCTACCCCGAGAAACATAATTAAATCAGTGGGCCATGTGAAAATCAGAGGTGTCCCCCTCTTGACCTGCATTCAAATGCTCTCCAAATACAACACCATTGAATTGAAGTTGTTCAGAGCTGTTTTGGGAATCAAAGACAATTTGGAAATAAATAGGAATGGATTCATAACGTGTCCTCATCTGACGAAAGTAAACACCCTTACAGTAGAAAACATGAAAGGATTTAGGGCCCAAATGCAGTCAGGAAGCCAAATTGTAAATTTAAAATTTGGAGATATGAAAGGCACATTTACACACTCTGAAGGAATATTTGTTGCAGCTGAAATGAATTACTCTTCAAAAAGAGATCTAATGGATGTGTTAAGCAGAATTGCACGTCATATAAAACATAAATTCTGGAAAACTAAAGGATCAAACATAGCAGCCATTTTGAAAGAAATAAAAACAAAGGCTCTTTAAAAACCTGACATACTAATACATTCAAATGAAGATGATTACAAAAGACTACGATACAAAGAACAGGTCCAAACAACTCACTCACTATTAGTCACTATTAGTGACAGAACAGAATATGGGCAAACTGGAGACATAATGCTACGAATAAATAGGGACATGGACTTAATAATGGAACTGAACAAATAATCGAAATAAACATCCACAAAAAACAGACCAGAACGTTCAAAGAAGATGTAGAATGCATATCCCCAAAGATGCTTAGTTATTATCCCCTAAAATAAAAAAAACAAATGATAAAGAACAGGGATCAATACTTTCTCCAACGTTGGGAAATAATATTGCACAACATACGTAGGCACAAATATCAATGGGAGGAAGGTACATTTCCAAGCTAAGAAGCAGCTCAAAATGGTCAGCAGGGCACTGGTGGGGTCACTGTTGTCGAATAGGTGATACCGTTAAAAGCCAGTTCAAGATCCATCAGCCCGGTTAATAGAAAACAAGCTGACAAGTCCGACTCCGAATATCTTGGGTACTATCAATGTTCTTTTTAAGAAGCCAATAACCAACTGTTCTTTTTGGTATGTTGAGAGTATTGCAGAACATTGTTTTGCATACTTTTTTTAATCTGATACCTTGTTTGTGGAGAAAGTATGAGTATGAATATGCACGTTTTGATTGGTCTTCTAGTTTCCTAACCTTGCTTTCGAAGAATTTACGGGTGCATATGGAGGTACTGGGAAAGCTAGATACGGCGTGACTATTGAGAGAGACCTGTTCACACTTCCTGATGACTACTCATTGGCCCATAGCGTTTCCGCCACTATCAGCGACGGCCGAGGATTAGCGTCTGTTTTTCGAAGGAAGTTTGGTCGACTGTCAGAACTTCGAAATCAGTCACTGGGAAGGCTTTGATACTTCGAGATGACTCCCGTTGTCTCTTCTATCTGATTACCAAGAATACCTACCAAGACCAGCCCACTTATCGAAATATATGGGAATGATTACTTAACTTGAGAAAGCACGTATTGGAGTCCAACATACAGAAGCTAGCCATGCCGAAAATAGAGTGCAACTCATTGGATTGGAGGGTCATCCGAAATATGGTGGAAGTAATCTTTCAAGATACCGAAGTCCAAATGTTGGTATGCAGCCATTCGCCCCGTGTCCAGCTGACATCAAAGACCATTCCATGTTATTTCCATGCAACTGGAAATTGTAGACGAGGATTCAGTTGCAAGTATCTCCATCCAGTCTCAATTCCTTAAAAGTTCCAGGAGGAACTATCTCTTAAGGAGGGGGCAATGTTGTGCGAGTACTCCCCTGGCGCTATGACCCAGACGCGAAGCAGACAGATGATGCGAGAACGGCGCTTGATGAGCGAAGAGGGGAATCATCGAGATGATTTCCAGAATAGACTGGAATATGCTCGACAATATTTACCTATATAAAGGACCGATTCGAATATTTTGAGTTAGTTAGTGAGTAGTATGTTGTTAGATAAATGCGAATAGAAATATTGTCTTACATAAATTAAAGTATTGTAAATAAATTGTGTTATATAAATTAAACAGTGTTAGTGATTTAAATAGTATAAAAATAAATTAAAAAGACTAGTAAAAATAAATAAACGTTACAGTATGATGTATTTATTGAAACCCAAAAATTAATTTTGTAAAGGCCGTCACTGTTATGTCTTATCTACCTACTATTGACCTTTTTTAAAAATCTAGTTACCTTATTAATATCAACATTGATACTTGGACACTCAAACTTAATTAACTTTCTGGCAAGTATTATCATTGTATAAGTAGACAAGGATTCAACAAAACAAGATTAAAAAGTCTACCAAAAAGTAAAAAAACTCAAGTCTGGCTATGCTACAGAACAAATAATAATGATGTTTTATTTGTAGATGTAAACTTGCAAAAATTAACCATAAAACAGTTTTTAAATACTTAATACTAAATTTACAAAACATTTGGGCAATTTTGTAGGGGAATTCGAGTACTAAGAATCGGAAAGTATTCGATTCTTAACAATACTCGGTGTGTTAAAAAAACGTTTAACAATTTGCGATCACCCCGTACACTTCAAAGTTAAAAAGTTAGTTCGGCAGTTCGACGTGTCACGATTCCCCGATCTAATATGCTAAGTTTGGCGGTATAGATACCGAAATTCTCTTCTCTTGCTAACGAACCTTCACAGAGCAATGTAGGGTTAGTTACTAGTCTTCTATTTTTCATTATAAAGATGTAACAGTGTAGAAAATCTATTAATATTTTTAAAACTACAGCACAGTGCATTTCAAAACTAGTGTAGTGCCAATTCAGACTGGTTAGAAATATAAAAACAACTTTTTTTATAATAGTTTCGACCACGTTTTGCCGGCCCTTTTAGTAGCGGTGTTGCCTAACGTCTTATACTCCGTAAACAATTATTCATGTACTTGTTATGTATCATTTATGTATTTGGTAATGAACTTTGTATAAAAACTTTATATATATTCTTTCTTATGTGCTGGTGTGCGGTTGCCATACATTGTTTTATTGATGGTTGGCGCTGCTTACTTGTGACGCTCCTTTATGTTCTGCTATATAAAATAAAACTTAACCCGTTCGTAATAAATACTTATCTAATTTGTATATTTGTTTATCTATCCTTTTCTCACATTCGTGAGTGGTCCTTCGAGTTAATTATTAGATTTATTGTTTTCAATTGAAACTATGTATGGTATCAATCTGAACCACTGCTCAACCTACATATTGTATTTATTCAAATTGAATTTTAACCATACACGGTGTATTCGATTCTTTTATCCAAGTATTCGAATACCGGCTGTACTCGAATCTCGGTATGGGTGATTGCATAAACTCGAAAATAACAGCCAGCCACCTTACGATCCGATCGAGGATTGAGAACTCGAAACTCGAACATATCGCTCGGACTCGGACATTAAGGAAATCATATCGCATATGCACATGCATTTAGTTTCACGTTGTAAGTTGTAAGGTTAGGTTTGTGTATTAAGTATTTTTACATTCATATAGTCTCTTTAATATTTTCTTTTTTATTTATTTTCATTTTTATTTTATAAAGAATTTATTTTTGTTCTTTTATTAGAATCTTTCTTATGCAACATTTACATTATCTATTTCAATATTTTATATTTTCTTTAAAAACATTTTAAGAGAAACCCTGAACTTTTATTTCAAAATAAAATACAAGACCAATTCTGTTTGTTTTGATTTATTCAATATCTTATTTATTAATGACTAGTCTAAACGAAGAAACCAAAACCTTAAACTGCAACCTCAGCGAACACTGGGATACAAAGAATCGCCTGAGAACAGTGAAAACGAAAACGAGTTCACCCAGGTATCGGTATCCAGTGTATTTCGTATTCGTTCTAATAATTTTTGTTCTCGAGAACTCGGTTCTCGGATAAGTATTCGATTCCTAAAATGATTCGAATACCATGTATCCGACTCTTAAAAGTGTTCGATTCCACCCATCACTACCCGTTTGAAAAAATTGGTGTCAATCAACTTTCTATTATGGTCTAGGGTATCCGAAAAAGTTGGTCACGTGACGCGGGAATGCCCCCCTATCAAGTTAGCCCCTTTTGATTTTCTAGTTAAATAGAGTGCTAAAACTCAAAATTTTTCAATCACTAGGTGCCACCTAACCTAAACCAAACCTAACCCAACCCAAACCTAACTTAACTTAATATAGCGCTAATGGCGCTTCAGCAGCAATTCGGAAGCAATTAACATAACTAAAAATTTGTTATCCTTTTATTTTTTTAACATATTTACAGTCTATTTCACACTTCTATGGTTCACCTGGGAATTGCCTCGGAATTTCCTGGAGGTATGCTGTGAACACGTCTTTTTCCTGTAGCGCACTCCTCGCTTCCAGAGGTACTCGCAGAGGTGCAATGCCAGTCCTTCTGCTGGTATCCTTAAATCTGAAATCACTAACGCCAACCACTAAGCTACTGGGGGCACTTGCAGCTTACAGAGCAATTTTTGCATTTATAGTGCCAGTTTTTCAAAAGAGGCTAACTTGGGAGGGGGGCATCCCGCGCGATTTCAACCACATATATCGACTCCCCAGGTCCTATGGAGTCGATTGACACCGATTTTGTCCACCTAGGACGTGGGTCATGTTCTATACTACACCCATTTTTTTAATAAAAATTATGAATTACCAACCCCATGATTATTAATTAAAAAGCTTAAATTTTTATGTGCAGGTAAACAATCCTCATTTATAATTAATGTAGACGTAAAGCATATATAATAAACCGTAATAATCACGTAAATACCTTTTTACGTTACTGTTGTTCACAAAGTTTCTAAACGTAAATATAAAATTGGGATAAAATTATTTGTCTACGATTCTCACATGAGCATGCACGCAACCAGCTGTTTAGGTTAGCTGTTTAGGTACTTAAAATAATTCTGATTTTGAAGCAATGAATAGGTAATATGGATGGGTATAGATTTAAAGATTTCTTTCACGTTGTTACGATTACTATGTTGACGAAGAAGCTAAAGGTACAAGCAAATCTTTGTTATTTAAAAGAGAATTGGCGAGCTGTCTTTTTCGACTAAAACATTATTAAAAAACTTAAATTCCACAAGCCGTTCTATGTAAACATATTAAACTTTACGGAACGAACATAATTTAAACGCAAACATATACATTTCTTATAAACACTTGTATTTGAGTTTCGCAGTACCAATTTTAGGGATCAGTTTATGTATTAAGTTTTGATTTATACATTGTTCATTGTTCTTTATTTTGTGGCTGTCGAAATTGTGAGAGAAACTGATATAAAAAGCCTGTATTTACTTAAATTTATTGTACTAACCCTAACATCAGGTAGCTTCCTTGAAAAAATAAAATGTAACTTCAATATGTTAATCTAACGAATATAGATTATCGAAGCTGTCATTCCAATTAAAAAAGCTAATTTTTTAAAATAAACGTGGAAGATTTATTCAAAAGTTTATTTGTTTAATGTTCTTGGGCTGTATTTACGTTTGTGTCCAATTCTATTCTCAATAAATAAAGAATAAGGGCCATGCTCTAAGCAAAACTAGTCAACAGTATATCATAGTTCATAATGACTGTATGACTGTATGACAAACTGTAATATTTGCTTACACTGGTTGTTCTGAAGTAGTAAAAAAGGGATTGTGCAGGCATCTAAACATAACATAGGTATAGGGTCAACCAAAAAAATTCAGTTTTTTAAAAACATTAAAATTAGTAAAAATTAATATTTTTGCAAAAAAATTCAGTTTTTTAAAAACATTAAAATGAGTAAAAACGTATTTTTGCAGCAAAAATTTGGAATAATGAAAATATACTTTTGTTGATTTCATTGTATAAAAAGTACGAAGCTACAATGGAATATTCAATAAAAAAAAAACTGGCAAAAAATCTCTGATGACATAAGAACAAAAACAGGGCTTACTTGCACTTTCCAGCAGGCAGAAAATAAATGGAAAGCATTAAGAAGAAAATATATTGAAGTGAAAACCCACAACAGCAGAAGTGGGGCAAAAAAAACATGGCAATATTTTATGGCTATGGAAGATATTTTATTTATAATAAACCAGAGGTTGTGGCACCAGCCACTGCTTCAAGCTTTGAAGGGCTTCATGCAAGGGAAAAAAATGATAAAAACAACAAAGAAACATCCTTTCAGAGGAAAAGAAAAATGAAAACATCTGATGTTGAAAGAAGGCATAGAGAAAAAATGCAGCGAATAGATAATTTAACGCAAAGTATAAATAAGCTTATCGAGTGTACAATAAAAAAAAGAAGACTGAATTTTAATACTTACTCTGTGATAAATGAATACGTCATAAAAAATTTTGTGGAAATAACAAATCCTGAACTTACAAAGCATTCAATATACTGATGATTTTTTGTATACCTCATTAATCTATAGGTTGATATAGCAAACTTTTCTCTTTTTGGTCCTTTGGGGGCTGATTTAAAAAGTTGCTTAAAACGGTCCGAAAAGTTAAGAATCATGTCTTGTTTTACAGGAACTACCTTAAATTTTTTCGAAGTTTGTTCAACTAATTTTATCCATTCTGACGGTAGATATATTCTTTCCTTCTTCCTTTTATTTTTTTTCTATGAGTATAAATGACCTATCACACGGTAAAAAACTGTGTCCAGGTTCGGGGTACTGGTGATGTATTTCACGAATATTTTCGTTTGTACCAAAGTAAACATATATTTCACTAGCCTTTGATTTTTGTTTTGTGCAAAGGCATTGTCCGAAAAAATATAACGTCTTTACCGAACCAGGCAAATATGTGTGTATATAATGATGAAGAAAGGATATGACCACATTACTTCCTTTCTTAGCGGTCTGCTCATTGTACATGTAGAAAGTTGACGTCCCAAATGTTCTCGAATAAATACAAAAATTATATTCCTAAAAGTTGCCTTTTGTAGAATACATCTCCGGCTGGTACATGGGGTAAAGGTAAATTCTGCTGGAAATCGAAACATAATACTTCGATAGACTCGTCTTCTTTACTTAGAATGATAACTTCTTTTAATTTTTTGTAAAACATCTCCGATTTACGAATATGGTGATCCTTTTCAGTTAGACGTGCTTTTTTCTCCTCGGGATCTATTTCGGCGAGTATAAGATTTTGTAACCTGTCGCAAGTTTGACATGTGTCAGACCTAGGAGTTCCGAAACTAATATTATGGTTTAATACGAAACTGCAATAATAGAAGTCGTAGGTTACTTCTGGTTGGGCTTCTTCCCCCCTTTCTAATGCCTGAAAAACTTCATTTTCATACTTCTCCAAATACAGTTTATGCATCTTCGAAATATTTATGTCTGCAGGCAGAAAAAACTTGGAATTATGTTTTTCCCGGCTATAACGGGAACTCCTCTTAGGGAAGCTGTTTATATGATTCTTGATGTTTAATAATATTTCCTCTGGCATCTTGTTAGGTCGATTCGTGTGTTTTCCTCTCAAATCAGGTGGCGCGGATATCCCAGTTTTCAGTGATGCAGCAAGACGATCAACTTGATGTTTGGTCACGCCATGAATACCATAAAACGCTTTTTTACAGACTTCATGTTCAGTAAGCCCAAAACGGATCTGTAACAAAACACTATATTGTTAGTAATAGTATATTGTAACAGATTGGTAACACAGTAGTATATTAAATGTTGATTAAAATAAAGAAACATCTACTAAGACATACCCTGTATGAAAACGAAACTTCTTTTGGATTTCTTTGCCCTGATACTGGCCGCCTTCTTTGCACTGGTCTTGAAGAAATAAGTTCACCCAAATATAAGTCCCGCTTCTCTTTATTTCCTAATTGGTTAAAAGAGGAGAGAATAGACATTCTTTGTGTTTCATCAATTTTGTCACAGCATTTAAGTCGGCAAGTGCATTGTGTTCCTACTGTTCTTTTTGGTACAATCTTTTTAACTGAATTAAGATGCTCCTCTCCACAGGCTTTTAACGATTTCCTTACATTTCTTTGCCACCCACTTTCGTTTCTCACGCGTTTTTTACCTTTCCTCTCTGTTAATGTCCGATCCAAACGTCTGCGAACACGCTTTTTTTGGTTTTAAGTTCCCTTCTTATTGATGCACCACTTATACTTGTTTGATCCAAATTAATCGGAGCATATTCACTACTCGAATCACTCGGATTATATTCACTACCCGAATCTTGAAAAGGCTCACTCTCGATTTCCGACTCTGACGACATTACAACGTGTTTACATTAACAATATCCCAAAACTGAGAACACTTGTACCAACAAGTACGACCGTACCAGTGAGCGATATCCCTACTCCGACATCTCCCACTACACGGCGCGACCGTAGTAAAATAAGAATTTTCATTTTCCTTAGGTTTTTCTATTTCTATGTGAGATCCATCAATTACTCCCAGAATTCCTAGAAGAAAAAATAAACAATAATTTATTTAAAAATTGTTCAAACAAAAATATGAAGATACCACAATTTTTTTGAGCTTTTGAGATGTTACAAGCACTTGGCTTGCAGAGAAGCTTAAGATGTATATTAATTGACCAGGCTAAATTGTATTAAAGTTACACTACTCTAATTTTGTTCCTTAGAGACATATTGTCATAGATAAAAGCATACTGCATTTTCTAATTTATTATTTAGCATTACATTATAAAAAAAACCTAAAAAACCATTAATTTGTTCAAATTTCCTTGAATCGACATCAATTTCATTTTGTGTAGGGAAATTAATTATCCTGCGAGCAATATAAAATTCAATCATTTTGCAGCAAACATTATTTACTGTATACCAACAACAATGTTTGCCAATTCCAAATCGACAAGCAACGCTTCTAAAACAAAATGATTGAATTTAATATTGCCCGCAGGATAATTAATTTCCCTACACAAAATGAAATTGATGTCGTTTCAAGAAAATTTGAACAACTTAATGGTTTTCCAGGTAATTCTTTTTTATAATATAATGCTAAATAATAAATAAGAAAATGCAGTATGCTTTTATCTATGACAGTATGTCTCTAAGGAACAAAATTAGAGTAGTGTAACTCTAATAATAAATAAAATGTAAGAGATTGCAATGGCTGCCTTTCTGGACATCGAAGGAGCGTTTAACAATGTTACAACGAACTCATTGATAGATGCAGTGAGTAGACGGGGCACACCTCAAGTGATATGCAGATGGATAAAGGCAGCTCTAGAGTATAGGATTGTAATATTCTCACTAGCGCAAGCTACCATCAAAGCGAAAGCAGGTGGAGGTTGTCCACAAGGAGGAGTTCTGTCACCACTACTTTGGGCAACCCTAGTAGACGATCTCCTCAACGAATTATCCAAAAAAGACTTTCAGTGTATAGGATATGCAGATGACATAGCGATTGTCATCAGAGGCAAATTTGCCGGGGTATTATCTGACAGAATGCAGATAGCCCTAAACACGGTTGAAAATTGGTGTAAGCAAGAGAGACTAACAGTCAATGCTCAAAAAACAAAAATTATCAACTTCACAAAAAAGACAACATTGGCCGGTCTAAAACCACTAACATTGGGGGGAACAGTGATTCCAGTAGTCAAAGAAATAAAATACCTAGGAGTATTCCTGGATCAAAGACTCTCATGGAACACACACATACAAAAAACCACGCAGAAAGCTATATTGTCATTGGGCAGATGTAGACGAATGTGTGGAAAAAATTGGGGGCTTAACCCCAAAATGACCATATGGTTATATACAAGGGTTATTAGACCCATAATAACCTACGGGTCAGTGGTATGGTGGACAAAGACACAGCAAACAGGAGCAGGAGCATACAAGTCTCTGGGGGGGGGGGGCTTTCCACCCGACACGGCGCGTCCCAATGGCTCATAGGGTGTCTCCAGGGGGCGTGGTCTGTTATGGGACTCATGCTCTTCAGAGTTGTAAGAGCCTCATGACCGACCAACTCTTGGGATAAGCAATGAATAAGGTTCTGGTTACGAGAACCCAAATAGTTGCTCGCGGATCAAAAGGAATAGAGGAGTAAACCTCGAGAAAAAACCGGCAGCATGGGGGAGGCAGCCATGCTGTGTGAGTGTAGCAGCGGTAGCTACTGCGTCCGGAGGCAACCGTGAAAAATGCCTAGAAGAGTAAACTTCGATAAAAAATCCCCATTACTACGGTGGAAGGCATCGTGCCAATGGTATGGAAGGCGCGAGGGTTAGAGCGTCACAAACGATCCCTCCGAGAAACCTGGCGACATCTTGGAGTATCCCGCCTTAGCGAAGTAAGGGCGCACTGCTTCGCCGGACAGTCTTTCGACCCAACTCGTGGGATTAGTATGGAAAAAAACAAAAACATAAATATAAAGAAGTGGAATAAGGATGATGGAAAGGAAAAGGATAAGGACAATGAACAGCAAAAAAGTACCTGGCAAGTAGGCGGAAGCATGGACACAAGGAGATTCCCGATAGGGGACAGGGTACTTGACAGCCCTATGTCGGGACCATCGGCGATGCCCCCAAGCACAGAGAAGGACACCAGCAAAACAGGAGAGGAAGGAGAGGAATCTCTTAGCGATACGGAAGAAAGGGAGAAACAATTGGTAAGAACCGATAGTGAAGACAAAAAATGGGAGAGTCTGGAAAAGCAGGATACTGCCGATTCCTTCGTGGAACTAGGAGAAACACTGCAATCAACACTAATTGGGGGGGGCATGGCTACGGTGGATAGTTCGGAAGAACGAGCAAGAGATCTTCGGATCAGGTTTCAATTGGAAGAAGAGGGAGATAATAGTAAAAGGAAAAAGATGGACGACAGCGGCGAGGTGGTTCAGGAAAGCAAAAAAGAAAAAAGAGAGAAGGATAACGAGAAGGAGCCGAAAGAACAAGAAGAAGAGTCAAGTGAAGAGGATAGCCTAAGCGATAACATTGAGGTATGTATGGGAAATTTGCAGGGTGTCCTGGAAATTTTGGAAGGAAAAGAGGGAAATGAGGAGGCCATGAATATGCTAAAGGAAAACCCTGACACTGCTAGGATCAGTAAATAGGGGGAATATAGGAGTCTCTAGGGTGGTCAAGTGTAAAGCCTGTAGGGAAGAAACGGAGAAAGAGGAGAAAAGAAGAAAAATAAATGAGATAAGGAGGCAGGTAGAAAGTGGGGGAGGCTTTCAGGATTTCATAAGGATGGCTGGTGTAGGTATCTGGGACGAGGAAGTGTATAGATGCACTAAGCTCAAGGCGCTTAGCTACGAGGAAGCTTTAGAAAGGAATGATTGCGTGTTGGTAATTGACACGGAGCGGGTCCCATCGACTTTAATGTCTCACATCAGGGACAGAAGGGTAGAAATAGCTGAGATGGTGACAGGACTAGAAAAAGGGGAGTATGACCACTTGGTGAATGCTATCAGAACGTCCAGTAAATGTAAGGAATGGTACCACTATGCGGGTAGGGTGGATAAAGACATGGACATGGCACATTTACATAGAATGGTCAGCAGGATGCAACAAGAAATCATGAATAGGGAGAATAAGCCTGAAAGTGTAAACGTCCTGCTGGATGAAAATATAGATGAAGACTGCGCAAGGATGCTTTTTGAGTTCGTGGGTTTTAAGGATGGTTGCAAATATGACATAATCAGCAGGAAGTATCAAGGCAGAGTAGTAAGAGGCGGTTCTTGTAAGGACGGGGGAGCGTCCCTATGCGGAGGTGCTCAAGGAAATAAAGTCTGCTGTGAATGTGCAAGCACTAGGGATTACGGTGGATAACGTAACGAAGACTAACGGGGGGGACATTCTAATCAAACTAAAAGGGAATGGGAAAGCCGACATGCTGAGAAACGAGATAAAGGGGAAGATGAACGAGATGAAGGTGATAGTGCATAAAAGGGAGGCAGTCTTCAACGTGCTAGATCTGGACCCTTCAATCACAGAGGAGGAAATTAAGGAGGCTCTGGAGGACCAAGCTGGCCTTAAAAAAGGCGAGGTAACCGTGAAGGGAATAAGGGGAACGAGATATGGAGGGCAAGTAGGCACGGTAAGTGTAGCAATGGACAAGGCCGATAGGGTAAAAAGGACAGGGAACGTGAGGATTGGTATGGTATCGTGCAGGATAAAGGAGAGGATAACACCTTTAAGGTGCTATAAGTGCCTGGATTACGGGCACAACGCACAAACATGCGAGGGGGTTAATCGATCCAGACAATGTCTGAACTGTGGGAAAGATGGGCATAGAGCCCAAGAATGTAAAAACGATTCCTATTGCAGGAAATGTCAGGTAGGGGGGCATAGGATGGACTCGATGGGCTGCCCGGAATATAGGGAGTTGGTGTACGGTAGAAGGAGGTAAATCAGTTACGTTCCCTCTACTCACTCCATTATTTGTGGGATGTAATTTTTTGGGTCGTGGGGGGGGGGCTAATAACCCTTACCTATCGGGTCAGCTCTGATGTGATTTCTATTCATAATCCAGGTAGGAGTCATATGTATATGATATATGCAAGGTTCAGTATTATATACTTCATTTTAACTATTTATACACAGATACTGTTTATCTTTTTTATATCTTTTATCTATATCTATATAATTTTTTTACTTTTTATCTATATTTATATAATTGTTTTACCTTTTATCTACACAATCTGTGTAGGGCCTTTTACACCCTGCATAGAGACTGTAAATACGCTCGAGGGTAGATTGACGAGGTATTGTAGTGAAGATTACCTGGGAATCTGAGCACAAATGGCAGGGACAAAGAAAAAGAACTGGCTGGACATACTACAGGTGAACCTAGGTAGGGCTAGGCTGGCGCATGACTTAGTCTTCGAGGAGACCAAGAAGAAGGGAATAGATATAGTAATTATTTCCGAGCCTAATCAAAAAATTGCGAGAGAAAAGGGGTGGCTGGTAGATGATAACCTAGACGTGGCAATCATGATAGCCAACAAAGATCTGGAGGTAGGGAAAATAAATAAGGGTAAGGGATACACGGTAGTCCAAACCTGTGGAGTTACACTAATCGCGGTGTATATATCGCCTTACATTGGGGTAACTCAATATACGAGGGCTATAGACAGTATTTTCGGCATCGCAGAAAGGTCAATGGGAATAACAATTATTGCGGGCGATATTAACGCCAAATCTACGACCTGGGGATCTCCAACTACTGACGTCCGGGGGCAGGTGGTGGAGGATTGGCTGGCACAGCTGAATTGGACAGCTGTCAATAACGGACAGCATACTTTTGAGCGTGGCATATCCAAAACGCACATCGACGTCACGTTAGGATCGGGGAACGCGAGTAGGGTAATACACGACTGGAGGGTGGACCATACAAACCCCTTCACTAACCACGGACACATCAGTTTTAAAATTAAGACTAAGGAAAAAATTAAAATGACAAAACCGAAGAAAATGGTGTTCCTGGACGTAGAAAAGTACGTCTCGCTATTAAACAACCGTAGTACCACATACGACTCCGTTCTACAGGCATATAGGGAGGCTACGACACTTGACAACGGCTTACCTGCGGAAAAACCGTATTGGTGGAATGATAACATAGAGGAAGATAGGAAAGAGTACATCGAGGCTAGAAGGAAATTCTCAAGAGAAAAAAACAACAATGCTAGGGAGCAGTTGGGCGTAGTCATGACTGAAAAAGGGGATTCTGGATGCTAAGAAAGCAAGCTGGAATAAGCTACTAGCTGAGCTTGAAGAAGACATATGGGGGCAGGGATTCAGGATTGCGACAAAGAAAATTTGTAACAAGGCACTAGGGAAACTTACAGTGAAAAGAAGAAAGAAGATCCTGGAAACTCTGTTTCCAACAATGAATGGTGGGCCCGAAACAGCGGGTGCCCTGGATAGTGATGGCGTCCCTGACTTCACCAGGGAGGAATTAGAAGAGGCGGCTAGCAGTATGAAGAATGGCAAGGCCCCGGGCCCGGACGGGCTAACGGTGGAGGCTCTAAAAATAGCAATTAAGTTGAAACCCGAGGAAATATTAGGTTACTTCAATACCATACTGCGTAGTCAAAAGTTCCCTGATGAGCACAAGAAAGCCAGGGTGGTATTGTTACTCAAAAATGGAAAGGACCCCATGCAGAGTGGTAGTTACCGACCTATATGCTTATTAAATACGGTGGGCAAGCTGATGGAGAGATTAATTGCAAATAGGCTGACAAAGGAATTAGAAGACAACGACTTGTTATCCCCGCATCAACACGGGTTCCGCAGCAATCACTCGACGGTAACAGCAATCAAGGAGAGTAGCGAGAAATGGGGGGTGATTGTCGCCCTAGACATAAAAAATGCGTTCAACACAGCCAAATGGGCCAGGATTGTGCACGCATTGATTCAGGGAAATGTTAGCGGGTATTTGGTGGGGTTAATCAATAGCTATCTGCAAAACAGAACGGTGGTATCGGGGATGATAACTCATAAGTGTACTATGGGAGTTCCACAGGGCTCGGTTCTTGGGCCAGTCCTGTGGAACGTCATGTATAACGAAATATTAAATTTGCAGTATGGTACGAAGACCTCCGCAATTGCATACGCGGACGACTTGGTTTTTTGGGTATCGGGAGTCTCCGAGAATGCGTTAAGGAATGAGGCCGAGAAAGCGGTGGATTTGGCTGTGAGGTGGACAAGGACTAACGGACTAAAGATAGCACCTGAGAAGACGGAGATAGTTGTAATTAGAGGACCTAGGAAACTAGGCTCTTTCAAGTTGGTGGTTGATGGCAACAGAATTGCGGCTAGGGAGTCAGTTAGATATCTGGGGGTGGTATTGTCAAAAAACATGGGTTTCGCTAAACATGTCGACTATATCATAACAAAGGCGAAGAAGAAAACGACCCAGCTACAAAGGATAATGCCCAATGTTGGTGGGCCGGGATATAGTAAGAGAAGGG
Organism: Ophraella communa; assembly: GCA_035357415.1. Classification (NCBI taxonomy): domain Eukaryota; kingdom Metazoa; phylum Arthropoda; class Insecta; order Coleoptera; family Chrysomelidae; genus Ophraella; species Ophraella communa. Next base: position 13,721,480 of record CM068979.1, on the reverse strand, counting down.
TTCTGGGCAATGTTTTACATAGTATCCTGCTGTATGCGGCTCCGGTGTGGAGGGAGGTGGTGAAGGTGGGTAAATATAAAAGTAAATTGCTGTCTGCACAAAGAGGAGTATTGGTTAGGGTGGTGTCTGGCTATAAAACGATCGCAGAGGAGGCAGCCCAGGTCCTATCAGGGTTTCCACCGATAGACCTATTGGTAGCAGAGAGGTGTTTTTTGTTCTCAATTGGGGGGAGATTGCCTGGAAACAGGAAAATGGCGAGGGAGCGGACTCTCCGCAAATGGCAGCAAAGATGGGATAGCTTGAATTCGAAGGCCCAATGGACGAAGACTCTGATCCCTGACGTCCGGGCGTGGGTTTCGTGCAAATTCCGCACAACATCCTACTTCCTGACACAGGTTCTTACAGGGCATGGATCGTTTGGCACCTATACACACAGGATCAAGAAAACTCAGGATGATTTGTGCTCCAGGTGCGGTATTAGGGATGATCCGGGCCATGTCCTGTATGAATGTGTGAGATGGAAGGAGGAGAGAGCGGAGCTGGTGAGCGAGATAGGGTATTTCCCGGTTGTAGAGGAGTTGGTAGGTTTTATGTTGGTGGATATAGGGAATTGGAAGAGGATGGAGGATTTTATAGTCAAGGTTATGAGCCGGAAGGAAGAGGAGGATAGGAGGGACAAAGGGTAAGGAGGTGTAAGTAATTTTGCAGAGGGTCGGGAGACACATCGACGTTATGGCATTGTTTGTCGGTTCCGGTGTGCATAAACTCCCGAGGTGTACAGAGGAGGTTGGTTTAGTGGGTGAAAGTCCCACACAAACTCACAGCATTGCACTGCCCGCTGTGAGGAAGGCATTAGCTTCCACCCTACCTCGTGGAAAAAAAAGAAAAAAAAAAAAAAAAAAAAAAAAAGGTAATTCTTTTTTATAATATAATGCTAAATAATAAATAAGAAAATGCAGTATGCTTTTATCTATGACAGTATGTCTCTAAGGAACAAAATTAGAGTAGTGTAACTCCAATAATAAATAAAATGTAAGAGATTGCAATGGCTGCCTTTCTGGACATCGAAGGAGCGTTTAATAATGTTACAACGAACTCATTGATAGATGCAGTGAGTAGACGGGGCACACCTCAAGTGATATGCAGATGGATAAAGGCAGCTCTAGAGTATAGGATTGTAATATTCTCACTAGCGCAAGCTACCATCAAAGCGAAAGCAGGTGGAGGTTGTCCACAAGGAGGAGTTCTGTCACCACTACTTTGGGCAACCCTAGTAGACGATCTCCTCAACGAATTATCCAAAAAAGACTTTCAGTGTATAGGATATGCAGATGACATAGCGATTGTCATCAGAGGCAAATTTGCCGGGGTATTATCTGACAGAATGCAGATAGCCCTAAACACGGTTGAAAATTGGTGTAAGCAAGAGAGACTAACAGTCAATGCTCAAAAAACAAAAATTATCAACTTCACAAAAAAGACAACATTGGCCGGTCTAAAACCACTAACATTGGGGGGAACAGTGATTCCAGTAGTCAAAGAAATAAAATACCTAGGAGTATTCCTGGATCAAAGACTCTCATGAAACACACACATACAAAAAACCACGCAGAAAGCTATATTGTCATTGGGCAGATGTAGACGAATGTGTGGAAAAAATTGGGGGCTTAACCCCAAAATGACCATATGGTTATATACAAGGGTTATTAGACCCATAATAACCTACGGGTCAGTGGTATGGTGGACAAAGACACAGCAAACAGGAGCAGTAAGGCTATTAAGTAACATACAAAGGTTAGCTTGCCTGTGCGTTACGGGGCCATAAAAACTACTCCTTTAGCTGCACTGGAAGTCTTGTTAAACATTCCACCACTACACATATATATACAGGGCGAAGCGAGAGCAGCCATGCACAGATTAATACATAATCAGCAGCACATAAGCCAATCGCATGGGGCTGATAATGGTAAGCTAATCAAGGAACTAAAAGCGGATAACATTTTGGAGCAACCCATTGACGCAACAGTCACGAGATATAGCTTTGCCAATAAATTTAAAATAGTTATACCAGGTAGGGAAGACTGGGAAAAAGGTGTACCCGTAGAGGCGGAGTCAACCTGGTACACGGACGGCTCAAAGACGCCGTATGGCGTGGGAGCCGGCGTAGTCGGAAGGAAACAAGGGATAACATTCCCAGTAAGTCTATCCCAAAATGCCACGATTTTTCAAGCAGAAATCACGGCAATTCACTACTGTGTAGAAGAAATTAAAAGACTGGATAGGACGTACCGTTCAATAGCCATCTTCACAGACAGTCAGGCGGTGCTAAGGGCACTAGATTCTGTAGAGGTCAATTCTAGGCTAGTATGGGACTGTGTGCATGCTCTGAATACTCTGGGGGATCGTAGCAAGGTTACGGTAGCTTGGGTACCAGGGCATAGGGGTCTAAAAGGCAATGAAAAGGCAGATGAAATGGCTAAACTAGGCTCATCAATGCCTTTTATTGGACCAGAACCTTTCTGCGGCATTGCAAAAAATATAATAAAACGGCCATGAAAACATGGGCGGCACAAAAATCACGGGAATGGTGGTGGAATTCACCAGGACAAAGGCAAGCGAAACAGTTCATAATGGAACATTCGCAAAAGTTTACGTCAGACTTATTGAGTAAAGACAGAAAAACGGTCAAAACTGTAGTAAGTCTATTGACGGGGCACTGTAAGCTAAACAGGCATCTTAAGCTGATGGGGTTGACAGAGACGGATCTGTGCAGATTCTGTCACCTAGAAGAGGAAACACCAGAGCACATCTTATGTCAGTGCGACGGACTGGTAAATATGCGGTTCCTGACTTTAGGCGAAGAATATCCATTGGCAAGGGACTACATGAAGGTTACAGTCTCAAAGCTTATAGACTTCGTTAAGAGAGTCGGACTGGGGGATGTAATCTAGTTTTTCGAGGACCACAATAGATCTGAAAAGGTCGCAGTGGAATAGGCTTCTGGCCACCTCTTAAACATCTATCTATCTAACTCTAATACAATTTAGCCTGGTCAATTAATATATATCTTAAGCTTCTCTGCAAGCCAAGTGCTTGTAACTGCTCAAAAGCTCAAAAAAATTGTGGTATCTTCATATTTTTGTTTGAACAATTTTTAAATAAATTATTGTTTATTTTTTCTTCTAGGAATTCTGGGAGTAATTGATGGATCTCACATAGGAATAGAAAAACCTAAGGAAAATGGAAATTCTTATTTTAATACGAAAGGATATCCATCTGTCCTCATACAAGGAATCTGCGATTCCAATAAAATATTTTTGGATGTCTATGTTGGGGAACCTGGTTGTATACATGATCAGCGAATGTTTACAAAATCAGATATTGTATATATCTATAGACGCATAAGAAAGAATGAAATTAATTTTACTGTGGATAACCATTTAATAGGAGATCTGGCTTACAAACTCTCTAATAACCTTATTGTTGGTTTCAAAAATGATGGGCATTTGACAGCAGATATTAAATTAAATTTAATAATCTACTAAATCAGAACCGAGTTGTTGTTGAAAACACATTTGGGCTATTGAAAGGCAGATGGAGACGGTTAAAAAAATTAGGATCCAAAGAATGGATGTTATTCCCCAAATCATTTTAACAAGTTGCATTTTTCATAATATATGTATGAAAAGAGAAGATTTATGGAATGCAGACCCAGATGAAAATATTAATGTTAATGGAGATTTAAATTATGAAAATGAGGAAAATTATGCAAAAGCAGTAATAAAGAGACAAAACATAATGAATTTGGTATTACTCAGAAATATTAATTAAAACATTAACAAAAAATATAACGAAATTTATGGTACTAACCCTTACTATGTTAAAGTTCATCTTATTCAGAACAATAAACAACTAAAAGGTTGAATTAACTTTCACTATTTATTCTTTGAATACTTTAAATGCAATGACAGCCGTTTCGCTATCGAAATAGCATCGTCAGATTGACATATTGAAGTTACATTTTGTTTGTTTGTAACTAGGTACTTGATGTTGATAAGTAGTTAAGGCTAGACCAAGTACGGAAGTAATAAGACATAACAATATTAAAGCCTAGATGTTATTAGCCCTAAGGGATTATCCTGGATGTATTTCCCTCTAAGATTAGTATAATTGTGCAATGATATAGAAAAACCAGGAAAAAACTATATCCTGCTGATCTTTACAATAACTTAATATATTTGTGTTGTAATTACGTCTTATCTATGTATAAAATGAAGACTCAATCAAAGTAAACAGTTTAATAGTGGTGAACTTCCAAGATTTATTTGTTCATTAACTACTTTATATTGTTGATCTACTATATGCCTTTTGATTTCAAGTTCTTCGAGGAAATCTAAATTTTGTTTTTTATCACAGGTGTGTAATATTTGAATGTCATTGGTGTGTATGAGTGAGTGTGGATGTTCAAGAACGTGTTTTGCATAGTTTGACTTATCTGGTTGTTGTAATATATATGCTCTTAAATTTATTTACAAGCCACAACAACACCTAGATATGAAGAAGATACAGCAAAAAAAGAAACAGAAGAATTATCTACGCTTTTACAACAAATACTATCGACCAAAAGAAACAGAAATATCATCACCAGAATCAATATCGAGAAAAAAAAAGAAAATTATAAGAGAAAAATTTGTGTTAGAAGATTTCGATGGTAAAAATTTTCCAATTGTAAGTTGGTTGCAGTTATTTGAAAACGAATGCGCACGATGTAAGCTGAAATCAGACGAAGAAAAAATTTAGTTTTACGTTTATTTTTTAAAAGGAATAGCTAAAGACTGGTTTTCTTCAAGAGTAATTACAATAGGTTTAGATGTTGAATTTGAAATATGGAAAAAAATTTACTAGATAGTTGAAACAGGCTGGAACAAATGTAGAGAAGCATATTCTTTTCGTTATATAGGCGGTAGTTTAGTTGATTACGCTTTAAGAAAAGAAAATTTGCTAGTAAATTATCGAAATAACTTTCCGGTGGACATATTAATTGATTTAATAGTAACCGATTTACCAATATATATACAAAATAAAATGGATAAAATAAATATTTTAACAATAGAAGATTTGTTGGCACAATTAAGAAAATTAAAGAGTACATTAAAAAGAAGCAAACTACTTCACAATCAAATACTTTAAATCCGGTAGCAGCAAACCATAAAAATACAACTACGGCATCTACTACAACAAGTATAGAAAGAAAACCTTGCACATATTGCGATACAAAGGGTTTCCCAGGAAGATTTCATCCAGAAGCTTTATGCAGACTGAAAGGAAATGAACGACCGAGAAATATCAAGACTGTTAATAATATAGCAGTTCAAGATACACTTAACGAAACCATTGATGATCAAAAACTAGTTTTATTGCCATTGATAACGCTAGAAGTATTTCTAAATAACTACAAGATACGTGGAATCTACGACTCAGGTGCAAATGTAACTCTTCTGAACTCGAAGGTTATAGAGAAAATGGGTCTGATTGTACAAAAAGATAGAAATACTTTTAAAACCATCAGTGGCAGGAAACATTTTTCTGGAAGAGTCTCTGTAAGAATGAGAATCCATGAAATAGAAAAAACAGTGGAGGTTTTTGCTGTGGACGATGAAAACTTTGAATATGATATTTTACTAGGTCTCGACACAATCAAGAGCTTCTGCTTGAAACAAGAATACGATTTAAAAATTTATCAGAAAGTAAATTTGGAAACTAAGGAAAAGGAAATTAATCAAATTGACAATAATACAGTAAACAACGAACATTTGGTAAATTTTAATGAAGGCGCCCTTTTGAAGAATTTGACGCAAAATTAGATCATCTATCGGAAGAAAAAAAATTCCATATTCAAAAATTAATCGATAAATTTGAAACGGTTTTTGCTAAAAATAAATTTGACGTAGGTAAAGTAAAAAACCACGAAGCACATATAAAACTCATGGAATATAAATTTGTATCCAAAAGACCATACCGTTGTTCGATACCAGATCAAGAAGAAATAGAATACCAAATTAAAGAGTTATTAAGAGCAGAATTGATTGAAGAGTCATGCTCGCCTTTTGCGTCTCCAGTAACTTTAGCGTACAAACGAAAAGAAGGAACTAAATCAAGGTTGTGTATTGATTTTCGAGAATTAAACAAGTTACTTATTCCAGAACCGCAACCATTTCCATTGATAGAAGACATCATAGCAAAAAGTCGAGACGCAGAGTGGTATTCAGCATTAGATATAAATTTAGCTTTTTGGGCAATTCCTATACGTATGAAGGACAAATATAAAACCGCATTTGTAACTCAAAACGGTCATTGGCAATGGAAATGTATGCCTTTTGGTTTAAAGACGTCACCTGCAATATTTCAACGAATATTAAGCAATATTATTCGAAGAAACAATCTTGACAGCTTTTGTGTAAATTATATTTATGATATTATAATTTTTTCAAAATCTTTTGAGGAACATTTGGAAAAATTTTTGCTTGCTATTGAAAACGAAGGATTTAGATTAAAATTTATTAAATGCAATTTTGCTTAAAAAAAGAGATTAAATATCTGGTTCATATCATATCAAAGAATACTGTACATCCATTGACAGATAATTTAAAGTCGATATTAGAATTTCCAATACCAGACTCCAGAAAGAAAATTCGTCAGTTTCTTGGAAAAATTAATTTCTACCATAAATATATACTTAATGCTGCACGCCTTTTGGAGCCGTTACAAAACCTTCTTAGGAAAAATATCCAGTTCTCATGGTCAGAAGAGTGCCAAACAGCATTTCGGAAAGCCAAAGACATTATGTTCAGAGCCAATATTAGCAATTTTTAATCAAAAAGCACCAATTGTTATTTATACGGATGCAAGCATAGAAGGTGTTGGAGCTGTAATGAAAAAAAAAACAACCAGACGGAGAATTAAAACCCGTTGCTTTTTTCTCTAAGAAATTAAATAGATATCAGAAGAAGAAGAAAGCTATATTTTTAGAATGCCTTGCCATAAAAGAAGCTGTTAAATACTGGCAATATTGGCTTATGGGACATACATTTTTTATTATAACCGACCATATACCGCTTGAAGGGCAGAATGTTAATTCAAGGACAGACGAAGAATTGGGAGATATGATGAATTATTTGATTTTGAAATCAAATATGAACCTGGAAAGGGAAATATAGAAGCTGATTGTCTTTCACGGAATCCTGTTCTCTGTGACACAGATTATGTAGATAAGATAAGAACAGTAAATTTGGTTGAGATAGAAGAAATAAAACAAGATCAATTAACAAATTAGAATTTAAGAAAAGAATTGCTACAAATTATAATTGAAACGGGAATATTTTATAAATCAAACGGGAAAAAGAAAAGGATAATAATTTCGGAAGAATTTGGTAGAAAATTAATTTTACAAATTCATAGAAATTATGGACATAATATGTAAAAACAAAATTATGGACAAGTTGAGACACTTTTATTATCTCCGGAATATGGATAAAATAGCAAAACAAATTTGTGAATCGTGTGAAATTTGCTATAAAAATAAAACTAGGAATAAACATTACGGTCTTCTATCAAAACTTGATCCACCAAAAAAACCAAAAGCATCGCTTTTGATTCTCTTTTTGTAGGTTAGTATTATTTATATTTTGTTATACACATATCCTATAAATAAACTCTTTTTGTAGAGCATCAAACGGTTTTTTATAACTCAAGTATCAAAAGAAAAGAGTTTGAGAATTCACTCTTACATATATTGTAATGAATATTATGATTTCAACAATATTTATTGATTTATTTATTTATTTGAATGATTAATTCTTATTTAAATGTAGCAAGATCTTTTTTTTTCTCAGGGTTACGCAAGTTTCCAGTTGGATTATTAGGTGTATGTGAATGAAAAATTTGATTAGATTATAATTATAAATTTATTATAAAATAGTTAAATTAAAACAGTAATATTGAAACTAATTAGGAAAATTAAGAAAAAGAAAGGCCTTTTAGTAACTATAAAAGAACTTACTTGATGTCGAATTAAGTTAAATTAACCAATGTTATCTATGTAATAGCAAGTAAGATTATCAAATACACTAATTATTAAATATCAAGTAAATTCCTTCGTTTTTAAATTATAAAATTCAACTAACTACTACAAAAAATTTTAAAAGTTTACAATTTTATCTGACCTTGATATAAAGTCCTGCTTCCTGATTGGTGGAAAAAGTCTGTAGTCGCTCTATGAAAAACGGAGACGAACCAAGTGATACTTGGAATTTCCGACTTTGGTTAAATGTCGTGTTATTAGACGTTTGGATTCTCGTGTAATATTATAGTTCTTTGTTTGTTCCTCCAATTTGATATCGTTTAGTGTTTGTTGGATTACTGTTCGTTTTATTGTATTAATGGTAAGTACACTTATATTCTTCTTTTTTATCGACGTTTTAATTTCACTTTTTTTATTAGTTCTTATAATGTCACTTTTTTTTTGCACTTATTTTACTTTTTGATTGTTTTACTTTATATTCTTAACGTCACTATTCAACACTTTGTTATAATAACTACTTTAAAAACTGTTTGTTCAAATTGACTGTTCACACTCAGATCTTCAATGTTTGACTACCAATTATATACTACTCTCTACGACCTCTGTTCAAGTCTTTTTTATAGGTTTCCAACTTTCTAGAAGCTTCGTTTTTTTGTTCTAGAGATTAGTTATTTCTGGAAAAATATGTGTATCTCTTTCTTTCATATATATGACTAGACATACTCGCTTCGTCTATTGTCGATCATTCGAGAATAAAATATAGTACAAATATGTCTGTCTCCTTTTTACACATCATCTGTTTTTTTTTACACATTACATAATCAATTTTAGCGAAATTTCTAGTAAGTCTTAAATAACATATTTATGTACTAGATATAATATTGATACATTACATAAAAAATTATTTCAAACTTAAAATTCTCTTACAAATACACAAAATATATAATAAAATAATACGATATAATAAAAATTATCTGATTAAGTTATATTAAACAACTTCTGTTGATATTTTTCATTCTACTATTGTCAAATATTTAAATATTACAATATATATTAATATCTGACGTTTATATACAACGTTAAGTAACAAATGTCAAAAATAATTACAATGATCAGAAATGTTATGTTACAGTGGCGTCGAATAAGGTTTTATAAAGAAGTTCTTTCGAAATACTTTACATCTCCCCCCCCCCAAAGTTGAAAAATAAAAAATAAAAACTATGTTCAAGAGACTTTAAATTCTTCTTCTCTTGTGTATGGTATAAGTTTAGAGATATGATAATAGCTTGACTCTTTTTTTTAAGACCAAAATTTACTTCGAATATACTGTTTGAAATTTTTCGAATTATCGGAAAAGGCCCTAGTCCAATTTCATCAGTTTTCTTCTGTTTATCTTAGATCCATTTTCAACGTAAACCAAATCGTTAACATTAAAATTATGATTTATTCTGTTTTTATCATACCTTGATTTATTGTATTCATGGTTTTTAAAAGATTTCTTATACGCATTTTCCCTATCTTTAGCTAAGTTTCTTATCTCTAACAATTCTTCTGGTATAACGGGTTCAAATTTTCCGAATAATAAAATATTCCGGACTGAATCCAGTCACCGAATGCTCAGTCCGATTGTATTGATCTATACATTCTGATGCTATTTTCGACCATGCTCGAGATTTAGTTTCATTAATTCTACATCGGATACGGTTTACAAGAGTTTGGTTCAGCCGTTCATCAAGTCCATTAGAAAACGGGCAGTTAACCGCAGTAAAAATCAAATTTATTTTTTGATTTTTTAAATAATTTTTAAATGAAGTTGAGTTAATAGCACTATATTGGTCAGTAAGCAAAGTTTTTATTTGGTGTTTATCATGAATTTTTCTTATTAATTTTGTGAAATCTTCGGATGTCTGATTTTTTGATGTTGTTATAAAAGCATACCTAGTGAAATGATCTATTAAAAGGTGTAGGTATCTTATTGATGATCTATTTCCACCGAATCCTCCAATCGTGTCCAAAGAAACAATTTCAAATGGCTCTTTTGGTGGATCAAGTTTTGATAGAAGACCGTAATGTTTATTCCTAGTTTTATTTTTAGAGAAAATTTCACACGATTCACAAATTTGTTTTGCTATTTTATCCATATTCCGGAGATAATAAAAGTATCTCAACTTGTCCATAATTTTGTTTTTACATATATGTCCATAACCTCTATGAATTTGTAATATTAATTTTCTACCAAATTCTTCCGAAATTATTATCCTTTTCTTTTTCCCGTTTGATTTATAAAATATTCCGGTTTCAATTATAATTTGTAGCAATTCTTTTCTTAAATTTTTATTTGTTAATTGATCTTGTTTTATTTCTTCTATCTTAACCAAATTTACTGTTCTTATCTGTTCTACATAATCTGTGTCACAGAGAACAGGATTCCGTGAAAGACAATCAGCTTCTATATTTCCCTTTCCAGGTTCATATTTGATATCAAAATCAAATTGGGACAAATAATTCATCATATCTCCCAATTCTTCATCTGTCCTTGAATTAACATTCTGCCCTTCAAGCGGTTTATGGTCGGTTATAATCCGAATGTTTTTGGGGATGTGGCAATAAAACCAAAGTGTACTCTTTTTAGAATTTATTAACCGAGCTTTCGACCTCTATGGGTTCATTTTCAAGGTATAAAAATTGTATATTATAAAGAAATTATATAGCAGGTAATAAAAAAAATAATACATATCTAAGTGAGATTATAGGTAAAACGGTGTAAAAAATTATAATAAATGTGACATGTGTAAATCTCATCTTTTTGGAATAATGAAAAAGAAAGAAATATTATTATAGCAAAATCCACTAATGTTTTAACTAATCATATACATGAGCCTAAACAATCTTTAACATTTAGAGAACTACTACATCAAACAAAAAAATTTCTACATGAAAATCCAAATTTAATAGTAACAAAATCAGATAAAGGTTATGTAACAGTTATATTAGAAAAACAACACAAATACAAATACAAAATACAAACACAATACAAATAGTTGGAAAATATTTCTATTTAAATTACATACTGGTATGGGATATAAACCACTCCAGAATGATGTCACGGACATGTCGGCCATCTTTACTGGAGGGCACATATTCTATTTGTTTTCATTGTTTACTGGTAAACAAGGGATAATAGTAAGACTTTAATTAGTAATTAGTTCTTAAGGTTTTTTAATATGCCATTGTTTTGTAGTGTTTTTAAGTGTGTAATGCGGGGAGAAAGAGATAAGGTATCTTTTTTTCGATTTCCGGCAGTTTTAACGAAGCGAGTTGACTATTTAATTGCTCTATCTGTACAACGCCACGATGCTTTAAAACGGGACCCCCTCCGTGAACTACAACTTAAAACTTGGCGTGTGTGTTCTCGACATTTTATCGAAGGTTAGTTAGTGTAAATCAGTTAATTTTTGTACATAAATGAGTTTCAAAAATAATTTTAGGAAAACCCAGTGCCTTAGAGCAGAACATGCATCCTGACTGGATTCCTACCCCGAATATGGGCTACACCACAAGTGGGAAACCAGATGAGTCTACAACTTCAAGATATGAGAGATCTGAAAGAAGAAAACGACAAAAAATGGTAATTGAAGTAGGTATATTTAAAAATAAAGCGAGTATTCTTACTCACTGTTTACATGAAGCTTAGTGACTATAGGTATTCGTACACACTAAGTAATCATTTCATTAGAATTTACACTTTCTGTCAAAGATAGATTATATGCCTAGCTAGAAAATAATAAACTCTTGTAAGCGCAGTTGGCTTAGTGGTAAGGCATAGTGTGTATAAATAGTAATCACAAAGAAGGTATTCAAAACTGAAATCATTGGCACATTATTTATTTGTCCATCTTTTTTGTGTTATTAAAATTGTTTTTATCTTCTAGGAGAATACTCAGGTGATTATTCCTCAAAATGAAGTTGGCACTACTTTCCAAATGGAAACTGAAAGCATGAATCCAGAGGAGATTGCAGGAGAAATATCTTCTATGGAAGTACATGAAAATAGTGTAAGTGTATCAGTTCAAACTTATTTAACTGAGGAACAGTTTTGCCGTGTTTTTGAAGACCTAAAGTTAAGTAATAGTCAAATTTACTCTTTTCGAACAAAACTGAATGTCCTAGATGTAAGTGAAGACTAGTTTAAAAACATTGATCACAAAACCAGATATTTTACAGGTTTGATTAATTTTAAAATGATGATTACCATTCATGATTCAGTACATCCTTACCTCTCTTTGCATCCTAATAAATCCATGTCTACTTTTCAACAGTTCTTACTAACTTTAATGAAGCTAAGACTGAATTTACCATTTATGTATCTTTCATATAGATTTGCAGTTAGTCCAACCACTGATACTTTCTACAAGACTGTTGATGTACTTTATGACAGGTTTAAAATTTTTGTTAAATGGCCTACAAGAGAGGCTTTAAAAAACAATGTTCCTGCATGTTTTAAAGAAACATTTGGTAAACAAGTTGCCGTTATAATTGACTGTTTTGAAGTTTTTATTGAAACTCCCTCCCAAGTTATAAATGCCTCTCAGTGTTGGTCTACTTATAAACATCATGAAACTGTTAAATTCCCTATTGGAATAACTCCTCATGGAACTATATCCTACATATCAGAGGCTTGGGGTGGGAGGACAAGTGATAAATTTCTCACTAAAAATTGCGGTTTTTTAAATTTAATCTTACCTGGAGATGTAGTTTTAGCTGACCGAGGGTTTTTAATTGAAGAGATTTTGCAGATTATTGGGGCGCATTTAAAAATACCTGCATTTACTAAAGGAAAAACTCAATTACATCCTGCGGACCTAGAAAGTACCCGTAATATAACCACTGTACGAATTCATGTCGAGAGAATAATAGGCCTATTAAAAAAAAAAATTCCATATTTTTTAGGAAGTAATTCCAATAAGTGTGCTATCCCACAAAAGGGGTGATTTAAGTGTTTTAGACAAAATTGTGGTAGTATGTAGTGCTTTAATTAATTTATGTCCATCACAAATACCTCTGGAGTAAAAGCATATATTTTATATCTAATTTTTTTAATATTGTATATGTATCTTTGTTGGTTTTTAATGATAAATCTTTGTAACAGACAAGTATTCATTTACACAATTTAAACTGTTGCTATATTCATATATAAAGGCACATTGTGAATACATAAAATAAAAAATGACAAAAAAATAATTTTTTTTTCTCATTTGTCATTTTGTGGATCTTAGCTCTTTTTTCTTGGATAATAACTTTATGTAATCATTACAAAAACTGAGATGCAACAGATATAAGAACTCCATCAATAGCATGTTACAAACTTTGAATTAGCTTTCGATTAAACAAAGGCTGAATAATTATTTGTCTAGGCATTTTGTGTAAAAACTTAAAAACAATAAACTACCATCTTACTTTAGGAAATATATTGCTTACAACAATGAAATTCATACTTGCAATACAATAGCTCTAAATAATTTTTTTATTCCACAAACTAGAATAGATCTAAGGTCAATATCAATTTATGTTTTGTGTGACTTTAATGCAATGCTTACTTAATTATATCAGTGACAGTTTAAATCAGATGTATTTGCATTACCAACTTATATTATTTTGTATTCATTGCTTTTCTTTCTTGTAATTTAGCTTTTTGTTTAATAAATATATTTGTAAATGAGTCTGTGAACATTTTGTGAAATTTTATTAAAATTGAAAACTTATAAATAAAATTTTTTTTTAATATTTGCATATTCTAGGTAAATAGTGGCAACTGATAAATTAAAAACGTATAGGATTGTCTAAGCATTATTTGTGTATTACCGCAAAAGTTTATTGAACAAATTACATCATGCATTCATAAACATATTTTATACAGAAAAAAACTAGTGAGATTTCCGAAATAAAAAATTTTATTAAAAAACAAGTACATCCGCTATGTTGTTTTTACAAGGTATCATAGGAATAATATTTTTATCTTACAAATAGTTATACCCCGAAAAAAAAACATCGAAATGAGCAAAAATAAAATATATATAAACAAAAATGTAAGGAGTTATCTACAACTTTGACAAAACCAAGTTTTAGATGGAATTTCGATGATATTAATGAAGTCAACATGAAACCGCTGCATTTCACAATCATCATTATCACATTTAAGCATAGGTCTACCATCATCAGGGTTATTACAAAAACACCAAAGATCTACTTTGCCAATTCCCATTTTTTCAGTAAAATATCGAGCCAACAATTCAGGTTTTATTACAAATTTATGAAATTTCATTGCTTTTGCAACATTCTCCAAACAAAAATGATTATCAAAAATAATACGTTCAATATAAAGGTAATTCTTAGACCAAATAACAAAATCACAGTATTTTCGTTTGGTTACAAACATTTGCAATTGTGTTTGGTAGTAATAACAGTGACTCTTATCCAGTGTCACTTGATCATTAAATAAAAAAAGACAAGTGTTTTTTTCTTTGCATATTCTTCTAAGGATAAGTCATCATTATTTAATACATATGGACATTTTACCTCCACAAAACCTACACCACAACAATCGCAAGACACTAATCCAAGGCTGCTCAACCCCAGGCCCGCGGGCCACGGTGTGGCCCGCGAAAGATTTTTAAATGGCCCGCGCAAGTAAGTTTTGAAATACGCACCAAACTCAAAAATCCCGCCAAATTGCCTGCCGCGAAGGAACGTAGTGTAGGTACCTACACTACGCACGACGGACAGTCTTCGACCCCGCCCGCGCAATACCGTACAGTGTCATTATGGTTCGAGAAACGATTGAGTGCGTACGTGTTACCTATAGTTTAACTGACTGTTAAATGTGAAGTTGTTTGTGTTGATGAGTAACTGGCCCATATATTTTGTCAATTTCGTGATTACATTGGCTGTCAAAGGTAGGTATGTTATTCATTATTTATGTTTACATACTACTTAGGTACCTACTTATTTTGAAAGTTTAAACAAAATGTGGTCTGTTTCAGTATGGCTCACAGCAAACCGAGTACTTCAAAATCAACAGAGAACTATCGTGTTTTTCATGATGAATGGGAAAATAAATATTGTTTTACTGAAAGCAAGGCACGTAAACCTACATGTTTACTTTGCTTCGCTACAGTAGCTATCGCAAAAAAATATAATTTAGAAAGGCATTATAAGCAAAATCATAATAATTTTGAAAAGACTACCCTGTCGGTAGTGCTATCAGAGACGATTTTTTAAAGAAAAAGAAACGGGAACTATTTAACCAACAGAATATTTTCGTTAAAAGGCACGACGAGCTTGAATCCATGGTCAAAACATCTTACGAGATTTCTTTGCTCTTAGCCAAAAAAGAAGAAATCATTTTCCGACGGAGAAATTGTTAAAGAGGCTTTAACGATCTTTGCACAAAATTGTGATGACAAACATGTCAAAACTAAAGCGGACAGTGTTTCACTCTCACGGCACACTGTCACGAGACGGGTGGAGGAAATGGCTGTTGATATTAATAAGCAGATTCAAGAAATCGTAACTAAGTGCAAATACTTCTCATTAGCGTTAGATGAAACTTGCGATTTAACGAGTAGATCTCAGTTGGCTATTTTTGTGCGGTGTGTTGACGAAAATTGGAATGTATTGCAAGATTTACTAGAAGTCTGTGAGCTGGAAAGCACAACCCAAGGAAAAGACATATTTTTGAAAATTAAAGAATGTATTGAAAAAAAGGCTTTATCATGGGACAAATTGATATCTATTTGCACTGATGGTGCACCGGCAATGATTGGAAAAATAAATGGTTGCGTGGCTTTGTTACAGAATTTCTTAGGTCGAAACTTATTTTCGTATCATTGCATTATTCACCAGGAAGCGTTGTGTGGAAAGGATATGGAGTTGGATGAAATTATGAATCCAGTAGTACGTTGCATTAATTACATACGTGCAAAAGCTCTTAACAGACGTCAATTCAGACTATTATTTGAAGAAGAAATCAGGGAATATGGAGAGTTACAACTATATTGCGCTGTGCGATGGCTTTCAAGGGGCAGTATGTTGAAACATTTCTTTAACTTGAGAGAACATGTGTTGCAATTTTTAGAACAGAAAGGGGCTTTACCATTTGATGTCGATTTACTGAAGAATACATCCTGGTTGAGTGACCTTGCATTTCTTGTTGATGTTACGAATTACCTCAATACTTTGAATCTCAAATTACAAGGTAAAGACTGTTCACTTCCGACTATGTTTAATTTGATAAGCGGATTTAAAGCAAAATTAAATCTTTTTTCAATTAATTTGGCTACAGAAAATATTGACCATTTCCCCACACTAAAACATTTGAAAGAGGAGCTTAATATTGATTCTGTTAATTATTCTAAATATCAATCCAAAATTCAATGCTTATCACAGTCGTTTGAGAAGAGATTTTCAGACTTTGAAAGCAAAAAACAAAATATACAAATTTTTATAAATCCGTTTATAATAAGTTTGGCGGACATAGTAGGTTATCCGGCCAATATTCAGTTGGAACTCGTTGAACTGCAAAATCATGATACGTTAAAAAACCTTTTTGCCAACAAATTGTCTTCGAAAGCACAAAATTCTTCAGAAGATTTTGCAGATTTCTGGAAATTAGTACCAAAGGTACATAAGTAAATTATTGAAAGACAAACAATGGCAGAAATCACATTAATTGCAGCAATGACTTATTGTTGTTCTACATTTGAGAAGATACATCCTTATGTTGAATTTTCTTATTTTATTTAGCTGCTAAATTTTAGCATATGATACTTTCTGCTTGTTCGTGTGTATTATTGCCTAATAAACAATAATTTAATTTCTTAATATTGGGTTTTATTGCGCATATCGATCCTGAGAATAATTGAAATACTTAGGAATTGTAAGTGGCCCGTCATGAAGGTGGTGAATCCACCGTTTGGCCCTACTGTTAAAAAGGTTGAGCAGCCTTGCACTAATCCATCAGGCAAAGCACCTAACTCAGGATATTCTTTAGAAATGAAAAAACCACAAGAAAGCAAACTAAAATTAGTATGCCGAGCACTAGCATTGTCTTCATAAGATTTTAGGGCTTGTTTTTCATTTTTCACTCCATAGGCTGTAGCCTTTGAGTAAAAAGTCACCTTTTGTGGGTAACATACACCCTTTATTACACTTAATGATGGCTTTTCAATTTTCAATTTTAAGGTCACTCTAAACCCTCAATTAGAATATCAACAATTTCCCCTTCCAATAATTGAATATTTGTTTAGTCAACTTAAAGGAGGTATTAAATTTTCAAAAATAGACCTTTCTGAAGCCTTTTATTTTCTTATGAGAGACTTCCTTTTGGTATCCATTGTGCACCATCCATATTTCAATTTATAATGGATCAGTTATTTAATAATTTACCAGGGGTTATAGTATTTTTGGACGATATTTTAATTACAGGGAAAAATGACAGTGAGCATTTGGAAAGATTAAAACAGGTTTTTCAACAGCTAGCAGATTGTGGTCTTAGAGTTAAAAAAGATAAGTGTAGTTTTATGCAAGATTCTCTAATATACATGGGTCATAAAATTGACAAATTTGGTTTACACAAAACGCAAGAGAGAGTAGAAGCTGCTGTTAAAACAAAAATCCCATCAAATATTACAGAACTTAAATCATTCTTAGGGGGTGTTAATTATTACGTAAAATTTTTGCCAAATGCTTCATCAATTTTATTTCCCTTATATAATCTTTTAAAACTAGGAATCTCGTGGGACTATTAAACTATTAGTTGATGCTAGCAGTGTAGGACTGGGAGCGATTATTAGTCATACGTATACAGATGGCACGGAAAAACCAATTGCGTTTGCATATCGATTATTAAATAAAAATTAGTTGTCTTTTTCTCAAATTGGAAAAAAGCTTTAGCCATAATATTTGGAGTTAGATTTTTCAATATCTATAGGGTACTAAATTAAATTATACACTGATCACAAACCGCTTTTAGCGATATTCGGGGAAAAAAGGGTTACCAACATTTGCAGCTAACCGACTACAAAGATGGGCGTATATTTTATCATCTTTTAATTTTGAAATTAAATATGTTAATACGAAACAAAATTACTCAGATTTTCTTTCCCGCTTGGGTGGAATACCTGATCACAAGTGTTATTACAACAGTAATTCGGTTGTGTTTTATGATAGTGATAGAGACAAAATTTCTTAAAGTATATTCAAAACTCGGAGTGTCCAGTTAACTTTTTAAAAATTAAGCAACAAACTGCTAGGGATCCGTTATTGAGCAAAGTAATTTTTTACGTGCGCAACGGTTGGCCGAAGATTTGTCCTTCAGTAGAATTTAAACCATATTTTATAAGGAAATATGAAATTTCAGTGGAACATGTTTGTCTAATATGGGGTTATCGTTTAATTGTGCCGTGTATCTTTCAAAATAGTATTTTAGAAGAACTTCATTTAACCCATACCGGCATATTTAAAATGAAATCTTTGGCTCCATCATATGTATGGTGGCCAAAAATTGATGAGTCAATTGAGAACAGAGCTCGTACTTGTAAAAGTTGTGCTTTGTATGCCGATAATTGCCCTAAACCTTCGCTGGTGATGTGGGAAACACCTAAGGAACCTTGGACCAGATTACACGCTGATTTTTTTGGTCCGTTCTTAAATAATACGTTTTTGGTTTTTGGTAATTGAGGACGCCACCTCCAAATGGCTTGAGTGTTTTATCGTGCAGGATATGACTTCCTCTAAAACTCTTCAGATTTTTAGAAGATTATTTGCACGTTTTGGTCTACCTAGGGAAATTTCAACGGATAATGCGCAAACTTTTGTATCTGATGAATTTCAGATGTTTTTGTCCAATTTAGGCATTATACATAAGTTGGGGGCACCGTATCATCCCGAAACAAACGGTTTGGCGGAATCTGGAGTAAAAATTATAAAAAAAACTCTCCGTAAAGGATATAAAGATGGAACATTGGATATTCAACTTATTTTAGATACCTTTCTTTTGCAATATCGTAATACGCCTCATACTACGACTGAAGAATGTCCGTCGAAAACGATTTTTGGTCGTACCTTGCGTACAAGATTTGATTTACTACTACCATCCACAGCAAACATCATAAAAAACAAACAAACAAAAATTGAAACCAAATTTAAAAGAAGCAAGGAGGTTTCATTTTCGATAGGGGAAAAGGTATGGGCACGTGACTTTCGATGTAACGCAAACAAAGTCAAGTGGTGTAATAGAATAATCCGTGATATTCTTGGCCGAAGAACTTATGTAGTAGATGTTGATGGTGGAATGATTTGGAAGAGGCATCTTAGTCAATTAAGAAAAAATAATAGTTCATCAAAGCCTAATATTATGATCATTCCACAATCCACTTTAATAAGTAATAACGATAGTTTGACCGAGTTAGCAACCAATAGTGATCAATCTGAATCCGAAAATATAGATTTTGAAACGCGAGTGTTACGCAGGCGCAGTGCAATTAAAGCGCCAGAACGTTTACAAGTGGGCTAAGGCTTTATTGTAAAAACTTGATAGTAGAATTTTATTTTTATTTTTATAGGGAAAAGGTTTTCTGTATCCATTCTGTATATTATTGTTTTGTTTGTCATTATTTACAGGTTGTTTTTGTTGGTCTAAAAACTAGCATTAATTATCAATGTATCGGAGCGAGCCAGTCTTAAATAAATGTTCGAAGTAACTATATGGTATTATTTCAAATTAATTAATACTTAACAACATCGATCTTCTTGAGCTATACCATTCCAATTTATGTATCTCTACCCTATATCAAAACAGTCACACCTAAACTTTCCGGAATTTTAAAACAACATAACATAAAAATTGCAAATAAACAACATCTTACAATCCATTCGCTTTTTAGTAAAATCAAAGATAAAACACCAAATAATAAATTACCTAACATAGTTTATGAAATTCCTTGTAAAAATTGTGATAAGAAATACATTGGTCAGTCAAAAAGGTCTCTTACTAATAGAATAACATCCCATAAAAGTGACAGTAAACTTCATCCAGAGAAATGTGCACGTGCTGAACACGTATTCTCTGAAGGCCATATAATGAATTATGAACATGCCAAAATTTTAACCACAGAAATCAATTATAAAAAGCGGATATTTTTAGAAACAGCTTATATAACTCAAGAAGATCGATGTATTAATAAAAAAACTGATCTAAATAATTTAAGTATAATATATGCATATCTTTTGGATTTGGAGAAACAAAATTAAAAAAATTAAAAAAAAACGAATTACTATGTAGAATTTTTTTGTTTTGTGTTATTAGCTTTGGGGCTAGCCCGTTTCGCCACGCTATATACTTTTTAAAAGATGGTGTTTTCCTTATTAACCAGTACTTAACTACATAGATACATGCAAAGGATTGCTATACAGGGACACACTTTTCACGCCAGTGCTACCCATCACAGCGACTTTTTTTAAAACACACAAGGTGGGTAGTAGATAGAAGGTATATACAAATGGGTCAGTGACAAGGACAATAGCAAATTGCTGGCCAGTGTGCTTCTCGTATATTCCATTTTCGAATGGGAATAACTTAAATACTTTCAACCGGAAGTTGTTGTAACTCTAATTTTATAGCATAGTGATCAGAGCCATAAGTATCCTTCGTGACATACCATTCAACTTGGGTACCTAAGTCTGAAGAAACTAGAGAATGATCAACACATGAAGGACGAGCCAGGTCGAGAAATCCTGGTGGGTGTTCCATCATTAGCAATAATGTAGTTATCAAAATATTCCAATGCTTCCATCAATATCCTGCCATTAAAATCTTCTCGTAAAGAACCCCACGCTCCATGATGAGGATTAAAGTCTCCTGCAATGATAAAACTATGCGGAATTTGATTAAATATTGTAATATAATCATTTGCTGTAGCTCTTACGTTACCAGGTCGATATATATTAACAACCGATATTTCTTTTCCCTTTTCCCTGTAGTGTAACGCCACATACTTTAGTTTTTTTATTACGTAAGTTATTAAATTCTATAATGTCATATGATATATTATTTGAGACAAATACGGCGAGTCCTCCTCCACGTTTTTTATATCTGTCTTTTCTGATTATATCAAATCCTTGAAGTCTAATATCGAAATTAGATTTATACCAGGTTTCAGATATTAGTGCTATATCAAATTGTTCATCATTGTATATTTGTGTAATTGAGTTTTTGTTAGAGAACGCTGATCTGGCGTTCCATTGAATAATTTTTAAACCTCTTAAGGCCATTTTGGATTATTTAAAAAAAAGTAAAACGACATCATTAATTATTTTTTCCATATCTTGATTGGAAGGTACTGAACAGCTAGAAACAGAGAACTGTTGGAAGTAAAATCTGGAAAATGTTTATTCATCGAGTTATTTAAGGCACTAAAAAGTTTGTAAACATCCCAACTTCGTTATCAGTTATATTTTTGTTATAACTACCAAATTGAAATACAGGTCCGGTACAAAAGTTAAATTCACCTTGTACTGGAGTAGCGTGAGGTGATGGTGATTGTACTTTTCGTTTTTTGTTGGAAGAATTTATCGGAATTGTAGAAGTTCTACTGGGAACGTTATTCGCTAAATTGCTGGGCCTAGGATTTTTGTTATTATTATTCTTTGAGATTAACGGAGGAAATTCAGTATTTGTGAACGTGAGTGGGGCAAATCTATTTTTTTTGAACTATGCTTGAATATGCCGGATTATCCATTTGTAAGAGGTATTATTTATTTGGTAATAAATAAAAGAGGGTTCCGTTCAACTAAAACGTATATTGTGCAAATTAAAATAAATAATCATGTGGTACGAAATAAAAAGGTTCGAAAGCCGTTACGCGCTATCGATGCACCCTCTCCCGTAGCTTGTGTATCACTGACTCTCGGCGTCGGGGTTGGTTCCCGCGCGCTGGCCTTCGGTTGTACCCATAGGCGGGTACTTCGGGGTTTCGGCTGTTACAGGACTCCCCCTCTGGATCGTCTTAACGTCCTCGTAGACGGTCCAGTAGATTCTTCTTGGGTTGGTTTTTTGGGTCTGCCTCTTTTTCTTAAAGGAATCATTGCAGTTGAAGGTTCATCTTTGTCTTCGTCCGCTCGTCTGTATGGGGTTAGGTCGCTTATATGGTATTTGCCCAACGGTATATCATCATTTACGTTTGCTACTTCGTATGATGTTTGTCCTTTTTTGCTGAAAATTTTATAAGGACCATCCCTTTTGGGAACGAATTTGGAAGTTAATCCTTTGGCTGCTTTGCTTAGGATATGGGTCTTCACAAGGACTAAATCGCCTATTTCAAAGTTCGGGCCGGTGGTTTTCTTTTTATCAGCGTATTTCTTTGAATAATCTTGGGCGTTTTCGATGTTCTCTCTTACTTGTTTCATGGTGTCGGACATTTTCAATAAATACGGTGTGATCTCAGGGACGAAATTCGTGTTTTCGGTAATAGCTCGGAGATCATGTTTTACGTCGTCTACGGTACGGAGTTCTCTTGCAAAGTTCAAAAAAGCTGGCGTATAGCCCGTTGTTTGAGTTATACTGGTATTCATTGCGAATCTTATCGAAGGTAATTTTAGAGACCATTCCTGGTGATCATTACCAACTAGAATGGATAGTTGGATTTTCATGTCTCCATTTTTCCGTTCACATGGGTTTGCTACGGGTCTGTACACAGGAGTTAAAATTTGATCGAATCCTAAGCATAATGAGGCACATTGCATAATGGCTCCAATAAATTGTGCACCGTTGTCTGAAATAACTCTTCTTGGGCAACCATATCGAAGAATGACTTCGTCAATTAGGCATCGGGCGTAGTTCTCGGCAGATGCTTCTGTTAGTGGGAAAATCTCGACCCATTTGGTAGTTGTATCTTCGATTATAAATATCCATCGGTATCCTTCCGGAGTAACGGGAAGCGGGCCAAACAAATCAATTGAAATGGTTTCAAATCTTTGGTTTACTGCTGGCGTCTTGAGAAGTTCCGACGGTTTCATATTTGACGGTTTATATTTCTGACATTTGTCGCATTTGTGAACGTAATCTTTAATATCCTTTTGCATTCCAGGCCAGTAGTACCGTCGTGAGATTTTTTGTGTTGTTTTTTCAGCTCCATAGTGTCCTGCTGATGGGATATCGTGGTACTCATGTAGGATCTTTGCACGGCTGCTTTTTGGAACTACAAATTGTGCTTCTTCGGAGTCTTCCTCCGGTACGTATCTGTATAAGATTCCGCTTGCCATTATGTAACCTCTAGAAACCCAATTTGTTAGGTTAGGGTCATCTTTTGTTTCGAAGGAGTCGATTATCTTTTTGACCTCCGGATCAGCAAGTTGCTCTTTTCTTAATTGTTTTGCATCTATGGAAGGTAACTCTGTGATTACTGAACATATGCCGCAGTTATTGCTGTTGTCTTCGTCCCCGCAGGTCGGGCGTGATAGTGTGTCAGCTAAAACGTTGCACTTTCCTGGCGTGTATGTAATCTTTAGGTTGTATGGTTGCAAGGCCAGCGCCCATCGAGCAAGTCGTCCCGTAGGTGATTTTAATGACATTAGCCATTTCAACGCTTGGTGATCCGTTGCGACTATGACAGATTCAGCACCTTCGATGTAGCCTCTAAATTTATCATCTATGGCCCATTTTAAAGCTAGTGCTTCGCGTTCCGTAGTTTTATAATTTCGCTCTGCACTCGTCAATAATCGGCTGGCGTATTCTATAGGGCGTTCATCATATCCTTCGCCTTGGAGAAGGGCGGCTCCAATTGCATAGCTGCTTGCATCCGTACGGACAATAAATGGGAGTTTTTCATCTGCCTGTCGTAGAATTGGGGCTGTTGTTAAAGCATTCTTTAGTGCGTCAAAAGCACTTTGTTGCTTATCGGTCCATTCCCATCTTGCGTTTTTCTTAGTAAGGTCTGTGAGTGGACGTGCAATTTCCGAGAAGTTCTGCACGAATCTTCTAAACCACGAACATGTTTGAATAAAGGACTGTAAATGCTTAAGGTTACGTGGAGGGAGTAAGTCTCTGATGGCGGATATCTTTTGGAGATCAGCCTGAATACCTTGTTTAGTAATTAAGTGTCCTAAATATTTACAATTTTCCCGAATGAATGAGCACTTTTCCTGTCTAGCGCGTAATTTAAATTTTCTTAGTCGCTCGAACACCGAGACCAAATCGCGTAAGTGTTCATCAAAACTGCTTAAAATTACAATAATATCGTCTAGATAAGTGAGTACTATAATATCGCGTAAACCGTTTCTAAACCTGTCCATGAGTCTTTGGAAAGTTGCACCCGAGTTTTTCAGACCAAACGGCATTCGTTTAAAACGGAAGAGTCCTAATGGTGACGTAAAAGCGGTTTTGTTGCGATCGCACTCGCGCACTTCGACTTGCCAGTAGCCCGACCGTAAGTCTATTGTGCTTATAAAAAGGGTCTTTTTCGCTAGGTGAAGCAGTTCGTCAAGGCGCGGCATCGGGTAACTGTCGGTTACTGTAACCGAATTCAAACGGCGATAGTCAACACACACACGTAAGCTACCGTTCTTTTTGGGTACTAATACGACGGGCGCTGCCCATGGCGATTCACATTCTTCTATGGTGTCGTCAGCTAGCATCTTGTCAATTTCCATGCGCAGGATATCTTTTTTCTGTGAGGACATTCTGTAGGGTGGGACTGCACTTGGTGTGGCATTGTTGATGATTTCTATTTTGTGCTCAGCGAAAGGGGTCGGTTCTCCCCCTGGACTGAAGATATCCTGGTTTTCTTCCATGATTTCGTTTAACTTGCGTCTTTGGTCTTTATCCAACATATAACCTTCATCATCACGGAGAGACAGGGCGTTAAGGAGATTTAGTTCGAGATTTTCGGCCAGAGAAGGCGTATCTTCTGTTTGTAAGGCATAGTGTTGGTCCTCGTCGTCGAATTTCCATGTACGTTGAGGGATGTTGAAAACTAGTTTAGCATCTTCGATAAAGTCCATCCCAAATAATGTGAAATTATTTACGGTATTTTCGAAAACCAAAAACTTCGTGGGCACGTATTTGTTTTTGATTTTTACTATTGTCTGAACAAATATTACTTTTCTTAGATTTGTCTGACCGTCTGCGAGTGCAACTTGGAGTTCCGATGTTTGCATGGGACATTTGTTTCTTAATAGTACTTGGTAGAGAGAGAAACTAGCAACGCTCTGTCTTGCACCCGTGTCTATGAAACCCGTTCCGTGTGCACCGCAAATTTCAACATTTATAATTGGTCTGTTTCGTGGGGATTCTTTATGAGACGTGTCCAGAGTGCAGAATTCCGGTTTGACTTGTGCATCTCGGGAGTCTGGTATGTCGTTGCACTTTGGGCAGTCTTTTCTACAATATCCAGGGTTTCCACATCCGAAACAAGAAACGATAGGGCCGGTGGTTCTGGAAACGGTAGTTTCATGGTGAAAATTTTGGTTGGCATTAGAGGTTATCTCTCGTTTTTTATTTAACTTTGTACAGTTTTCTGCGGTATGTCCGAAAATTTGGCAATATTTGCATTTAGGTCTGGTTTTAGAAATATTTTCACTCGTTTTACGTTTATCGTCGCCGCCGCTGTCTTTTTCGAAGTACATTTCCTCGGTTTTGCGCGCTAAATCTAAAAGTTCGCTAAAAGTACTCACTTTCTCGAGTGGAATTTCTTTTCGAATTTTATAAGACAATAGTCCATACACCATATCGAGTTGAGTTTCTTCGGTTAACGTATTTGGCGGTATATGTGACAGGATTGCCCGCGCGTTGCACACGAAAATGTCGGTCGGCGTATTTGAGTCTTGTTCTATCGAAAACAATTCTTTATAAACCCGATAACACGGTTTCCGCGGACCGTATGTTTGTTTTAATAATTTAATAGCGTCTACCCACGTAGTAACGGTGGCTTTAACACCCTGCCACCACGTTGCGGCTAAATCTATTAGTAGCATAGAAAGTCCTTTAAGCGCGTTTTCATCCGAAATGTTAGTACACTCTTTATACGTTTCGACAGCGTCCACGAATGCGTTAACGTCCGAGTTTTTATCACCGGTAAAACGATGCGTGCATTTAGCAAAACTTCCCGGTGGTAGGCCGCCGGGCGTAGTAACAACCACCTGTGGAGGAGTGGCGTTTGCGGTGCTGGTTTGTATTTGCTGAACTATAGTATTTTGCATGGTTTGTAATAAAGTTGCGAATTGATTTTGCGTCATGCTTATAATTGGATTTATATTACCTTGTTCCTCCGGATTCGACATTTTACCTGCTTGGGAAGTTTGTTTTTTGGCAAAACTTCTTGTAACAACTCTATTCGGTAGGTTCTCCGTGTTGAAGGTGTTTTACACTTGTCAATAATAGTCCACAGGCACGAGTGGTGTTTGCAACGTTTACTGATCGGATGTTTTTGTTCGGTAAATTACGAAGTAAGTGTTCTGAAAAATCGCGATCAGGTTAAACACGTTTGTTAGTTTTGAAAACGTCTTAGCAGAAAATGCTAGATTCTGGGTATAAACGAAAAAAAAATTGTCTTACTAGGAAACCCTTTTGGTTTTGGACAATCACTGTTTATACGTACACAGGTTAAATGGTCACGTAGGCACTTTCCACGTGTTAAAACATTTACCGGCACTTTACACTTTAGTTAAACGGCCACGAGTTGAGCGCCAGAGTTTGTAAGAGGTATTATTTATTTGGTAATAAATAAAAGAGGGTTCCGTTCAACTAAAACGTATATTGTGCAAATTAAAATATATAATCATGTGGTACGAAATAAAAAGGTTCGAAAGCCGTTACGCGCTATCGATGCACCCTCTCCCGTAGCTTGTGTATCGCTGACTCTCGGCGTCGGGGTTGGTTCCCGCGCGCTGGCCTTCGGTTGTACCCACAGGCGGGTACTTCGGGGTTTCGGCTGTTACACATTATCTTTTCAGCCTCTTTAAAAGAAATATTGAGATTAGCCATGACTTCTTTGGTTCTTTTTTGTTTTTTATACGACAATCCCTATTAGTTGAATTATGGTTATTAGTGTTGCAAAATAAACAGAAGTTAGTACAATCTTCACATTCCTTCTCATTTTCTTTGCCACAGTTGCGACATCTCTTTCTTCCTTTGCATTGAGCAGCAGAATGCCCATATCGAAGGCAGTTGAAGCACAGTATAACAGAATGAACATACATTTCAACAGGACACCTCACTTTATGTATATAGACATAAGGTGGTATTTTGTTACCAGAAAATGTAAGAATGTACATTTGTCTTGGAATTCTTTCAATTGTTCCGTTTTTTTCAATTTTCCTAAATAATCTTTGCATTTTGAGAACTTTAAAATCTGATTTTATAATATTCATAAGATCGTTTTCCCCTAAATAGGTATCAACTGACCTGAAAATACCCTTTTTTTTCTGTCAAGTGGGATAGTATATAGGCGATTAGATTATTATCAGGAAATACCAAATGTTCCACCAATTTATTTGCAATAATACCAGAATTAACTTCTATTTTTATTCTATTACGTCCAACAATACTGATTTCTGCAATTGATTTCTCATATTTCAAAAGTGCCAATATTTAAAGAATTATGTTCAACAAAAATGAAATACGGTCCTGAAACTCCACTTTTAAATCTGTTATTAATTGCAATAACTCGTTTAAAACCTTGTTTCTCATTACTAGTTTTTTCTCCTTTATCTATTATACAAGAAGTCGTTGTGTTTACTATGTTGTTTTTGTTTAAATGTTTTTCTCTTTCAGAAAAACCTAGGAATACATCGTTAACGTTATTTCATAAATTTGGTTTATCTCTAATACTATTATCGACGTCGTCCGTAAACATAACATCTTCAATTTGTACATTATGTGTTTTCGGAGGCAGCTCCCCCCGCCCGATGGGGTAGGACCACCCGGCATCTGCGATTAGCAGGAGCCCAGGCCCAAATTCACCGTGAACCAACTTATTTAAGTAAAGTACTTACAGATTATAAATAAATAAGTTGACTAAACAAGCAACCAAAACTTTTTTAGTTTTTACAAATCAATATAAAATTGCAATTAAATATTTACTACGGCACGTCCACCGACATGTATGTTGTTGTAAACATTTTTTTATTAAATATCCACATACAAAACGTTCAATATTTTTTTTTAAATATCCGTATTATTACAATAATCCGTTTCATTAAGTGTAATAGTCTCTTTATCAGATACGGAACACTGAAAAGGAGTACATGCATCAGTAGTATTCATTTTATTGTCATTTAATGTAAGTAACATTTGTTTCGCATCTCCTTCGCAGATTTCTGTACCTGAATTAAATAGTTTAATGCACTATTCCACACAATACAAACGCTACCACTGATTTATTCACATTCAACCAACTGCCCACCTTAACCAAAACTAACGACGACGGCTATGGATACTCCCAAAGTGTCATGGTTCCCTCCATATAGAGTCGATACTCTGATTTGTATTATTACTCTGTGGTACTGATTTTCTTTCAGTGCATCTAAGCGACGATAAGTTAGGTTATAAATTGAATATTATATTGTGCCTCTGCCTAGGTATTACCTATAACCTATAGCACGAAAAATTTCAGCCGTTCAAGAGCCAACTACCTATTATAACATCGTAAAAAACTCTGTTGATGAAAAAAAAACTATATCATGCTGATCTTTACAATAACTTAAAATAATTATTTGTGTTATATTTACGTCTTATTTTGGTTAAACCAGATGTTTTTTTTTCTATATCATTGCACAGTTATACTGATCTTAGAGAATCATAGAACACTAAAATTTTATTTTAGCATGTTCTTCAGTAAAATCATAGAATACTATCATTGTAGTGTTGAACAGGAAAACATTTTTGTTCTGTGATCTATGATGGCATGTTGATGTTGGGTTTCCCCCACTTTGTTCTGTGACTTTATCATTTTGTGTGAACATGTGAATGTGAACATTCGCAGCTCACACGTTTAAGAGATTTATTTTTAAATCTTCCTTTATCTTTATCATCCAGTGATAATTCATTGCCAGTTATTAATAAGTATAAAATTTAGATAAGTGTAATCTATTTTATTGAATATTATTAGTAGAGTGAAGTATTTTTTTTTAATTAATCGAAGAAAAGTTTTTAAAATTTCATTTTATCATAATTTGCAGTTAATCAAAAAATGAAAGATTACTGTGTCGTGAAATTTGATGATGGCATATTATCATCTATAAAAACGTCCAAGTTAAGAAGTAACAATGGAAGATTTTCAGCTCGTTGGAAGAGTGCATGGTACCATGTTGTACTAGTTATGATAGGAAATGAAAAAGAGTGTCAGCATTCTGTTAACAATGTGGATGATCATGGTGATTTATCCGTGCCAAATAAGTCAGGTAGGTAGAAAATGTTTTATTTCTGGTCTCTGTGTTATACGTATTTATAGTTTATTCTTTATTTTTATTTAACCAGGAAGTTTATATACTAATTTGGAGAGTGAAAAATATGTTATGATTTTTAATAATATATCTGATTTTTGTATTTAAGTGTTTTCAGTTATTTGGCATTCAGGTTCTAAAGAAAATGGTGATTACACTGAATGCGATTCAAATTTTAATCCCCTAGAATATGTGGATAATGATGATTTAATAATCCAGAATGACATACATGTAACTGCTAGTTCTTCTAATAGGGGTAAAATATTAAAAGAGATTGTTGATTCATCTGAGCCAAATACATCAGGTAGGTAGAGAGTTTTTTATTTCTGGTCTGTATTATATGTATGGTTTATTCTTTATTGTTATTTAAGCAGGAGCTTTATATACTAATTTGGAGACTGAAAAATATGTTAAGATCTTTAATGTATTTAAGTGTTTTCAGTTATTTAGCATTAAATATATGTTATTTCAGGTTCTCAAGAAAATGGTGATTACCCTGAATGTGATTCAAATTTTAATCCCCTAGAATATGTGAATAATGATGATTTAATAATCTAGAATGACATACATGTAACTGCTTCTTTTTCTAATAAGGTAAAATATTAAAGAAGATGGGTGATTTATCTAAGCCAAATACATCAGGTAGGTAGAGATTTTTTTTATTTCTGGTCTGTATTATATGTATGGTTCTTTCTTTATTGTTATTTAACCAATTATATACTAATTTTGAGAGTGAAAAATATGTTAAGATTTTAATAATATATCTATGATTTTTGTATTTAAATGTTTTCAGTCATTTGTCTTTAACTATGTGTTATTTCAGGTTCTCAAGAAAATGATTACAGTGATTGTGATCCAGATTTTAACCCAACAGAATATTCTGATAATGATGATGTAATAATTCAGAATGACATACCTGTAACTGTTACTGCATAAACAATTTAAAGTTATTGGTAATATATCTGAGCCAAATACATCTAATAATACATCAGGTAGAATTTTTTTTTCTTGTGTGAATTATATTTAACTAGTGAAATACATTTCTTATTTAAATAATATTAAACATTTTATTGTAGCTATTTTTTACTTCAGTCAATTTTTTGTTTGTATAAATTTTATTTTACACATGCCCAGAGTATAACCAGAGATATTATTAGAAAACTAAGATTTAAATTTTATAATGAAATAAATTATTTCAGTTTAACAATGTTAAAGTTGCTAATTTCTTTTGACAATGTTTAATGTTTTCTTTTAAGAATATTAGTACAGTCCAATGAAATATATTAATATCAATATTTCAATCTGAATTTAATTATTTACTTACTTTAATTACTTAGTATTAGTTTAGTCCCATAATTTAGATAATTAAGTTTTCCAATGACACATTATTATCCATTCTTTGCTAAGTTCATGCAAGCATGGTGGATGTTATTTTTTCTTGTATCACTTTGTAATTTTTTTAAGGTATGTATCACTGATGTAAATCTGTATTTCTTCTTATTCTGTATTTATTTTTAGCCTGATGATGGCCTATAAATAGGCCGAAACTAGTAGCTGTCAATAATTTAAATAAAAAATTTTGTGACATTGACTTTGATTTTTCTTTGTCTAATGATCAGTCACATTTGTGATATGGATGATTTACTTCTTTGATGTAATAGTTATTGTATAATGTAATATTGCCCCAGTCAAGATTTGTCATTACAGATTAGATGCAATAGTGGACCAGTTCTCAAAAGTTTTGTAACACTATAATTTAATACACTTACCAAACAGATCACCTGAATTTTTTGGTTGTATTTCATTACATGTAGAGCCTAAAAACAATATGCATTTTATCAACAAAAACATAAAACTGTTTTGTATAAACTTACTCTTTCTTTGTTCAACACCAATTTCCAAAAGTTGGGATATTCGCCCTATTTCTCTAGCTGCTACCGGTAATCGATAATGATCTCGGTGAACCTTTTCTGCATGATCCATGAAATTAGCAAGATCACCAATTTCATTATCATTCAAAGCAAGAAAAACAGATTGTGTAGCTAAATGTTTGCGAAGTTGAGTTCTTAATACGAAAGGATTTGTTGCTAAACATTTTTCTTAAAATTCCCTCACGATTTTTCAGGCATTCAAATGAGAATTTCTAAAAGAATTTTCATTGATACCAACAATATATGGGTTACTGTCAAGGACACCAGCATCATTTCTGTATTGCAATATCAATAATATAGATTCCAGCATCTTATTTGATAATAACACTGGAACTCCCCTGGCCTTTTTTCCGCGAATTACAAACCTCACATACTTCTGGGAATTTCCACTGAATTGCTTAACTGTGAAGTTGAATAATACAGAATCTTTATTGATGTCAAATTTCTGATATGCTTTAAAATCTTCTATGAGTATTCTTTCAACCTCCCCAGATCTTTTCCTGTTAAAAATTTGGATTAATATCAATGTTGCTGATGCCAGCATTTTCCATACTAATACAGAAAAAATTTTTTTCAGTGCTGCTAAGTTTTTTTCATGCTTTTTTCCACGTGTATAATAAATTGATTTTGAAGGCAACTCCACTACTTTTCTCCTTCTCTTCTGTTCCTGGTATTCACTTACTGTTTTATTCACGGCAGTTGGAAGCTCCTCCTCCAACACTTTTAAAAAATCCTCTACTTGCTGTTTATTAGTCATATTTTTAGTTTTGATGCAAATTGTGGCTGTGGCTGCAGAATCATAATTTTCTCTGGGCTAAAAACTGAGGTAAAATTATCTATGGTCCTGTCTATTTCCTTAATTGCCAAGAGAAATCTGCCAATAAGACGCAATTTAGAACGTATCATTTTATATAGATGTTCCAATCTGTACTTTAAACATAACATATTTCCAAAGACAACAACTAATTCATCATATCGAATAATATTTGATAGACCACTGCTTCCTGAAAAATTTCTACCCGTGCTCTGTATTAGTCGAATGGGGAACTACAAATGCTGGTTATCTTGTGCATTTCAATTACGATGTCATACAAACCGACAAAACTCAGCGCCAATGCTGACTACTGTTCTCGTGTATCATTACCTGCTGCAATCAACAGCTCAAGATTTCAAATTATACATGAGGGCAAAGAAAATTAGGAATTTCATTAATTTGATCATTTTATCGTATGGTAAACCCAGCAGCTTCCACTTCCCCATTTTGCATAGAGAACATGGCTCAACAAAGAATTAAATACCGTCCTCTCAGAAAAATACTTAGTTTGCTGGAATCAGGACAAAGCTTCTCTTGTTTTGGAAACAAAGCTTCTGAGTTAAAATACAATTCTGTGAATTGCTTGGCTTTTGAGCATATGGTTTTCGTTCCACCAAAATTTCGCCAACCAGTTTTTAATGATCTGCATGTAGCATATTTAGTAATCGTGAAAATAAAAGGCATGACGCGGTTATAGAAAGCATCACTAAATCGTGATACGACTGTACGAAATGCACACCCACCACCGAAATTTCGTCATCACCATTGGGAGTACCAGGACGGACCATGGGAGCGCATCCATATTGATTACGCTGGAAAAATTCTGCTAATTATTTCTGATGCATATAAGGGTAGCCACGGCTGACTAGTTGAAAAACAAAATTTGAAAATAGTCACGGGGAAACAGCCTGTAGTGGGTTTATATGAAAGAGAAACTCTTTTTAACTTTACCAATATTATAATATATAGATATAGATAGTGGTAGTAGTATTTTTGCGGGAATGAATTGAATAAAAAAAATGAAGATAATGCTGCATTAGCGGGCTTAACCCATTATCTTCATTTTTTTATTTTTAGATATAGATATATATATATACAAATGGTGGTAGTATTTTTGCGGGAATTAATTAAATAAAAAAATGGAGATATTGGGTTAAGCCCGCTAATGCAGCCGTAGACACGTGTTTCTGTCTCCTTAGACTTCATCAGTACGGCATAGCTAAGGAGAATAATACCAAAAAAACACTGAATGATGGAAAACAAATATAAATCAACACAAACGGAGTCAACACAAGGGCCAACCGCACATTTGTGGCTTCAACTGGAATTACCGATTGATTGTCGGCAAAATTCCAACATCGCCACGGAGGCAGATATAACCACCTGCGTGACAAACCGTTACCCAGGAATAAATACAAATGGTGGTAGTATTTTTGCGGGAATTAATTAAATAAAAAAATGGAGATATTGGGTTAAGCCCGCTAATGCAGCCGTAGACACGTGTTTCTGTCTCCTTAGACTTCATCAGTACGGCATAGCTAAGGAGAATAATACCAAAAAAACACTGAATGATGGAAAACAAATATAAATCAACACAAACGGAGTCAACACAAGGGCCAACCGCACATTTGTGGCTTCAACTGGAATTACCGATTGATTGTCGGCAAAATTCCAACATCGCCACGGAGGCAGATATAACCACCTGCGTGACAAACCGTTACCCAGGAATAAATACAAATGGTGGTAGTATTTTTGCGGGAATTAATTAAATAAAAAATGGAGATATTGGGTTAAGCCCGCTAATGCAGCCGTAGACACGTGTTTCTGTATCCTTAGACTTGATAAGTACGGCATAGCTAAGGAGAATAAAAAAAAACACTGAATGATGGAAAACAATATATATCAACAAAAACGGAGTCAACACAAGGGCCAACCGCACATTTGTGGCTTCAACTGGAATTACCGATTGATTGTCGGCAAAATTCCAACATCGCCACGGAGGCAGATATAACCACCTGCGTGACAAACCGTTACCCAGGAATAAATACAAATGGTGGTAGTATTTTTGCGGGAATTAATTAAATAAAAAATGGAGATATTGGGTTAAGCCCGCTAATGCAGCCGTAGACACGTGTTTCTGTCTCCTTAGACTTCATCAGTACGGCATAGCTAAGGAGAATAATACCAAAAAAACACTGAATGATGGAAAACAAATATAAATCAACACAAACGGAGTCAACACAAGGGCCAACCGCACATTTGTGGCTTCAACTGGAATTACCGATTGATTGTCGGCAAAATTCCAACATCGCCACGGAGGCAGATATAACCACCTGCGTGACAAACCGTTACCCAGGAATAAATACAAATGGTGGTAGTATTTTTGCGGTGGTTATATCTGCCTCCGTGGCGATGTTGGAATTTTGCCGACAATCAATCGGTAATTCCAGTTGAAGCCACAAATGTGCGGTTGGCCCTTGTGTTGACTCCGTTTGTGTTGATTTATATTTGTTTTCCATCATTCAGTGTTTTTTTGGTATTATTCTCCTTAGCTATGCCGTACTGATGAAGTCTAAGGAGACAGAAACACGTGTCTACGGCTGCATTAGCGGGCTTAACCCAATATCTCCATTTTTTTATATATATATATATATAAAGGAGGGTAGTCTTGACTGATATATATGAAATTAAAGGTTTTTTTGAGGTAAGCAGTCAAATAAAAAAGGGCAATTAATGTAAACTCTTTATATTTGCGAAGCTTTCGAAAATGTTTATTTTCTTCTTTAGCACAAACTAAAATTATAATAAACTTTTAACATTATATTATAATAGTTAAATTAAAAACTTACTATCGTGAGGTTAAATAATTTTTGGCCTCATAAATGCGCACATTATAAAAATTTTTACCAAAATACAAAAATAAATTAAATTAAAAGAAATGTTAATTTAGAATAAATGTTCAAAATCAAAATTTGACGATTATGTCATGATGACATAAACTATCAGAATTTAAAATCATTAATCAAAAAGAAGAAGAAATGAAAGAAAATTAAATATTTAATTTATATGTTACACATCCCGTGATAGTATATAACTGTAGATATTATTTAAATTATCAATATCTGATCTTTTATTGATACAGTTATTTTTATTTATATATACCATCTCAAGAAATTCTCTTTTTTGTAAATTTTTTTCTCGAATTAAAATTTTTGCTTGATTAAAATTAAAAGAATGATTGTCACTAAGAACATGTTCAGCCAATGCACATGAGTTAACACCTCTTTTTATGTCACTTCTATGAGAAGTCAGTCTTCCAGACAAATTTCTAGAGGTGTGACCTATATAAAAATTTTTATAATGTGCGCATTTATGAGGCCAAAAATTATTTAACCTCACGATAGTAAGTTTTTAATTTAACTATTATAATATAATGTTAAAAGTTTATTATAATTTTAGTTTGTGCTGAAGAAGAAAATAAACATTTTCGAAAGCTTCGCAAATATAAAGAGTTTACATTAATTGCCCTTTTTTATTTGACTGCTTACCTCAAAAAAACCTTTAATTTTATATATATGTATATATATATATAGATGTTAAACAGTTATCAGGAATGCGCCGTGTTAGGAAGATTAGAGTAAAAGTCTTGTTACTTAATTTTGAGAGCTTTCGAAATATTTTATTTCTTCTTCAGTCAAACTATGAAAAAACATGTTATTGAAAAATGTGGCTAACAATTTATAAATTTTTTTTTAACTTACATAATAAATGACGTTAATCCTTAATAAAATTCACAAAAAAACCATTGCACGAGAAAAACAATATTTTAATAATAAAAAAAGGGGCGTGTTAGTATTTAAAATTTTTAAAATATATTTAAAACATTATAAGTAAATGGAACGTTAAAATCAAAACTAGTTTTTTTAAAAAAAATCCAATTCCTCTCCTCGTAAAGAGTTGGTCTTTTCTTCGAGAAATATTTAGCTACTGTATAACAATATTAATTACCTGAAAAGTATGCAACCAAACTTTCCGAAATCTAAAAGAGAGACGATGGAATTAAAAGAAAATTATAAATGTAAAAAAGCAACTGTACTACACGATTAAGGTCTCAACGCAGATGCACTAGGTTAATACTCTCACTATTAATTGCTGTAACTCATTGATAAGGTAATCATACAATACAGAACCCTAAACTCCAGGAGGTTTCAGGTCAAACTTCCCTCCAAACCTATGAAATTCTGCCACCATTCCACAGGGCAAGAGGAAAATTATGCTTTCTACAGTTATATGAGAAATGGTGTTAATCACAACATACAGTTTGCGAGTAACTTCACCCAGGGTGGTACTAGGTTAACCCTCTCACTGTCAATTGCTACAACCCTCTGTGAACTAACCACAACCTGCAGTACCTCTAAAATTTATAAAAATAAAAGGTAAGTTTCTCAAACTGTCCAAGTAGATTCTGTCACAATTACTTGGACAAATCGAAAAGCTGTGTAATGCATTCTATATGGTGTCTGCTAAATTAGATGATGAAATTTTTTGTTGAAATCAAAATTAAGAATATTGCAATAAATGATGCTTAAATTATTTATGTCTGAACGTTTATTAATTGATAGTGGTTCGTTATTGATACAGACCATCTCTAAAAAGTTTCTTTTGAAGTGGTTATTTTCACATGCTAGTATTTTAGGATCATCAAAATTAAAACTATGACCTGTGTCCAGGTGGTGAGTAGTTAAAGCACAAGACTCCTTTTTTAATTTTATATCACTTTTATGAGAGTATATTCTATTTTTAAGTGGTCTTGAAGTTTGACCAAAGTAGACTGGTTCGCAACCCTCACAATTTATTTGATAAACCGTATTGGATTTCCAGTCCTTGGGTACTTTGTCTTTGGGTTTTGAAAAAATGTTATTAACAGTTTTAATGGTTTTATTAGCTATTACTAAACTTTTTTCTTTATTTAAAATCTTGGTTATTTTAGGGGTTATATCTTTAATATATGGTATCCCAAAATATCTAATTGGTTGTATTTGTTGTTGGTTATTGTCTGTGATGGGAACCATATCATTTCTTCTTTGGTTGTTTTGTGTTGAAAATAATAATTTTCTTAACAGTTGAGGAGGATAAGAGTTATCAATTAGTAAACGGTAAAGTCTACCCAAACTGTCATCTTTTAAGGAGTGATGACAAATATTAGTAATTCTATGTTTAAGGGCCTGTATGAGGTTTATTTTCATTTTATGAGGATGGTAGGAATGGAAATTCATGTATCTACCTGAGCTAGAAGGTTTTGTGTACCAATCTAATGTTATTGGGTTGTTATTTCTAATAACTTTTGTGTCAAGAAAGGGTACGCTTTTATTAATATCTTCTTCTATTGTGAAGTTTAAGTATTGGTTATACGAGTTAAAAACCCTCAAGAGCTCATCATCAGTATTGTTTGGTATGATAAAGATAATATCATCTACATATTTTTTAATGAAGGGGATGTTAAATTAAAAATGGAACTCTAATAACATATTTTTTTGATAAATTAGTTTGTCAGGTGAACAAGCTCCCGGACTATAGAAAATTCAAAAGTACCGCCGTTATACTTCTTGACAGTTGAACGTGTCATTAGAAGACGCAAACCTTCGTTGTTTTCAAATGTTTTTTGCTATTTCTAAAAAAACTAATTTTATCACGTTGCTTCGAAATTTCGATCGATTTAAACAATTTTAATAATAATATAATGTAGTAATTTTAATAATCCTTTTAAAATAATTTTATCCAGTGTACGTTTCCATGTAGGAAGAAAATAATAATTTTTGTTTGTTCTTCGATGTTTTTCTATAATTGTATAACTACTCAATTTGCAAGTAAGTCTTTAAATACTTTTGATGTAATACATAATTTAACACATTGTTTTTGTATTTTGTAGCCTTGATAAAGATAATAAACATTATCGAAAGCTCGGTGGAGTGAAAAAAGAGTATTCTTTTACGAACCCACAAACCTGGCTGTATCCTCAAGTTAAATTTCCGCTGTTTTTCAACTAGTCAGCCAAGACTACCAGATTTGTTCTATATATATTGTGATGATTATTCCCACCTACTAAATTTAATTAATAAAAATTAACTTTTAATTTTAAACTTTTTTCTAAATTTGTAAGGAATGGGATAAGTTTTTGATTTAAAATTTTGAATGCCTTTTACCTCAATTTTGTGTACATACCTATCAGCTATTCGATTTTCATGTTACTAAATTTTTATATTTGTTCAATAAATCTACCATTTCTTTTTCTTTATTTTCACCACATACTATATCTATTTTAATTTTAAAGTCTTTCATCACTTAAACCTGCTTGTTGTATTTGATTTGTTGATTTTATATCAATTTCTTCGCCAATTTCAATATTTTTTTTAAATTTAATTATCTCTTCCCCAATTTGTATTTGCCCATGCTCATAATCAATGACAAACCCATGTCTGTTTAATTCATCTGTCCCTATTATTGCATGATGCAATAAGTTTTCTATCAATAAAAATTGTAATATATACTCTCTTTTATTAAATATGATTTTTTCACTTATTCTCTTGTTTACTTCATATAACTTTTTGTTATTGGCACCTACCAAAATTGTTTTCGGTACACTGTAACATATATTCTAAATTTAGTTCCTTTATAATTTTGGAATTTAATAAGGATATTTCAAAACCAGTATCTGTTAAAAATTCTAATTTTTTCTCTTAAAATTTTCCTAATATCTTTATTAAACCTTTTGATTCTTCTAATGTAAAATTCTTCTCAATATTTACAAATTCTCTTGGATGTTAATATATACCTGTACAATATTGAAAATTATTTTCTTTTAATTTTGGTAGGTTAGTTTCTAAAAATTTTGTTGCTCAGTACATATTTCTATCTCATTTCGAGGATTATCCCTTGGTTCTGTCTGGTCTAATTGAATATGGTTAATTTGTTGAACATTCCTATCATCTATACTCATTTTCCTTCTGTTTCTATTATCATTTTCCCTATCATTACTTCTATTATTATCATGTCTGTCATAATGTCTCTCTGCACTCCTAGTTTCATATCTATTTTGATAGTTATAATTACTGTTTCTATTATTATTTAAATTTTTATTTCCTTGATGGTATCGTCTATTTCTTAAATTTCCATGATTGTGATCTTGGCATTGAGTGCAATAATTGTTGTTATTTTGATATCTGCTGTTTTGTGGATTTTTAGAAATATTGTTTCCTCTTGGATAATTATTTGAATTATTATTTTGCGTGTAATTGCCACCACTGTTATTAAACCTGTTTCTAACATTATCGTTCGTCCTTCTTCTTTCTTGCATAATGAGAAATTGGCATAAACTATCCATATCCTTGTAATTATAAAGCATCATTACCTCTTCCAAATTATTATCGAAGTGCTGTATAATTAACCTTACTATATCCTCCTCAGTAAACATACAATCCAAATATTGTGATGTACTATAAATCTGCATGGCATATTTATAGTATGAAGTTCCTTTATTAGGATTGTATTTTCCTCTTAACATCTCATCTTTTACCAATTATTGTTGAGGTGGTCCCCAAAAATATGCTAAAAATTTTTGAGAAAATTCTTCAAGATTATTTAATTCATTTTCCTTATTGTTGAACCAAAGCTTGTAAATTACTTTTAACTGTATCTTTAAATTTATTAAATGGGATATTTTGAGAGTATTTATTTTTTATAAAGTTTATAAAGGGTACTGGATGCTGTCTTTTAATATTTCCGGTAAATATTAATTTGTTTTCACTAGTTATAGTCATAAATGTTCTTAGGATATTTCCATTATCTACACTGTTATTCCAATATTAATTTTATTTTCATTGTCTTTAATTCTTTCATCAATATCTTTAATTTTTATATTCATTTCTGATTCATGTCTATTTATCCTGTTGCTTATGATGGTTGTCTCTAAATCAATTTTCTTTTCTATTCTCTCATTTTCTTTTCTTATAGCTTGTCTTTCCTGTACTATACCTTCCTCGATTATATTAACTCGACTTTGGACTTGATCCATTTGCTCTTCCATTTGTTTTCGGTTGGTAGCGATTTCTATTGAAAGATTTTCTATCTTGTCCTCCATTTGGTTCCTAAATTGTGTTATTTCTTGCCTTATCTCATTTGAGAGTGTGTCTGTCTTCTCATCTATCTTCTGGAATAGTTTTTTTATATTATTTATATCTTCTTGTCTTTTCTGTTCCATTTCTTTCTTATAATTTAATATCCTTTTCATTTCCACAGCCTTTTCTTGTTTTTCTAGTCCATCTCCTTTTTCCTCAACATTTTCCAATATATCTCCACTTGTTTGTCCAGATTCTTGTTGCCTGCTGCTTTCCTCTTGTTCTTCGGCAGTATTTTCTTGTGGATTTTTCCGGGTAGTTTTCTTATATCTATATTCCATTATTAAT
The DNA here is from genome assembly GCA_035357415.1 of Ophraella communa. Classification (NCBI taxonomy): domain Eukaryota; kingdom Metazoa; phylum Arthropoda; class Insecta; order Coleoptera; family Chrysomelidae; genus Ophraella; species Ophraella communa. Next base: position 13,680,698 of record CM068979.1, on the reverse strand, counting down.
ATTTCTATTTTTTTTAAAGTAAATTTTTTTTAAACCTTTTTTTTATAAGCCCCACGTTGATATATTGTGAGGTCCCTGCTCGGGCGCCATTTGAGAAGATTATCCTCTTTCTACTTAATTTAATTTATGAAAATTAAGTATTGATTTTAAATTTTTTTAAACTAAGGTAGTGTTCTATCAAAATTTATTTTTAAATAATTTTTTTTATAAATATAAATTTTTAATAAACAGCCAAATAAAATTTATTCTATCTAATTCCTATCTAACCTATCTATTTGCCTATCTAACTTATCTATCTTATCTTAACTATCTAAAGTAACCTTAACTACCGCAGTGTCCTTTTCTCTTCTATTCTTTCTAACACCTTCTATGCCAAATTTCCTTGTACCTCCCAATCATTTGACCTCTAGTTGTTTTTATCTATTAATTTTAGCTTCTTTCTCCTCACTGCACTCCACTCGGATAATTAATAAGACTTACTGATTTTAATTCTTCTTTTATGTTATTTTTTTTATATCTTTAAATAATTTCTTCTACATTACCAAATAAAGTACAATTTTTCTTGTCGCCTTTTATAATAGTCAAATAAAAATTCTTCTTTAATTCTCTCTGATTTTTTAAATCAATTACCAACTGTCACTGCTTTTCTATTTTAATAGCTTTTTATAACTGCTTATTTTCTTTACCATTAATATAAACTTTTTCTATTCGACATTAACTTCCTTTTAAATTATACTTTTTTTATTCTATATCACTTCTTTTAAAAAATTAATTTCTGCTCTACTTGACTTTTTAGTTCTCTTCTACTAACTGTCAAACTTTCTTTTTACTTCTTCATCACTATAACCTACACTTCTTATCTATACTTAAAACTAATACAATATTTGTTTACATTACAGATTTTTTTTTTTATTTTATTCTACCTAATAATTTAAATTTGACATAAACTTCAAATTTTGACATATCTCCGAAAATAATAATTAAACTAAAATAAATTTTGATTTCACCCTGAAACATACCTTAAATTAATCATAAAAAACCATATTCGGTACTACTAATGAACAACCGCTTTCCAATGGTGTACAGTGCTACAGTTGCCTTTCGCGCCCTTTCTTTTATGTTATCTCTCCATAACAGCTTTCGATCAAGGATAAGTCCGAAATATCTAGCTCGTTCTGAAAGTTTTATTTCTTACCTCCTTATATTGTGAATACAAGAAAAGTAAAATCGAAGTATGCTGGTTGTTCTTCTGTTATTTTCGTATGCATGCTTTCTGGTTTTAGCAAATTAAGGCGCTGGGAACGTCCGAGTAATGCTGAAGATTATCCCGTGGTTGAGTGTGGAGCTTTATGGTCCTGTAGCAGAAATTCATTCAAGTCCCTGCAGAGCGACATTGTCTTAATATGATCTCATACAGTGCGCTTCTTTCTGCTTGGCCCTTTGGTCAATGGATGATAGGGAGCCGTGAATTTGTCGTGCTTGCCTCCGGCGCGCGGCGTGCTATAGCGATTCCCTGATTTCCACGGAAGAAAACTGTGGACCTTGATCTGAGACAATAATCATTGGCACTGCATGAGCTGTAAATAAATGATCATGGATTGCAAACGTATCGACTGCTGTTGTAGTATGTGTGATTTTGACTTAACGCTATTTGCATTAAACATCAGAAATAATTAGAAGCATTTTTCCAGCGTAATCAATATGGATGCGCTCCCATGGTCCGTCCTGGTACTCCCAATGGTGATGACGAAATTTCGGTGGTGGGTGTGCATTTCGTACAGTCGTATCACGATTTAGTGATGCTTTCTAGAACCGTGTCATGCCTTTTATTTTCACGATTACTAAATATGCTACATGCAGATCATTAAAAACTGGTTGGCGAAATTTTAGTGGAACGAAAACCATATGCTCAAAAGCCAAGCAATTCACAGAATTGTATTTTAACTCAGAAGCTTTGTTTCCAAAACAAGAGAAGCTTTGTCCTGATTCCAGCAAACTAAGTATTTTTCTGAGAGAAGGGTATTTAATTATTTGTTGAGCCATGTTCTCTATGCAAAATGGGGAAGTGGAAGCTGCTGGGTTTACCATACAATAAAATGATCAAATTCATGAAATTCTTAATTTTCTTTGCCCTCATGTATAATTTGAATTCTTGAGCTGTTGATTGCAGCAGGTAATGATACACGAGAACAGTAGTCAGCATTGGCGCTGAGTTTTGTCGGTTTGTATGACATTGTAATTGAAATGCACAAGATAACCAGCATTTGTAGTTCCCCATTCGACTAATACAGAGCACGGGTAGAAATTTTTCAGGAAGCAGTGGTCAGTAGTATAAACAAAGTATGTTCTGGACCACTACTTCAAGTTTTCACCGCTAGATGGCACGCCGTGATGGCGCTACTGTGTAAGAGGCCGTTGAAGATCCTCTGGCTATGAAACTGAAGAAGTGGTTGATGAGGATTAAGATAAAATAAAAAAAATGTGAAAAGGGGATGGTGCTAAGGGGATGGCATAATGGCACTAATTTAAAAGGGGATTAAAAATGGCGCCAGCAAAAATGTGTAAATTGAAAGGGCGATAAACGATGGCGCCACCTTAAAGATAAATAAAACATGGTACCTACTTAAAAGTGGCTAGAAAATGATGCCTGAGTTGCCAACTTAAAAGGGAGATGGCGTTGTTAGGCGTGTTTTAAAGATATAAATAATAATATTTTTTAACAATGTGGTGAGTTTCCTAATGGATCCGTTAAAGGATAGGTGTCAGTTAAATGGAAAAATTATATTGGTTAATGACAACTTTGATAAACGATTTAAAAATATTGGTATTTGGAATAAAGTATTTAAAAGTCGACAGCTACCACAAGCACAGTATCCATTGCGAAGAATTCAACCTTTTACAATCAAAACATGAACGCAAGTAACTCTAACTCCACCAAAAACGATGCGAAGAATGAAATTGATGCTTTATTGACAATCACCTGTTTGATATTAGCATTTGTTATAATATTCAAAGTTATAATTAAAGTTGTTATGCAAAAAATTTATTTGTAATATATCATTTAACGAATAAAAATGTAGTTTTCATTTCCAAGTAAAAATATAAGAAGTGGTTTCAATTATGATAAAAATAATTTATACATCTATTAATAATCAACAACCAATTTTGTTTTTAAAAATATTTTTCCTGATTTGTGGTATGGGAACGATAGTTTGTTTTTAAAAATATTTTTCCCGATTTGTGGGTGGGTCCGATAGATGTTAACCACTAAAATTTAATAATATTGTGTTTACTAAGAAAGTGGTAAAAGTTTTGATATCAATATCGATAACCATAGAATGAATTTGGCAAAATATTTTCCAATATATAGGTATAAATAGAAGGTGAAACCTCAGTTGTAATCAGACAATCGATACCTACAGTTAGTGACAACAACAATCAAAAGTAAGTACATATTATATTTACTTTCATAACCATAATCATTATCATAAAGCATTTAATAATTTTAGATGGATTTTTTAAAGGATATAAATAGCACATGCAGTAAGCTTGTTGAAAATAAGCCGAAAATAAAAGTCTGCAAATTGAAGAAAAATGTACCCTACAAAATTTTAAAAGGGAGAATTGTAAAACATAAAAAATTTGGTGATTCAGTGTTTCTGGAATTGGAGAACTACGTGACATTTTTACCGAAAAGGGTAACTGATACCTTCCAACCTCACATAAAGAAATTCAATTCAGGTAAATTCCAGCTAACGTTCACTGGAATACAAAAATTGCCGGACCTCCCTCAACCAAGGACATTATTTTTAATTACTGAGTTGAAGGTTAGTATTTTTCATCAAAAAAGTTTTGAATATTATTATTATTTAAAATTATTATTTTAGAAGGAAGAACGAAAAGACATAGATAGCGCAAGTCAAGACATCGGCTACCCTGTTGAAGAAGATGAGGAAGGAGAAACGTTTATTTAAGGATCTGTAAAATAAATTGTAAGTAACTTTTTAATTTAAATATGAATGTTTCAAGCGACAAGTGATGCATTTGTTTCCATAAGCAACAAAGCTTTAGAAGTATTAAGTAAGGGTAATATTAATAAGGGTTGTTATAATAATAGGTGGCTAAAACACCTCCATAAAAATATCCGTCTTTGTAATAGAACTCTGTTAAAACAAAATCATTCAATTGGAATTCAAAGAAAAATAATGACAAATATTGGACATTTAAAACGATGTTGTGTTCTAATAAAACGCTTAGGTAAAACAAAATTAGGTCGAGGGGTAAATGGTAACAGGAGTAACCGCGTAGTGTGGGAAAATGTATCTTCCGCTTTTAAAAGTAGAATTTTAACTGGAGTTATAATAAATTTAAGACATACCAATTTAGATAATTTTTTTGCTGACTCATTTAAAATTTTTCAATTTAAAATCAAGTATCTTTTTAAAAAAAATTATCAAACGATGAAAGTGAATTCAACATTTTCAGGGGAATTTATAAAAAACAATAATGATTCTAATGAAGATGAGAAAGACTTGAAATACTTTACAACAAAAAATGAAATTGTTGATATGGGTACAGACTTAAGAGTATGGTTTCAAAATAATATTGTTGAAGAAATAATGTTAAAACTATCAGAATTCCAAGAGAGTGGTTCGGGGTGGGCATTGAATAAAATTATTTCTCTAGAAATAAATTTTAATAAATTTGATATTGCTTTGGGTGCTGCTTCATCCATTATTGAATTACCGAATGAGATAGCTAAAAAACATGCTTGTATTAATGTAAAAAATTTTGATAAAGCATGATTTTTCTGGGCGGTTACATCCGCTTTATATCCAAGCAAAACGCATAGTGATATAATAACATCATATCCACATTATAGTAATATTTTGAATGTTGATGGTTTAAATATACCCATGCCAATATCTGAAATTTCTAAATTTGAAAAAATAAATAATATTTCGATAAATTTATATGGTTTGGAATTAAGAAAGACTAAAAAAAATAATTATATCAAATATTATTCGATATGATGAATTAGTTGTTGCCTTTGGAAATATGTTATGTTTAAAGTACAGATTGGAACATCTATATAAAATGATACGTTCTAAATTGCGTCTTAGTGGCAGATTTCTCTTGGCAATTAAGGAAATAGACAGGACCATAGATAATTTTACCTCAGATATGTCAGATTGACATATTGACGATGCTATTTCGATAGCGAAACGGCTGTCATTACATTTAAAGTATTTAAAGAATAAATAGTGAAAGTTAATTCAACCTTTTAGTTAGTTATTTTGTTGATATGGCGCGAAAACTTTGTTTGTGAGGTTACTTAGTTGTGTTTTGTTGCAGTAGAAGTGCATTTACATTATCATTTTATATAATAATCAAAAGAGTCATCCAACAATTAATAAGTTTTAAATACAGTTTAATAATAAATAAATTCTTCAGACAATGAGTGGGTTTCGTGGAAAAAAATTGGTTAACTTAGCTCAAACAAATTCCATTCCTATATTTTCGGATGATAACGTTCAGTTAGGCACAATTTCCACTCTAACAGACCATCATGACAGAAACATAAAAAATGTTAAGATAGTGGGCAGTTTGAAAAAATTTCAGAAAGTTGTGTTGTTGACAATAATAATGTGCTCCATGATATACATTTTCCTAATGTTTTAAATGGTAAGATTTAAATTAAAGAGTATTTAATTTATCTACTTAAAACGATTATTTTTTTATAGACACAAACATAGTAGAACATCAACCGGAAACAACAATTCTAAGAATGTATAGCGTTGAGGTAGAGGAGACAGAAAATGATCATCAATTTGTGGGCACTGATGAATCTCTTATCTCAAATATTTTGTCTCAAGAGATCACTAATAATTATACTACTGCAGGTAAAAAAATAAATTGTATTGTTCTTTTTCAAATATTTAGTCAAACTAATATTATTTGTCAGATGATACAAATGCAGTGGTGGTTGAAATGAAACCTGAAACATCCATATTAAGTTTAAATAGTGTTGAAGTACCGGGAATAGACCAACAACTCATATACAATGATGTTGGATTTACATTAGACCACGAAATAACAGAGGATGACGCCTCAGGTAAAAATAAATTTACATTGTCCTTTTGGAAATGTTAATTAAAATAGATTGTATCTTAGATGCATTTCAGATTATAAGAGAATATGACTCATGTTCCACTTCACACATCGCACCCCGGCGAGAATAACGTCACAACTAAAAAGTCAACAAATTTAGGTTAGTTACTTTTCAAAACAACAAATTTTTGTCTCTACAAGTCTGGAATAGTGACACTTCTGAAGTTTCAAAACTGAACACTAGGTGGCGCAAGTGTTATTCTGGTAGGCAGTCATTTCGGTTAGCGCCAACCAAGAATAGTGTCACATTAGACTTGGTACAGTGAGGTGGTGTTTAAAGTTGCTGAAATAAGGCAGAAATACTCACACTTTTTGATTTGTGACGTTCTTTATGATTCAAGGTAAGGAACTTATACATTTCTGCTTGTCTCTTTTAGGGTTATTACATTATTCTTGTTTTTAATGCATGATAATTTGTGTATTTTCGCGTTTTATTTTGAGTTGTGTCACTATTGATCTGATAACTCACAATCAAATTTTGGATTTTTCATTTATTAATAAAAGATGTAACCTTGACACTTTTTCTATACTAATTAATTGTTTTATTTTTAGGTCCATTATGGCATTGTCGAGAGGTAAGAAAATGTTGCTGTTAGCTGCAAAGCAAAACGCTAACACGGAAAAAGTAGAAAATGAAAATACAGACTTAGACGATGTTTATGATAAAACTAAAAACTTTAAAGATGAAGATGCTGCATCTGCAGGATGTTCAAAGTGGGTAACTGTTCCCAAATCTAAAACTAGTAGTGATATAAAAGTACGGTTATGTAGGGTCAATAAAAACCAATCACGGCGAAACACTTCTTTGAGTGGGGACTCAAGCTATGAAGAAGATGTTGACGACTCACACAGGGATCCTAACTTTACATATTCTTCAACTGATTCTTCAGACGTTGAAAACAGAAGTAATAAAGAGATAGATGCATTAGAACTACGCAACGCAGAGATGGAATATGAAAATACTATAAAAAAAGGTAAAAAGAAACGTGCAAAGCCTCAACTGTGGCAGAAAAATAACAAAAAACTTTGCAGAAATACAGGAAAACAATATACTTCTAATTCTAAGAATCCTCAGCCAATCAGAGAAGGTAGTTGGTAGTTTGCAATTACAGCGCGAATTTATTTCGAAGCTTATTACAAAAGTGAAACCGAAATATCGGTACGAGAGAATAGGCAGTACACGTAGTTTCGATCATGCTTTTCATTTTATAGTAAATGGCATCAATGTACGTGTATGTAAAAAAATTTTCAAAGCAACGTTGGATATTAACGACAGACCTATCAGGACAATATTAAGTAAAAGTAATGATGGGTTCATAGAAGCTGATAAACGAGGAAAACATGGTAACCACAAAGTTATTGATCCTACAATCAAACAAGGTATACATGACTTTATAAACAGTATACCCAGGATTGAAAGTCATTATTTGAGAGAACAAACTACACGCGAGTATATTGATGGTGGAAAATCAATTGCAGGCATGCACCGCGATTATGTTGAAGAAAGTAAAAGTAAGAATAAAAAATATGGCAATTTGACTTTATTTTCAAGAATCTTTAATGAACAATTTAACATCTCATTTTTTGTCCCAAAAAAGGACCAATGTGAGCTATGTACCGCTTACAACAATGTAGCTAATAATGAGAAGCAAAAACTAAAAGATCAGTATGACAACCATTTGAAAGAGAAAAAATTGTCTAGACAGGAAAAGAAAAAGGATAAACTACGTGCAGAGAACAATGACAAACTCGTGGTTGCAGTTTATGATCTGCAAGCGGTTTTGCCAGCTCCCAAAGGGGACGTGTCGGTTTTCTTTTACAAATAAAAAATTAATAATTACAACTTGACCGTAAGTGACCTGAAGCTAGATGATATGCAATGCTATTTTTGGCATGAAGCTGAAGGAAACAGAGGTGCCATTGAAATAGGTACTTGTGTCTATAAATATTTGGAGTAGATTTCACAATTGAAAAATGACCAGGACCTAGAAATAGTTCTGTACCCCGACAATTGCTGTGGGCAGCAAAAAAATTCATTCATATTTGGTATGTATCTTTTTGCTGTTCAAAAACTTAATATCAAATCAATAACACATAAGTTTTTGATCAAGGGTCATACCCAAAATGAGGGAGATAACAGCCACTCAGTCATTGAAAAGGCTGTCAAAAAAGCCCAGAAATCAGGCCCCATCTATACCTCACCCGAATACGTCAGAATAATACGACCTGCCAAGAAAACAGGAAACACAACAACTGGGATCCAATTTTAATAAAGTTGTCCAAGAAGAGGACGAATCAGTCCCAAACAAGGTCCAAAATGAAAATGTAACCGAAGTTGAACAAAATAGCACACAAAAAAACGAAAGTATTGACACTGAAGAAGAAGACATAGAAAGAACCAAGCAAGCCAAACGAGTCAATGAAAATAAAAAAAAGAATGGTTAATATTAAAATTGGCGATATAAAAATTTTGAAGGTTTTAAAGAGTGAACCAAGAGTCCTTTTTGTAAAAACTTCATACGAGCAAGAGGAGTTTATGAAAATTAAGGTTGAATGATGTAAAGTTAAAGCGGGGAGAAAAGAAAAAAAACCTATCGAAGTAGAGAAGATAATCTGTCCTTCAAAATTCCTATTACCGAAAGGAAAAAGCCAGATATACTTGAAAATGAAATTATTGGCAAAGAAAGGTACAGAAAGAAATAGAAAAAAATACAAGTTGGCGCGAAGTCGTAGATTGGAAGTTAAATAGAATAAAATAAGAAATATGCATTTGGTGAAAGAGTGCTGTCAAAATTGTAAATTTAAATGCACACAGTTTATTTCAGAAGAAGAGAGACAGAAAATTAATAAAGAATGCTGGTCTTTATCCTGGAAGGAAAAAATAGCATATGTATTAAGTTCAACGAAAAACAAGATACCAAAACGAAAAACTGAAGGATCTAGAAAAAATAAAACATTTTCATACCATTTTAAAAACACAGAAGGTGTGAGAAAGCGAGTCTGCAAATTTTTTTATTTGACAACTTTGGGCTACAAGAAAACCAATGATTGGGTCGTGCAGTCTGTATGGTCAAAGACAGGAAGCAGACGTCAAATAAACAATTCTCCAGACAAGCGGGGCAGAAAGCCCCCTCCAAACAAGTTGTCAAATACAAGCATAGAGAATCACATAATATCCTTCAATCCCTCCATATCTCATTACAGACGAGTCCATGTCCCTAATTGCTTGTATTTGCCCAGCGATATTTCAGTTACTTTAATGTTTCAAGATTTTTGTCAAAAGTTTCCTAACTTTATTTGCTCGTACGAAAAATATAGGAAAGTAGTAAAATCCAAAAATATATCCTTTGCTAAATTAGGTAATGAGGAGTGCGAAATATGCGAGTCGTACCAACTTCATAACCCTGAACATAAACCTGAAAGTTTAAATGAATATTGTGAAATTTGTTGTACTTGGAGCAAGCACATTAAGAGGGCAAAAGATTCCCGTACACGGTATACTTTTGAAAAGGAAAACAATTATAACGAAAACACTTTGTGCGTTTCAGTGGATCTGCAGAAGATCGTCATGTTGCCACGTTTGAAAATGTTCAAACGGGCAATTTTCGCCCAAAGACTGACAACATACAACGAAAGTTTTGTTCCAGTAGAAAAAGTAAGAACTGGACGTTTTCCATTTGCTGTACTATGGCACGAAGGGATCAGCGGACGTAATCAAGAAGATATCCTAAGTGCCTTTAATGCATTCTTTCTTCAAAATAGGGATATAGAGAATTTTATTTTATGGCTCGACAATTGCTCCAGCCAAAATAAGAATTGGGCATTATTTTCCTTTTTAATATATATTGTTAATTTTCAAGATATATCAGCAAAAACGATTAAAATCAATTACTTTGAACCAGGGCACACTTTTATGTCCGCCGACTCCTTCCACCATCAGGTGGAAGAGTCTTTCAAAAGACAAAAGAAAATTTATGATTTTGAAGATTATGTAACTAACCCTTACGCAGAGCGAAGACTCACCATGGTTTGAGCTTCGATATGGGCGTATAACTGCCTCAAAAATATATGAAATAGCGGTATGTAAAACACCAAGTGACAGTTTAGTCAACCATATTATTGGAGTGTAAAAAAAATTTAGTACTGTTGCGATAAATAGAGGAAAAAACTTGGAAAAATTAGTTCTGTTGGAGGTTCAGAAAAACTATACCAACTATAACCAAAATAAGAAGCTGTGGTTTCATTATTTTAAAAGATTATGGTATAATCGGTACCTCCCCTGATGGCCTTACAGAAGATGCTGTTATTAAAGTGAAGTGTCCTATACCAAATAAAGCTTTTAAAAACTATATTAATTAACAAAGAGTTCCTGGGACAAATTAATTTACAAATGTTAGCAACAAATTTAAAAAGAAGGTATTTCTGTGTTGCTCATGCCGATTTTGAGACAACAAGGGAATATACAGTAATAGAGGTTTCATTAGATCAAAACTTTGCCCAATCAGTTATTGAAAATGCAATTTCTTTTTGGAAAAATAATGTATTTCCCTTATTATTAGAAAACTATATTTAAATAAAAATATAAAATAAATAAACATTTAACTAATTATTATCCAAAATGTTTCTATTTTCTTTAGGGATGCCAGTATACATTCGCAACTTTCTTTCTATAACATCAACAAACATCTTTCGAAATCCTATTTTCTTATTTTGTAATGTCTGATTATCTTCTGCGAATTTATTATCTTTTTCACTACTATCACTTTCGTTGCTTCTTTGACCTGGCTTCCAAACATCTAATTTTTCTGCAGGTACCTCATTGTCTACGCTACTCGAGATGCTACTATTACTATCAAAATGCTGTATACTAAGGCCTTTAATTTTTTTTTTGGATCTCAGGAACATTAAATTTTATGGGAGACGTGGCCATATTTTTGAAATTTTTTGCTCGATTATCTCTTTGTCGAGGTTTACCTGTATAAGCCTACTTCTGTACCAGAGGGGTTTGGCCTGACAACAGAAGTCAATTTTTTGAGGAACGTAATTTTAGCACAAACTTTAATATATATTCTTACCTTAAAATGATCTTCACAGCAATAAAAATGTGTTTTTATTGAAACTTCTTTGAGTTCTCGTCTCACTGTACTAAACCACCGCTTCTTTTTTTGTAAATTGTTAGGTACACTTATGAAAATCTTTTATGGGTTATTTTTTGAAGTATTTGTACATTTAGGCACAAAACACCACTTTTTTCTACTAGATTTAATATTGCCAGTCTCCCACAATGATAAAAATGCAAATATTCAGGTGACAAGGTTAGAACAAAGTACGATTTTTAATTAAAAGATGATAGCAAAATAATTTGTAAGACAACAGTATGAGTTTCGACCTTATTCTAACGAATGCATCTGTTGGAATAATGCTCAGTTAAGCATAAAGGCGTGCAAAAATATAATAAGTCATGAATAGTTTTAAAACTGATAACTCGAGTGTTTGGATGAAGTGTCTAAGTTAGAGGTGTAAACGGAGATTTTACCCTTAATTTTGTTGGTGACATTTGGTCATCTGGATTATGTAAAACCGTGAAAAATAATATATTAGTCAAACTTAGAAGGCTTTGGGTGAAACTATGGCTTTTTCGGCGATTATTACTTCAATTTCGTATTCTACGGGGTCAATTTAGTGGGTCTACACTACTTTTTTGCAAATCAACAGACATAAGATTTTTTATAAATTGCTAGACCTCCAATTCTCTTTTTCTCTTTAGCATCACTTGAATACGAAATTACACTTTATCGGGTGTACTCTAATATTGTTTTTTTTTTCAGACAGAATGTGAGGTTAGCTAATGCAAAGGCAAACTGAAAAAATATTTTTCTCTACTTATTTAATAGTGCACCTACTTATTCAAAAATGAAAATCAATTGACTTACACAGTACCTATTATCAAACCAAAACAAAAGTTATTGGATACGTTATTGATTGCCTTGTCATGTCATGTGAAACGGAAGTGACTGGTGATCCGTAAAAAATTTGTATTAGTTTTAAAAACTAATATTTAAAAAAATACAATGCCAGTAGTGAAAAAAATGCTATAGGAGCACTTTTCTACCTTGGCGCATAATTAATATTTTTCACTTCGATACCATTAAATACTTCTAAAAGGGTTTTTAGCTTCTTCCATGATCTGGGACTGAGTAGAAAGTAATTGAAACCCTTAGAGTAGAAAAAGAGTAAAAAAACACAAATACAACATTATGTTAAATGACGTCACCCAAATGCGCGCGGTAAATTGCAGCGTTGAAAAGGATCAAATTTATTCAAGATTCTAAATTTCTCAAATAATTTGAACATTTTCAAATCTAGTTACATTTTTTCTACGCTTTAAATATGTACATAATTAATTTAAGACATAAAAAAATATCATGCATATTCCCTACTCCGGAACTCAAATGCAAGTGTTATAGAAACCGTAACAATCACGCGGAACTTCTATTTTTTAAGTTACTGTTAAGAACAGTTGTAAAAGTAAATACAAAATGAAATATTATCTCCTTGTTTGTCTAGGATTTTCTCATTTGCGCATGCACTCAAACAGCCGATTAAATAAAAGTATTCTGTTTTTAAGTAATAAATATGGAGATACATTCACAGGTGTCTGTCTCGTTGTTATTATTACTGGTATCGAAAATAGAATCTTGGTTTCGGTCTCGATGATCGGTCACGATATATTTGGTTGTTACTTGTAAGAAAATTTCACACCTGGACTTTTTAACCAATAAAAAGCCTTAATTTTGACTAGTTACCATGGCAACTAAAAAATTTCCGGAAATCTTTTCGTGGCGTCACGATATTTAAGTGGCTATTTTTTGACAGCTGAAACCATAGAGAATACTCAAACCTTAATGTACATATCATACACAAATAAAAATATACTATATTTCTCGATGGTACAGACGTTTAAACTCTTAGACGAGGAAAGATATATGGATTCCTAACAACCGACAGCAAGTTGAAGATGAAGTTGAAGCAAATCTGCACCAAACAAGGAACACCAGTGGCGTATCTATGAAAAAGGTTTAAGACATAATCTTATTTAAATATCAAAAAAAAAATTTAATCAAAGACATTTAAATTAGGACTGAGATTACGTCGCTTTATCACATGGAGCAATAAGTAAAAGTAATTAATAAAAAAAAACTTCCGGTGTACATTTATTGCACTTAAGACATTAATTTAACACATTGATAGCCGTTAATTTTTTATAGAAAACATTAAAAAAAGTAAAATTCAATTTAAATTTATATTTTGGAAAGTGAATAAAAATTGATTTTTATATTTGAATACTGTTTTTTCCCCAAAAAAAAAGATTTTTTAGATGTGCGGTCACCGGTGCCCGTCATGGCGCCACTGGAATAATTTCATTACGTATGCCGAACGGGTCATCTTGCCGGTCACCTATCTCTCTCAGCGCAAATGTGCGAGCACGAGGGTATTCGAAGCTCGATTGTCTAGCGCTATACTGTTTTAGTGTCTGGCTACTCTAGGTTGCATCCCGTGTGAAAATTTGTTATTTTATACAGAAAAGCGTAAAATACCCCAAAATGGAGTGGAACGATGAACGATGAAAACGTGTTGCTACAACTAGATGAAATCGAATCGCAGTATTATAGAAATCGACAGGCATCTACCGAGAGCAACGATTCAATGATCCAAATAAGAAAAAAAAAAACGTCGCCGTATTTTATCCGATAGCGAAAGTGAAGATGATATAGAACCATCCTCATCAGGTAATGCTCAAAATACAACAAAATGGTCGCCAATGGTCTAATTATATATATGGGTCTAGTGAAATTACCCAAAGTGAGTGACTATTGGTCGAAAGACCCATTGTTTGGGCAACAGTTTGCGAAAACAACAATGAGGCGCAATAGATTCGAAATTTTATTACGTATGCTTCATTTTGTAAATAATGAAGAGGCCAATCAAATGGATCATTTAAATAAGATAAGGCCATTGCTGGATACTCTAAATTTTAATTTTCAGCAGTATTATACTCCCAATGAATCCATCTGTATTGACGAGAGGATGTGCCGTTTCGAGGAAGTATTATATTCAGGCAGTATAACAAGCAAAAAAGACATAAATACGGTATAAAATTATTTAAATTATGTACTATTCCTGGCTATACATACAACTTAGATATATATACCGGTAAACACTTTGACAACGTAAACACAACTCCAACAAATGTTGTTATGAAACTTTGTTCAACAAAGGGCACACATTATTCACGGACAACTGGTATACCAGTGTCGACTTGGCTGAAAAGTTATTAGAGAATGACATGCATTTGGTTGGAAGTGGTGAATGCCAAATTGAAACCTGGAGAGTTCAGTGCTAAAGAAAATGAAAAAGTTATAACGATCATGAAGTGGCAGGACAAACGCGATGTTTTATTATTATCTACGAAAAATTCAACAAAATTTGTGAAAAGTGTTAACAAGAGAGGTCAAATAAATTACAAGCCTCAAATTGTTAAAGATTATAATGAAACCAAGGGTGCTATTGATTTGTCGGACCAAATGACTGCTTATTCGTCGCCACTGAGAAAGACAATTAGGTGGTATAAGAAGTTAGCTATAGAATTGCTATTAAACACTGCCCTTGTAAATGCGATGATACTGTAACTAGGAAAAAATATCCGTGGTTGAGTTCAGAAAAGCAGTCGTTCAATATCTTTGCACCGAAACCGATCAGACTGAAACAGCTTCTACTAGAAGACCAGGACGTATGAAACACGAACTGAAACGTAAATATGGGTCAGTCAGGATGACAAGGAAATGGTGTAATACTTATTATAAGAATAATGTTGTAAACCATGATAGAAAGTATGCTAAAAACAAAACAAAAAAAGTGGCAACTTATTGCTCCGAATGTCCTTCCCAGCCGCACTACTGCTTGACGTGTTTCAATAAAAAACATCGTTACTGATTCCATTTTTTCATTGATGTTGCATAATTATGTTTGTAGTAGTTTAAAATTAACACTCTTTTCATTTTTGTAACGTTTTAGAATTAATAAAATATTTTTTTTTTCAACGCAAATTTTACTATACGCATCTGTTACATGATAGTTTGTAACCATATTATTACGTTGGACGTCAATTTGTAATATGATAGTGAATTTATAAAAATATTTAGTTAACTTTTTTGAAAAAATAACAATATACCAAAAAAAAAAAATGTAATCTTAATTTCGTCTTTGATTAGTTGTAAAAGATACTTCAATAATTAACAAAATTTATAAATGTTTATCACAGCAAAAATTATGATAGTTAAATACCTCGGCTAGGGGTGAGTAAGTTAATTAGCTCTGACTATAGTACAATATTTATTTCTTTAAGAAATTATAAGGGCGCCACTGAAATCTTTTTATTTTTTATGATACTACTGAAGAAAGTTGTTTTAAGCTAAGTTATTTAAATAAGTATCATTAGATGACAGAAAGATGTCAGAAAAAACTGTCTATGAAGATAAAAAAATGATATGAAAATGTATAAACAGATAAAAGATAAATAGATTTCCTTGGTGTTTAGCATGAATGAAGTTAAGAATACGTTACAAAAAAATAATCCGCAAACAGTTCTTTAAAAATACTTATTATTCTAATACAGTTGACGATATAGATAGATATAAACCGAGATAAAAGCGAAAAAAATATGGGAACAGTAAACTTGATATACCACAATAAACTTATCTGTTAACTATAGTGGACGATCCTTCGCCGCACCTTGGGGTCGCTACAGCACTGTCTAGGTGGTTCCAAATGATTATGGAAGATCACGAGTGGAGGGATGATCTGCCCCAGTTGTAGAGATGATCCAGTTAAAAATGTGCATACGAGAGCTTAAAGTTTACAAGCTGTTCAAGTTTACTGAATCTTCAAATTCAAGAGATGCTTCTAATTTACTGAATCATCAAATTAAAGAGATGCTTCTAATTTACTGAATCTTTAAATTACAGAGATGCTTTTAGTTTACTGTATTATATTCCAACTTTCTGAAAATTACCAGTGTCAAACACGTGTTACATTTGCTTTTCTGGCACAAAAAGTACAAATCAGCATAGTCCGAAATCTTCAGTTAGATGCTAACGTATTTTAATAAATTACAAAAGATACATTTTTACATTAAATTTACTTTTTAACAACCTTACACACTAATCAAAATTCCAGAAATGTACTTTTACTAGCCTTTTTATAAAAAATTATCATTAAAACTTTTAATTACCAGAAAAAGATTCTTTGAATAATAATGAAATATGTTAAAATTCTCATCTGATATAATAAAATATAATATAACTTTCGATATTTTATAAATATTTTAACAAAAAGGAATTATAAAATTGGAAAAAAAACATACCTGTATATGACAGTAAACCAATAGAAGAAATGAGACTGGGAATAATTATTAAAACCTCTTGAACTCGATAATGCCAACTCATTAGTACACCTCGTAGCGTAGCTACTTTGAACTTCCAATTATAATTATAGAGATCGTATTCATTATTTTATTATTAAAATTTTTTTAGGAAAGATGGAGCTAGCGGTACTAATTGAATTTAATATTTAGGATACCAGGTGCTTAAAATGTAAACAGGTAAAAGTTTCACAATATATTTTCAGGCGATATTGCAGGGACCTACACAGAGGCCATGTAGGTCACTTCAAACAGTACAATATACAGAAAGCGTGTCCGGCAGCCCTGCACACCATCTCTAAAGTAGGTCTGTTGTGAGGGTCACCGGTGACCCCCACGGCGCAATTGAAATTTTCAAATGCCGGTCACCGGTGACCCCCATAGCGATAAATGTGTTAAATTAAAGATTTACTTTTATCACTCTTTCAGAGTCATTCACACTTTATACCAATTATTATCAAGTAAGGTACTTATATTCAAATTTTAACGTTGAATATTTTTGAATATTTCTATAAAAACAGTTGCAATTTTATAAAGCATTGTAAATTATTTTAAAATATTCAAGTCAACACTTTTACATTATTTTATTTTATTAACATTTTAACTTGAAAAACTTTAATATAGATTTAAAATCGATATTTTCTTAAATTAAAATGGTCGAATTTAAGTGTGATTCCTGCCAAAAAATTATTTCGGAAAAAGACAAATACAAAAGTAGATAGGCAGCACCGGTTCGGTGACATGGCGGAGGCGCTAACATGGGAATCTCCATAAGAAAATCGTCAAAAAAGCTAAGGTCTAAAAACGTCGAAATTGGCTAATTCAAGGTCACGAGTGATCAACGGACACAAGCCAGCCTCCAACGCGACGTATATAAGTAAGATCAAAAGGACAGGTGGGCGAGCAAATGTCAACAAACAGATCACGTGACACACCTTCTATGACGTCACTCACAAGTCAAAAAGGCATTACCAGCGAGAGAGCCGAAGTAGCGAAGCTACTGAATCCGCCCTTTGCGCATAATTTTCAATAGTGGATATATGAAAAAGACGCGTTTAGGTATACTGCGCATCTCGTCAATAGGGCACTAGCCCTATTATCGAGACCCGATAACCCTGAATAACAAGGTATCTCTTAATATCAATGGTACAGGTCAAAGGTCCTAGATACAACATATACAGGGTATGTTAGAAAGCGTACCAAGACTAAAAGGCATTAACGGTCAGATGAGTGGCTGACCACACAAGCAAGTCAAAAAGGCCTCCAACGCGACGTATAAGGTCAAAAGGTCATTAACGGGTGGCAACAAGCCAACGCAGTCAAAAGGACAGGTGGGCGAGCAAATGTCAACAAACAGATCACGTCTTCTATGACGTCACCCACAAGTCAAAAAGGCATTACCAGCGAGAGAGCCGAAGTAGCGAAGCTACTGAATCCGCCCTTTGCGCATAATTTTCAATAGTGGATATATGAAAAAGACGCGTTTAGGTATACTGCGCATCTCGTCAATAGGGCACTAGCCCTATTATCGAGACCCGATAACCCTGAATAACAAGGTATCTCTTAATATCAATGTTACAGGTCAAAGGTCCTAGATACAACATATACAGGGTATGTTAGGAAGCGTACCAAGACTAAAAGGCATTAACGGTCAGATGAGTGGCTGACCACACAAGCAAGTCAAAAAGGCCTCCAACGCGACGTATAAGGTCAAAAGGTCATTAACGGGTGGCAACAAGCCAACGCAGTCAAAAGGACAGGTGGGCGAGCAAATGTCAACAAACAGATCACGTCTTCTATGACGTCACCCACAAGTCAAAAAGGCATTACCAGCGAGAGAGCCGAAGTAGCGAAGCTACTGAATCCGCCCTTTGCGCATAATTTTCAATAGTGGATATATGAAAAAGACGCGTTTAGGTATACTGCGCATCTCGTCAATAGGGCACTAGCCCTATTATCGAGACCCGATAACCCTGAATAACAAGGTATCTCTTAATATCAATGTTACAGGTCAAAGGTCATATTAGATACGGATTTTGTTAACAAAAATAATTTCTTTTCATCAAATAATGTGTATATTATTTTTTCAATAAACTTGGTGAATCGATAAAAAAAAACCACAACCGGCACGTGAATAGGTATATACAGAGTGTAACAGAAAAGTCGCAAGAGAAAGAATGCAATGGTAGGTACAGAGGCTGTACAAGTACATTGTCATGTATACAGGGTATGGTATACAATGGTACGGGTTCTAGATATAACATATACAGAGTATAACAGAAAAGTCGCAAGAATGCAATGGTAGAGGCTTTACAAGAACATCGAGGGTGTAAGGAATGTAAGCAGAGGCTTTCCTTGATGGATGGGGACGCATGGTAATATTAACGAAGTTGAGGATTAGTCTTTTCGGTAAATAAAGACATTTATGAATAAAAAGTAGGGTTATGAATCAAAATCATTACTTGTTGGATAAGAAGAAAAAGGAAGAAAAGAGGGCAATCAATCCTCATATCAACTGGATACCTAAAGAGGTAGCTTATGTCTTTAGACAAACACCACAAATAACGTATCCATTGAGACGTATTCAACCGACACCATGCCCAACAAAACAGAAGAAGAACACATGAAAAATGAAGTCAATAATGTTTTCACAATGACATGTGCAATATTAGTATCTATTTTTGTTTTAATTTTAAAAATTATCTTAAAAATTGTAAGACGTAAATTTCAATCTTCATGCAATATAAAAATTGATGAATAAACAAACTGTTTTATTTTTATAGATAAGTAGTAGCGAGAATGATAAGGTAAAAAATATGCATTTGTGGTTATAAGGTTTATTTATTTGTCATTATAATGGTAATATAACATTAGAAAACCACTGACTTAGATGTTGTACGTTTCGTTCGGTACACATATATGGTCCAGATAGGGCGTGGCAGGGGTTTGGATCCTTGACAAAGTTTCCAGTTTCACAAGAGGTGCTATCAAATTTGGTAACATCAATAATGTGTGGACAAACACTGAAAACGTGGCATTTCTTGAGAAGAAATTCTGCTTTTTGTTGTCCTCGAACGTAAATGTAGTCTGCGGCATACAATAGCTTGCTTTCCAATATTTCATTTACTTTACAATATTCCACATCTCCTGAAGAGTATCTAATTCCATGCACATTATTTTCCAAATAAGATGCGGTCTTTTTATCAGCGCTACTTAATGTGGAATACGGTTTCGGAGGTAAAAATATGTAATGTGAACGTTTAAAGCCAATTTCTATGGTGAGTTCTTTGACAATGAATTGTCCGTCTACGACAAAGCCTTGAATGTCTACAAAAGCTACTCTCATGTTAACGTCTGCTCGAACACTAACTCTAATCAATGTCTAGTTTAAACTTTTAACAATTTCAGTGAGGGGATAGTATTCCATCACGCAGTCGTGAATGATGATGCAATAGACTTTGGTATTTTCGGGAAAACCTATGTTTGCTTCAATATCAAGTTTCACATCGACTGTAGACGCCTTCATGCTTTCCTCCTGTTTAGAACAATCGATAATGAATAATGCTCGTTTCTTGAAAGAAGAATAATCCAGCAGAGGGTGCTTCTGTGTGGAATTGGTGTATTTGGAGTAGAATTCGGTATAGTTAAAATATGCTTCATTATAGTCAGTTTTAGCAAAATCCAATTTCATTCTTTCATTAGGCCAATAATCACCATTAAGTGACAGTCTCACACTTTGTACGTCGGCATTGTCAAATAAAGTGGGATCAGCTGTAGTCGAGTTTCGTTTATCTGTTTGAAAGAAAACAATAACAAAACGAGGTCTTTCAACTGAAGTACTAGTTTTAACAGCCCAAACTTCATGTCTTGTACCTTTAGTAATTGAGGGTAATTCGTGTAACTCCCACTTCCTAAATGGAATAACTATATGTCGATCTTTTTGAATAGATTGCATGAGATTTATCTTGATATCATCATTTGGAAAGATATGCTTAATTTTTAGTTCAATACTTGTAATGTTAATTTTAGCAGTTGTACTAGAAGGCGTACCAGACTTGTCCGTAATGTATATGCAATCATTATCATTTCGTGCTCGAACTAGTCGTATTGTTTGTCGGCCACATGTAATCATGGGATAATCGTTGAAAATGTTAAAAATATGTTTGAGAGGTATAAGAAGATTGAAAGACTTGTCACTAACATTCATAATAGGATCTTTCGGGTAATTCCAGCCGGCTATAGCCATATGAATGGAATCTTCTTGACTATAACAAGTCATAGCACGTACAGCACTCACGATTCCGGGATCCCGAACTGTTTCCATTTCCCTGGCACTTTGACTGTACGTACATGAATCGAATAGAAAGGCTCCAAAATTATTTGCTTATTTTACGTCACCAGTTCCTTTTGTTTCAAGTGACCCCTCAATACACAACAAAGTTTCGCTCATTGCAAAAAAAGAATCAACTTGATTAATACTAAACTCCACAATGTCACTGCAATTGAATGATTTAATAAATGGAGCATAGGTTCTGTATTCAGCTTTTCGAATTGATTCGTCGAACAGCGGCTTACGGTAGATATCAAACATCGAAGGCAATATGTTATCATCTGGACGAAGGCGTTTATTTCCATACATGGTTGTCATTTCAATTTAAAACCCAGCGATTGCAGAACTAATTTATTTGCGAACGTAAGCTGTTTCAGCTTTGAGGACTGCTTAGCTAATAATTTTTGAACCTTTGCAGACTGATTCTTATGATTGATTATGAGTCCCATCTACGAGCTCTAAGCTCCAATATCAACGTACTCGATTCGCCTCTAAAGTTTACAGGTCGACCGTCTTGATCTAAGGCAACGACAGTAATGTTGGTTATTTCACGTTGTGGTATAACAGGTAAGTAGATTAAATTATGAGGAATTTCGTCAATGGAATATCCCGGATCTACTTGTATGACGAATTCGTAGATAGTATGAGCAGGTCTGTTTGCATCGAAGGCTCCAGTGGTAATGTTACAATCGAAGCGAATACTGGATACTTTAATGATTTTTACGGGGAGATCTGAAGAGTGTAATTTGTTTGCGACTAGTATTTTCGGTGAAAATCCCAATATTTTCCCAAGACTATCGGCTTGCGTAAAGGAAATTTTGTATTTACTGAAAATTTCACATTTCAACGTATTATGATTGGGTTTTAGTGAAAATATACTCTCCGGTCTAGTTGAATTGCTTGCACCCAATTTTTCAATGATAAACGCTTCAAGATCTGCAATTTCATAACATCCTGTAGGAAAATTAAAACTTTGAATCTTCTCATTAGCATCGTAGTAGTAAAACGAACAATTTTCAATATTTGGTATACTGTGATACGAATGAAAAGATCGTAGAGCTATTTCATAAGTACTATTTGGATCGAGCACAATAGGAGTAGGAGGTTGAAAGGTAAACACGTGATTGGTGCTGTTAACTCTCAGCAACTGTGACATGATGACTAATGAAATTTGAGACAGGTTAGAATTTTAATATCATTTTTTATATTGTTTGTTTACAAAGAAAACAATTAGCTTGAGAGGTAGGAGGTCCATCCCAATGCATGGTCCAGTCGGGTCGGTTGTAATGAACGAAACATGGTAGACGTGTTTGCAACTCAAAATTTCCTTTATATTCTTCGGGAAGTTTATGCCACATATCGAGCAATTCCGTAGGTCTTACACATTTTATCAGATGTTCAATGGGAAATTGTTTTAGTTTTTCGGTAGTAAAACTACTCAATGCTTTACCATGGTGGATATGTTGTAGTAATAGTTCCATTATTGTCGTTGTAGAAATTTTAAACACAAATGGCCACAATTGATTTGATCGTAGTTTTGATATTGAGTATTGTTATAAAAAATTTGTGTACCGTCGAGATATTTAACAAGTTCTTTCGGTGGTTTCAAGTTACCAAATGAATCAAAATACTCTACATTGTTGTTTATCTTTCGATAAGCTACCCAATGACTTCCGCTATTCTTAGAGGTATCCAAATTAACTATTGCACATTCTTGTCTTCGAGGTCCGTTTTTGGGGAGAGTATCTCGCATGAAAACTCCTCGAAAATGGGGTATTTTAAGCAATTTAGCGTAATGGCTTATGTCAAAGTCGGATAGTGCGTGATTGGGTAGCTTTATTAGTTTTTTTGATGTTTTTTCAAATACAATCCGAAACCACCTTTTGGGTACTTTTTCAGATATAAACCAGATCCTACACGTTCCATAGCCTTATTATGACGTACGTCTTCTTCCAATTTCTTTTGTGCATGTTTGGCATCAATGACGGTTTTTGCAATCCCAGCAGCACCTCCTGACAGAGCTCCAAGTGCTGAAAGGCCAGCAAACAAAGGAATAAGTGGTAGGAAACCTCCGGATTTCGGTATAGGTAACACTCGAGGAACGTCAACTGCATTTTTCCCACCAAATTCCCTAATAAGCGCTTTGGCTGCTCGTAAGGCAAATGTTGCGGTGTCTTTTAAAGATGTTCCTGTTTTCATGGACTTTCCCACCTTCAAAACTACATCTCGATGAAAAGAATGACGACGACGACGACGACTACATCCCATTCCTAGCTTTCTTTTACCTTCATGCCACCTGTCACAATAAATGCAGCAGCTTTTTCTCCAAAAGATGCGTCTTTTGATTTGACACGTTCCCACGCCTTGTCTTCAAGTATCTGATCTGCTTTGTGTCGTTCTTCGAGAGACTTATTTTGCCAATAAGCAATGTCGTGCTCTTTACATGCAGAGTCTAAAGGGTTAATGCCCTGATCACCTCGTGTAATGCGTTTTATTAGTTTGGTTCCGGCTGCAAAATAACACTTTTAGTAAATTACATATTAGATTAAAATCAAAACTTACGTCCACAGTACTGATAGTTGGGTAAGTGAAGTTCAATAGGTAGTTTATTGATTAGAGAATTTAAAAGACCTTCTCCTTCAAACACCAACATTAAGAATGATATGCATAAGTGGCGTGACATCTGTATTTATAGAGTAACATCAAGAAAAAGTGATACATGATGAAGATCGTTCAACAAAAACAGACGATACCCATCGAAAATTTAGATTTTACTTCAACAGCATCGATTGGTAAACATGGTAAATTGTTACCAAATTCCTTTCGTGCTATTATATGTGGACCCAGTGGGTGTGGAAAGACGAATGCCATGCTAGCACTTCTATTCAATTCAAATGGTGTGCAATTCAAAAACGTTTATGTTTATTCAAAATCGTTATTCCAACCGAAGTATCAATTGCTGCAAGAAGTATTGGCACAAGTCAAGGGCGTTGGTTATTTTCCATTTAAAGATAACGAGGAAATAATTAGTCCAGATAAAGCTCGACCGAATTCGATCTTTTTATTCGATGACGTAGCTTGTGACGGGCAGCAGAAAATTCAAGAGTATTACTCTATGTGTAGACATAAGGACATCGATGCTGCATATCTTTGTCAAACATACTCAAAAATACCGAAACAACTTATACGCGACAATTGTAATGTAATTATGTTATTTAAACAAGATGAGGTGAACTTGAAACATATATTTGATGAACACGTATCTCCAGACATGGCATATGACGCATTTAAAAATATATGTTCAAAGTGCTGGTCTAATGAGCCCTATGGTACTTTGGTAATTATGAAGGATTTTCCACTTAACGATGGTAGATATCGCAAAGGATTCGATAAATATATAACATTGTAAGCTATGTCTTTAGTCTACTACAATATGGCTGATGATAAGGGTCTTGCTGCCGCATTACGCAAGAAAAAAGTGTCTGAACTTGCTAGATCGATTCGCAAAAAATACTTGGCGTTGAAATTGGGTAAATCAGAGCAAGATGAGTCTCTTAATAAACTATTCAAACCAATATCTACACCACTTAGGGCGATCGTAAAATCTTCAAAGACATTACAAAAAACCATTACAAATTTAAGTCCAAAAGTGGAAATAAAGAAAGAAGAAAATCATGAAGAATCTGAAGATGATGTGTTTCCACCTTTTCTCGAAACGGAACCAATAGCTGAAACCGATGAAGCGGGTAATGTTCCAATGCCAGATTCTCCAGAAATAATACGTCCTGACGTTACACAAGAATCCATCGATTTGTATTTAGAACAATACCCCGAAATTAGTCGATCGTTTATTGAAGATTTTTTTCAAGAAAATGCAAGAATCGATAAAATTTATGGTCCTATCTACAATGAAGATCTCGGTTGGGGTTTAGGTGAGCGAAGAATTGGGTTTGATACAAAAACTGGTAATATCAAAATACTACAAGAACGAGACAAACAAGGTGGATACTTGACTGGAACACCAGGCTTATACCAACTTTTATTCTATACCGACCCCGAAGGGTATACCCCACAGGATTTAGAGGCATATAAAACACTTCTAGAGCATACTAAAGTTCACCGAAATACGCTAAACCATCTTAAGAGTTCATCCACTTTCAAATATCGTGAAATCATCAGACCCATGTTTAGAACGGAATCGGATCCGAGTGGATCGAAACGTCGCCCCTCTACTCGAACACAACAGCTCCTAATAGATCGTCTAAAACAAATTAAATCTCCAAATAGTGGTGGAAATGTTTCTCGCTTTTTGACATACAATGAAAAACCTATCGAATATATTTATTGGGATGATCCCAATGAATTGGTGGATCGTTTGAAGTTGTTGATTGCTTCAAAATAAGCAGGTAATACGTCGCACGACAACGAAATAGTCGCAATTGTTAATGAGCTCAAGGAAGCTAATATAATAGAATAACAAGATGAGAATCTTGTTCATTTCAATTATGCCTATTGATAAATTCGGACATAGATATAAAAAACGCTCTATACGCGTTTACCAACAAAAATCACGTTTCCTCATACACCTGAAGGAAATATCGATATTGAAAATGTGAAAATTTCTAATGTTGGCGAACCGTCGAAGTATAGTGATGCTGCAACAAAAAAATATGTTGATTTGCAAGTGAATGAGTTGCGTACTACTATTAACTCACCAGAAATTCACGCACATGGTGAGGTGTTACAGGAGCATGACAAAAATATAAAGAATTTAGCAGTAGGATTGAACGAAATAAAAAACATAAAAATTCCTTTATTACAGTCACATATTGAAACCTTACAAAATAAAATTAAAGAAATTGATGTATTTATTTCACGAAATCCCCCCGTAGCAGGTAAAGATATGGCTACGAAGAAATACGTTGATGATGCAATCAGCACATCAAAAAATTTTATTCGAAAGGAATTCCAAAAAGTTGACAATAAAATATTTGGTGATATTACAAATAATAAAAGCATGATTGAACAAAGTATACACGATTTACAAAAAGATCTTGCTGAAAACACTAAAACCATATCTGACTTGCGAAATAAGATTACGGGTGTTGTCAACATTCTTTAACTAGTCGCAACACATAAAAGGATCATCATATAGCATTATGACGTCTAAAGAGAAAATTAAACTTGTAGACGAGCTCCACAAACCGATACGGAGAATGTATCCACGAAGACGTACTATAATCAAGGGTTTAGATGATTTATGGCAAATGGATTTGGCTGAAATGCATCCTTACGCTCATCAAAATAAAGGATTTAAATTGATACTTGTCGTTATAGATTGTTTTTCAAAATTTGTTTGGGCACGTCCCCTAAAGACAAAGACCGGTGAGGAAATTACTCGATTATTTTCTGATATACTCACTCATTCTCGACAACGAGTTCCGAAAAATCTATAGTCCGATCAAGGAACGGAATTTTACAACAACAAGTTTCAAAATTTAATGAAGAAACATGGTATAAATCATTATAGCGTGTTTAGTACGATGAAAGCTTCCATGGCTGAGCGTGTTATACGAACGTTGAAATCAAAATTGTACAAGATGTTTAGTTTAAATGGTTCCTACAAGTGGTTAGACATTTTACCTGTCATTACTCAAGAATACAACAATACAAAGCATTCAACAACTGGATATAAACCATCTCAAGTCAACAAATCAAACGAAAAATACATTTTGAATAAAACCTATAGTCATTTAAAGATAGCTGGTCCACGAAAATTCAAAGTTGGTGATATTGTCCGCATATCCAAGGCTAAACATGTATTTGAAAAAGGTTATACACCTAATTGGACAACAGAACTATTTAAAATCGTCAAAGTTAAAATTACCAATCCTGCTACGTATTTACTTGAAGATATGCAAGGCACACCAATAAGCGGTTGCTTTTATGATGAAGAACTACAAAAAACATCGAATCCAGACATTTATTTGGTTGAAAAAATACTTAGACGAAAAGGTAATAAAATGTACGTGAAATGGTTAGGCCTAGACAAAAAGCATAACAGCTGGATTGATGGAGTAGATGTTTTGTAGAACTACTTTTTTTGCTTCGCTGCGCATGAATACAGTTTTCGGGAAAGGGTGTGGTTAAAATAATTTTATAAATAGCGTACTCAAGCTCAATCAACCTCAATCATCATGAGTTCTCAAGAAAGTAACAGTAATAGTAGTGAGTCAATGGAATATAGTTGGGAGTTAGATCGAATTTGTGAAAAATATGAAATGGCTGCCAAAGGGGAGATATATTACTTGTTGTCCAGATCATATATCGCAAGCACATATCAAATTCAGTGTGGTATAAGTCCAGCAAGAAGCTTTAGTCCAGCCATTATTTTATCACGTTGGAATAAATTTGAGAAAATATCTTTTAGCACCTTTGAATGGGCAACGCTAATTGATATATTTCGATATAATACCTTTATTAACGATCCAGCAATGCCAGAATTGTATGATGAATACGAACCCCAGGAAATTCGATGTGGAGACTATTGTCAAGTTAGACAATTAATTTACGATGATATAAAATTTTTGGACATTAGCAAGCATGGTATTACATTTGAATTTACTCAAGAAGATGTCTCGCAAATACTTCAAGTTGATCAGTGTCTCCTTTCACATCAGTTGACATATTTAGACTCTCTAAATTTTGGTGATTATTATAGAAATTTAATAGATATCATTATAAACTTTTCTTCAAATAATGATCATATGAATAAATTAGAATTGTTGTTTGCCTTTTTGGATTCTAGTAATAGTATATTGTCAGTTGCTCTAAGGGAATATGTTTACTTTTATAAACATAAAGTTGTAAATGATTTAGAATTTTAATAAAACGATTATAATGAATGTGTTTGTTCTTTATTTAAAAAAAAATATATTGTAAAAATACAATACAGTGATAGTTACAAAATAAAAATACCTGTATAAAAAAAACAATATAAAACATGTTTAATAATATAATTAGAAAAAAATATAAAGAAACAATGTAATTAATAATATAATAAGAAAAAAAAACATATAAACTATAATAAGAGAGAGTATTTTCATAAATATTTTGCGTATTTAATTAAAAAGCATTATTTTAAATACTATAAAGACCCCATGGTAGTGTTTCGAATGACCCCGGTATTAAATATCTTTTATCATCTTCAGGACTTAGAGATATTTTAGATTGTTCAACACTAAAAACTTTATGCGCATATGATCGAATACAACGTTGAGTCACAGATTGTGTTGTAAATTTTCTTAAACATTCAACATAATCATTAAAAGTAATTTTATTTCTAAAAATATTATATTTAACCCCTTTTAAATTTTTACCTCTTTCCCACCCTGAACTTTATAGCTATACATTTTTGATCGGAGCCCTACAAAATGCGTCATTGGAACACCATTTGTCTCATCTTTCATTAAACCCAAAACTTTTTTATTTGCTAAAGGAATTCCGTAAATATTATTTTCAGGATAATCTGACGTATCAAATTTATTAATGTTTGATTTTATAACTTCTTCGTACGCGTTGTTACAGTTTAATTCATAAACAAAGCTATCTGTATCCATATACATTAGTTTACAACGATCTATAATTTGATCCCACTTTATTTGACAATGCCGACGTACAAAGTGTGAGACTGTCACTTAATGGTGATTATTGGCCTAATGAAAGAATGAAATTGGATATTGCTAAAACTGACTATAATGAAGCATATTTTAACTATACCGAATTCTACTCCAAATACACCAATTCCACACAGAAGCACCCTCTGCTGGATTATTCTTCTTTCAAGAAACGAGCATTATTCATTATCGATTGTTCTAAACAGGAGGAAAGCATGAAGGCGTCTACAGTCGATGTGAAACTTGATATTGAAGCAAACATAGGTTTTCCCGAAAATACCAAAGTCTATTGCATCATCATTCACGACTGCGTGATGGAATACTATCCCCTCACTGAAATTGTTAAAAGTTTAAACTAGACGTTGATTAGAGTTAGTGTTCGAGCAGACGTTAACATGAGAGTAGCTTTTGTAGACATTCAAGGCTTTGTCGTAGACGGACAATTCATTGTCAAAGAACTCACCATAGAAATTGGCTTTAAACGTTCACATTACATATTTTTACCTCCACAACCGTATTCCACATTAAGTAGCGCTGATAAAAAAGACCGCATCTTATTTGGAAAATAATGTGCATGGAATTAGATACTCTTCAGGAGATGTGGAATATTGTAAAGTAAATGAAATATTGGAAAGCAAGCTATTGTATGCCGCAGACTACATTTACGTTCGAGGACAACAAAAAGCAGAATTTCTTCTCAAGAAATGCTACGTTTTCAGTGTTTGTCCACACATTATTGATGTTACCAAATTTGATAGCACCTCTTGTGAAACTGGAAACTTTGTCAAGGATCCAAACCCCTGCCACGCCCTATCTGGACCATATATGTGTACCGAACGAAACGTACAACATCTAAGTCAGTGGTTTTCTAATGTTATATTACCATTATAATGACAAATAAATAAACCTTATAACCACAAATGCATATTTTTTACCTTATCATTCTCGCTACTACTTATCTATAAAAAATAAAACAGTTTGTTTATTCATCAATTTTTATATTGCATGAAGATTGAAATTTACGTCTTACAATTTTTAAGATAATTTTTAAAATTAAAACAAAAATAGATACTAATATTGCACATGTCATTGTGAAAACATTATTGACTTCATTTTTCATGTGTTCTTCTTCTGTTTTGTTGGGCATGGTGTCGGTTGAATACGTCTCAATGGATACGTTATTTGTGGTGTTTGTCTAAAGACATAAGCTACCTCTTTAGGTATCCAGTTGATATGAGGATTGATTGCCCTCTTTTCTTCCTTTTTCTTCTTATCCAACAAGTAATGATTTTGATTCATAACCCTACTTTTTATTCATAAATGTCTTTATTTACCGAAAAGACTAATCCTCAACTTCGTTAATATTACCATGCGTCCCCATCCATCAAGGAAAGCCTCTGCTTACATTCCTCACACCCTCGATGTTCTTGTAAAGCCTC
Source organism: Ophraella communa (assembly GCA_035357415.1). Classification (NCBI taxonomy): domain Eukaryota; kingdom Metazoa; phylum Arthropoda; class Insecta; order Coleoptera; family Chrysomelidae; genus Ophraella; species Ophraella communa. The sequence continues at coordinate 13,650,602 of CM068979.1, read as the reverse complement.
TACCATTGCATTCTTGCGACTTTTCTGTTATACTCTGTATATGTTATATCTAGAACCCGTACCATTGTATACCATACCCTGTATACATGACAATGTACTTGTACAGCCTCTGTACCTACCATTGCATTCTTTCTCTTGCGACTTTTCTGTTACACTCTGTATATACCTATTCACGTGCCGGTTGTGGTTTTTTTTTATCGATTCACCAAGTTTATTGAAAAAATAATATACACATTATTTGATGAAAAAGAAATTATTTTTGTTAACAAAATCCGTATCTAATATGACCTTTGACCTGTAACATTGATATTAAGAGATACCTTGTTATTCAGGGTTATCGGGTCTCGATAATAGGGCTAGTGCCCTATTGACGAGATGCGCAGTATACCTAAACGCGTCTTTTTCATATATCCACTATTGAAAATTATGCGCAAAGGGCGGATTCAGTAGCTTCGCTACTTCGGCTCTCTCGCTGGTAATGCCTTTTTGACTTGTGGGTGACGTCATAAAAGACGTGATCTGTTTGTTGACATTTGCTCGCCCACCTGTCCTTTTGACTGCGTTGGCTTGTTGCCACCCGTTAATGACCTTTTGACCTTATACGTCGCGTTGGAGGCCTTTTTGACTTGCTTGTGTGGTCAGCCACTCATCTGACCGTTAATGCCTTTTAGTCTTGGTACGCTTTCTAACATACCCTGTATATGTTGTATCTAGGACCTTTGACCTGTACCATTGATATTAAGAGATACCTTGTTATTCAGGGTTATCGGGTCTCGATAATAGGGCTAGTGCCCTATTGACGAGATGCGCAGTATACCTAAACGCGTCTTTTTCATATATCCACTATTGAAAATTATGCGCAAAGGGCGGATTCAGTAGCTTCGCTACTTCGGCTCTCTCGCTGGTAATGCCTTTTTGACTTGTGAGTGACGTCATAGAAGGTGTGTCACGTGATCTGTTTGTTGACATTTGCTCGCCCATCTGTCCTTTTGATCTTACTTGTATACGTCGCGTTGGAGGCTGGCTTGTGTCCGTTGATCACTCGTGACCTTGAATTAGCCAATTTCGACGTTTTTAGACCTTAGCTTTTTTGACGATTTTCTTATGGAGATTCCCATGTTAGCGCCTCCGCCATGTCACCGAACCGGTGCTGCCTATCTACTTACAAATTACGCTGTAATGGAGAGTGCCGCCGAAATTTTTGCATGAGTTGTACTGGTCTGGACAAAACAACAAAAATGTTGTGTCTACAAAAATATAACAACATACGATACTTCTGCAGTATGTGTGATTCTTCTACACTAAAATATTTACATGATAAAATGACAGCTTCAGAAAAATCAAACTTCTTTAGAGAATGTCGAAGCCTTAGGAACCTGTTTGAAGAAGAATAACGACCTCTTGCCGATAATTATGGAAATGTATGATATCATAAGTGACCATGATTCCAAATGGAAGACATTATACGACAAAATAAATGTCATACACAGCCTCCATACAATTAATTCTGAAAATCGACAGGAGTCTTTGTTCAATTCGGTCAGGGAAATAAAGCAAGACATTTTCAATTTATCAAGTATTTTGATGCAGAGTCACAATAAATCTATAAAAGTCCAGGTCCACGATTCATCAAAGCAGCAACTATTTAAAGAAATAAGTGACCTACGGAAGGAAGTAAATAGATTAGTAGTTGATAAATTGGCTGCAACGATTGATTTAAACAATAAGAGTCATCAGTCTGTATTAAATAATTCAACATCCACTCAGACCGAGAACGTAGAAATGCAAGACCCCGAAGTACCTATCCTTGTGAAGTTGGCAACTCCATCTACTCAAAAATTACCTATAAAAGATGTCTAGAATTATGTAGTAGTCTCCATAAAATCACATACCTTTACAGCTGTTCAGCATTATGTTATGTAAAAACTTGGGACAAATGGCTTTATTCAATGCTTTCCTATGGTGAAGAGTAAGTTTAGCTCACATGCGGATGTTAAAATAGGAGTAAAGAATAAAACCCAACTCAACCTACTTAATGATATAACTATGTGGCCTCCTGGTACAATAATAAATAATGCCACCATATCAGAAGCTGCTTTTTCAAATTTATTTAAAACAGCATTGTGTACGTCGACCGCAAGCCATCAAGGATTACAGGCGGATAGAATGGAAAGCCGAAGTTCACCAACTCATTCTACATCAGAAGAAAATACACCACCAGTTAAGATTAGTTCTGACAGGGAGGCTATCGCTGCTTGCAAGTCTTTTGTGTTAAGCAACCTATAGTTTGTGGTAGAAAATAGTAGGAAGAACGATGTGCCAGTTGTGGACCCGATGACCCCGCCTATAGTAAGGATGTCACGAGAATCAGACGTGAAAAATGGACGATTCTTATTAGCTAGACTAAGGGTACCTTACATATTATAATCCCTTAGGTTATTTCTTGCCTTTCTACATAACCAACCAGCCAGTGTATGCTTTGAAGGTCACACTAAAACAAGCGTAAAACTAGCTTTAACATCGGAGGGACTTCCTGGTGACGAAGACTCCTTGCGTAGGCTGTATTATCGTTTCCATAACGCCTACGGAATTGAGGAAGGTGAAGTTGAGGCAGATCTCTTAGATCCTTTATATCATCAGAGAGGGTCCTTCATCTGCAGAGGATTAGGGAAGGTCACAGTAATTATATGTCAACTGGTTCTCCAAGTAGACTCAAAAATTTTTAATATCAATGACGCGAACAGAAGATCAAGCAACCTCTAAAAAATTGGACGAAAGTAAGCTTGGTATATTTCTTATTAATATTCAGTCGGAAGAATTGTTTCTATTATTGGAAGAGCTTGGTTTTCCAGAAATAGTTGCCTTAACGGAACACTGGCTAAATATTGGTGAGCCTGTATTTGTAAAAAATTACACAACTATAGCTCGCTTGAGTAGGTGTAATTTATCCCATGGAGGTACTTTAACCCTTCAGTAGTCGCGTCACGGTCTCTCAGACCGGGCAAATTAAAATATTTGATAAATTTTCCGCTAGATGGCGTCCACGCTTCTGGCCGCTATTAGCTTCTTGAATCATAGTGCTGCACGCTTAGTACAATTTACGCAGCGGAAAGAAGTGTGTGTGCCAGAGCTTATAGTGTATTACGGTGTAGGAGACCGGTGCGACTAAACTTGTGGCCGGTGTACGAGACCGGCGCGACCAAATTTGTTTGAAAATTATCCAAAATTGATTTGGTGAGTATTGTTAATTCGACTTTATAGAATATTATTTTAATTGCAAATGGAATTTTTAGTTACCATGTGTTCCTATGAGAAAGAACAACAGTACTTAAGACGTCTTTTACATGAAATAGATAACGAACAGGAAGAAAATACAGATGTGCCCGCTTTCAGTGTAGAGCCAGATTCGGACGATGAATCTAATGATGAAATTGATCATGAAGAGCGCCAAGAAGAAAATAGTGAGAGTGAACAGGATATTAGTGACCTTGATTAGTGACCTTGAAAATTATGAGTTTGATAGAAGTTTAAATTATAAAGGTAAATTTACTTCGACATTGTTTTTTGAATTAATTTTATAATATCCCTATAATTTTAGGTAAAGAACCAAATACTGGAAGAAGCATGCCCCCCCAATAAGAGCAGTAAGAACGAGACAACAAAATTTTATCAAACGGCTTCCAGGACCATCAACATAAACTAAAAATATGATGAGCATGGATGAAATATGGAAGTATTTTATAAATGAAGAGATAATAGGAAGAATTGTTAGGTATACTAATTTATATATGGAATCGATTAGGTCGAATTTTTATCGGGTTCGAGATGCAAACCCAACGAATGACCTTGAAATCAAAACACTAATCGGTCTTTTATACATGGCAGGAATCTATAAAGCGAATCGACTTAATACTGAAGACCTTTGGCGAACCGATGGATCTGGAATTGAGATTTTTCGACTTACGATGTCCATACAAAGATTTCGCTTTTTACTTAGATGTATTAGATTCGATGATAAAAACACTCGTGAAATGCGCCAAAAAACTGATAAACTTGCTACAATTAGGGAGATCTTGGAAATGTTCGTCCGTAATTGTGAAACAGCATATAACATGTCCAAGTTCGTCACGATTGACGAAATGTTGCCTAGTTTTCGGGGTAAATGCAACTTTAAAAATATTCTCTTTATGTGACGCAAAAATGTTCTACACAGGAAAAATGGAAGTCTATGTTGGAAAACAACCAGACGGGCCCTACAACTTATCGAATTTTCCATCAGATATAGTCTACAGACTTTGCCAAAACATGAAAAATTCTGGTAGGAATTTAACAACGGATAATTGGTTTACCTCAGTTCCACTTGCTAAAACGCTTTTGCAGGAATATAAACTTACTACCGTAGGAACAATTAGAAAAAATAAAAAGGAACTTCCATTAGAGTTCACTAAACCAGGTCCACGACCAGAATGTTCTTCAATGTTTTAACAAGGAGTGCACTTTGGTATCATATATACCAAAACCTGGCAAAAATGTTCTCCTTATATCTACTTTCCATCATTCAGACGATATAGACTCAGATAGCGGAGAACTGAAAAAACCATTTACCATTTCTGATTACAATGCTACGAAGGGAGGTGTTGACACCGTTGATAGACTATGTGCGAACTATAACGTTGCCAGGAACACCAGGCGTTAGCCCATGGTGCTCTTTTACACCATATTAAATATTGCGGGCATAAACGCTCAAGTAATATACGTTGCCAATAATCCAAACAACAAACAAATGCGTTGGAACTTTTTGCGAGAATTAGCTAATAATTTAATAAGACCGCATCTGGAAATTCGTGCTCAAATATCTAGCCTCCCAACAAATGTAAAACGTAGGCTATCTGAAATTTGTGAAGTTCAGCGTGACGTAACAGGTCAGCCAGGTACATCTTCTGGAAGATGCGCTTACTGCGATTGGAAGAGAAATCGCAAAACTAGATTTTGCTGTTTTCGCTGCAGGAAGTGTTTAGAGCACTTATCAGCAATTTGCAGGGATTGTCAGGACCACGAAAATTTTTACATATTTTATTAGAATTACCTTTAATAGAGTATTCAAATTTTAAGTTTCTTTTCAAATTTTTGAAGCATTTCTGAATGTTCGAAGTTATGTAAAATATAGGGTTTTCTTATGTATGTTATTATAAGTAAGTATTTGACAAAATATATATGTGTTCAAAACTAAATGGTGTTTGATTACAGTCAAATACTTCTACTAAAACAAAAAAAAAACGAAACGACTTTTTATAACAAAATATATGATACCCCGGTCTAGGAGACCGGGGCGACCAAAGTAGATTGTGAAAATAGCGCGACTACTCCAGGATTAATATTGTCAAATAACAACAACTTTTCAGCAGTTACCAATTTCGATATCCTTTTGTCGGAAAAATATTTGAATTTTCCATCGTTTTTAGTAAAATTTATAACCTTTATATTATTTGTATTTATAGAACACCAGACGCTATCGTGCATATATTCTGTCAAAATTTACTAGGCTTACTTGAATCCTTGCCTGCAAAAAGCAGATTAATTTTATGTGGAGATTTTAACATTGACTTTTCCAGTGTGTGTGCTGCTCAAGAAACAATTCGATCTATATTTGACTCTTTTGGTATTAACATGCATATCAACTCTCCTACCAGATTAACCAAAACTAGTTCTAGTACTATTGACTATGTTGTGTCGTCATTTGAATCGAGTTTTGTACACTGTTCCGTTTTTAGTTCGGGTTTCTCAGACCATGAGGCAGTATTCACTAAGTTTTTAGTAAATTCTAAAACAAAATTGCTCCACGCAAATTTTGTCGAATTTTTACGGATAAAAATTTTCTTAGCTTCAGAAATCTCTGTAAAACAACTGTCTGGGATTGCCTTTCTCTTGATGTCGATACCGCCTTTGTATCTTTTATTAACCCATCAATACCCAACGTTGCGTATACGAAACATTATTTTACTATTTTTTTTTCATGTCAGAGAGTAAACGAATCCAGTTTTTACCAATAAAGTTTCATTTCACAAAGAAGTTAATATACTTTAGTACAAAAATTTTATATTACAACCTAAAAACTTATTTTTTACAAATATTAGAATTTTGCCTAATTTGAAGGAATAATTATGTACATTTTGTCTGGACTAAAAATATAATTTAGGAATTGGAATTGCTAATACATTTGAAAATATAGCTAGTTAGATGCTTTGTTTATTTTAAAAAATCATAATATCTGTAAATTTTCATTTAGTTTTCTTTTAGTATAACATTTTAAATATTGTTGCGTATACGAAACGTTGGGATTACCCGCTAATATGCTCAATCCGGTAACGGTGGACTACACGGCTGATGCAATAATTATTGTTTTGTAAACAGATTTTGACATTCTTGCGAGTACGGATAGCTTATTGACTATTTGTAATTTGTGGTAGTATCTTTTGGATAAGTGAAGTGTTAGTGTTTGTTTATTGACGAAACATAAAAGTCGAGTAAGTATTATTGGCAATAATGCGTATAGATAGCGTGCAATGCATAATATGTGTAGCAATTCAATTATTGATTAGATTTTTATAAAAAAAAAACTAAACTTTATTTTATAAATCACACTAAGATTTTTTTTTAGATAATGTCTTATAAAAACCAAAAACCTTTATCAACTGCCGAGCTTTTAGCAATACTGGAGGAGGATGATGACTTGCAACAATCAGACAGTGTCGACGCTGTGTATATTCCACCACCAGTTGACGAACTTACAGATGAGGAGGAAGTTGAGGATGAGATATGCGAGAATGAAATGAATTTGCCAGACGTAGCTGGCACTTACGAAATTCATGCAAAGTTACCAGAAGAAGAAAATGAAACTACGCCATCAACATCTAAAAAAACTAAAATGTCTGCAAAATCAAAAAAGGTTTTTCCAAAGTGGATAAAAGAACATCCCACGTATAAAACTCTACCGCAAGAGGAAGAACATATTAGATTGGAGGAACTAGAAAATAAAATTGCTGGAAAATCACCTTATGAAATATTTTCTTTGTACTTCAGCGACGATGTTTTGGAAAAAATTGTTGATTACTCAAAGAAGTATGCAAACGATCACAACCGACATTCTTTTGAACTCAACAAAGCCAGTCTAAAACGTTTCTTTGGAATACTGATTTTTTCTGGATACCATACTTTGCCAGCTACAAAAATGTATTGGTCGAAAGATGAAGACAAAGGTATACCCCTTGTACGAAACTGCATGAGTAGAAATAGATTTGATTCTATCAAGCAAAATATACACCTGTCAGATAATGATCAACTTGATAAAAGCGATAGATTTTCGAAGCTAACACCTATTTTTGATTTGATAAATGAAAAAAATATGCAGTTTGGGGTATTCTCTCATAATCTATCGATTGATGAAGAGATGGTGCCATATTTTGGTCGGCACAGTTGTAAGATGTTTATGAAAGGCAAACCAATAAGATTTGGGTTCAAGCTGTGGTGTCTTTGCAGCTCGAATGGATATTTATTTAAATTCATTCCATAAGGTGGAAAATCCAGTAATAATGAAGTAAGTGATTTGGGGTTAGGAGAAAAGGTAGTCCTAAGTCTTTTATCTGTTGTTCAGCAACCATCCAAACATCGTATATTTTTTGACAATTTTTTTTCCTCGCACAAACTCTTCTGTTTACTGAAAGACCGGAGTTTTTATGCTACAGGGACGATTCGTGAAAACCGAACATGTAACAATTCGTTGGAAGCTATAAAGACAATGAAAAAGAAAGACAGAGGATTTTATGATTATTCTTTCGATGTGGAACATGAGGTACTCTTAGTAAGATGGAATGATAATTCTGTTGTTACTCTTGCGACAAATACCTGCAATATTGAACCATTGGTAGGTGCTAAAAGATACGACAGAAAAGAAAAGAAGACTATTTCTATTCCTCAGCCTAAAGTATTCGCAGAATATAATCAACATATGGGAGGAGTTGATCTCCACGATAATGGAATTTCAAACTACAGGATTCACGTAAAAGGGAAAAAATGGTAATGGCCACTTTTCATAAATCTAATAGATAGTGTCGTGGTAAATTCCTGGAAAATATATAATATAGCAAACAACAAGAAAATATCTCAGTTAGAGTTCAAATCTCACGTAGCAATAGCCCTCATGAAAACAGAGGAAACTAATGGAGCAGAAAATGATCAACAAGCAGGACCTAGTGGATTGAACAATGCCGTAAATCCAAGTTTTGGACGACCATCGAGACATGCCCTACCAACTGAAGTGCGATTTGATAATATCGGTCATGTGATCATTGAGCAGGAGAACAAAATACGACGAAGATGTAGACAGTGTAAAAACAATACTATATATATGTGTGCAAAATGTCAGGTTCATCTACATTCGGACTGTTTCAAACTTTTTCATACGCCTATATAATTAAATGTGTATTTATGTCCAGTAATCCCAACGTTGCGTATACGAAACATTTTGTTGTACTTTTCTCAAGAAAAAAAAATATTTTTTTTGTTTTGTTTAGTTATATATATGTATTTTAAAGAATAATAAACTATTAAATTATCCAAATATTTTCATTTTCCAACCTTGGGAATTAATGGGTTAAAACATTGTCTAATTTAGCTGTCAAATCATTTCCTCTTAGGCCTATCAAAAACAACTGCATAAGCCCTGGACTACCAAGGGCTTGCGTACATCCTCAAAAAATATGCGTTGTCTCTCTTACATAAAAAAATTTACTGACAGTATATTTCTTCATGAATACGTGAAAATGTATAAAAAAGTTTATCATAAGACTATAAAAGCTGCAAATGACAGGAGACTGAGTGGATCCAAAATTATTACTAAGGAAACATGGTCCATAGTTAATGATTTAAGAAATAAAGTTTCCTCGCCCAGCACTATTCCTACTTCACCTGAGAGCCTAAATAATTACTTCATAAATGTGGCCAAAAACTTCCACTATAACTTCCACTATTGATCCACTTTCCTATTTACCGAATGTTAATGAGAACCTAAACAGTTTTTTTTTTCACCTGTGGTAACAGAAGAGCTTCGTAGTACAATTCGAGATATTAAAAACAAATCTGCATCTGGAGTAGATGGGCTTACCCTCAAAATGTTCGGAAATCTGCCGGACTGTGTATTAGATCTTCTAATTTGATTAATGAGTCGTTCCAAATCGGTATTTTTCCTACTTGCCTTAAGACAGCCATAATCATTCCTTTGCATAAAGGAGGTGATAAAGATCAAGTTTCTAACTATCGCCCAATCGCGCTTCGTCCTACGTTATCCAAGATCATTGAAAGGTTGGTAAAAAAAAGGCTTCTTTCATTTGTGGGTAAATGCACAAATGATGCAATGTTTTCTCTTTTTAATAATGTCTACTCCAGCTTAAACAATCAACACTCTACAGCTAGTTTGGGATTTCTCAAAAGCTTTCGATTGCGTGGATCATAAAATACTACTTAAAAAATTGCAATACAATGGATTTAGAGGCACCTCGATCAGGTGGTTCGAGTCCTTTCTTAGTGATAGACTGCAGCTTGTACGAGTTGATGAATTAAGGTCTTCATGCAAGCAGATAGAATATGGGGTTCCATGAGGTTCGGTATTGGATCCTATATTGTATTTGCTATTTATCAATGATATTGCTGACTTGAGCATCGGCGGAAAAATTTGTTTATTCGCAGACAACACTAGCTTTTCTTGGAGTCACCCGGATATCACCGAACTGCATAGAATCGTTTCACATGACTTAACCATCATAAAATCATGGTGTGATTCTAACCATATGTGTTTGAACGTTTCTAAGACGAAAGTTTTACCATACACATCTGCAATTCAACCTATTATGTTAAATAATTCCACTATAGAGGTCGTTGACTCTGTGAGATTTTTGGGACTAGTCGTTGACAGCTCTCTAAAATGGGATGTACACATTGACGCTTTGTCAAAAAAACTAAGCTCTTCTTGTTACGCGCTGAGAACAATATATAGGGAGCTTCACCTGTCAGCTTCCAAAACAGTCTATTTTGCCCTCTTCGAGTCCATCTCCGATATACACTTCCTTTTTGGGGTACATGTTGTGTGACTCAATTTGAACGTATTTTTAAATTACAAAAGAGAGCTGTTCGGTATACGCTGAAACTAAGCAGAAAAACTCACAGTAGGGAGTTCTTTAAAAAACATAAAATATTAACACTTCCATCCCTATTTATCTTTGAATCCATTTCCTTAATTCGGAAACATTTACCTGAAGTCTCAGACATACCATCTCATAACTACCCTCTTAGAAGTGCAGAGTATGACCTTTATTTACCAAAACCTCGCACGAAACTAATCAAAAGCTCTATTTTTTATAACGCAAAGAAAATGCACAACAATCTACCCTTGGAAATAAAGTCCATTTCATCAATAACCGCATTTCGTAACGCTTTAAAATTATACTTGGTAGAGAGAGCTTTGTATGCAGTTGACGACTTTTTTACATAAATTATTTGGGACCATCTCACGCACTGGAAGGTTAATTTGTGATATTTATTTATTTATTTTGTTGTTTTTTTTGTTGTTACTCTGATTAAATTAAAATTTTAAATTTTAATTTTTTTTTATATTACTTATTATTTATCATTCTCACTGTATAATGTATACATAAAGTATACATTTATTTTATTTTTTTTAACTGACCTTTCGCAATGTTTTATATTGTGAAGTTTTATTTGTTTGTATGTTTTATGTTTTATTTACTTGTGCTTTATGTACTTGTGTGCATACAGTGAATGGCTAAATTATGGAATATTGTCATTATTTCGAGAACCGTCGAGTTTTGAGTGTAATCCCGAAACAGGTCGATTTTTGTTATAAAATACCCATCTTATAACGTACATGGAGTAAGGATGACATCACCGGTGTGGGTCTAGTGACGTAATCGTTAATTGTTTTAAATAGAAATCGGTATATTGCGAGGTATGCAATTTATTCAACGCAAAATATCCAGACAGACCCATCAGCCAATCAACAGTAAGTAAAATAGTCCGAAAATTTGGAGAAACTGGACACGTTAAACATATTCCAAACGCTGGGCGTCCTAAAATTGAAGACAATGTGAAACTTAATGTTTTATTAAATGTCCATGACAATCCTCACAGTAGTTCAACACAAATGGGTGAATGAGTTTCTCAACGATCGGTATTACGTATTTTAAAAAAAGAAAAATACCATCCCTGCAAAATTCCACTACACCAGGAATTAAACGACGACGATCCCGATCGCCGGCTTTAATTTTCTGAAATTATGCAGGATTTATGTATCGGCAATCCACGTTTCATCAATCAAATCCTCTTTTCCGATGATGCCACATTTTTTTTACATGGTACCGTGAATCGTCAAAATTGCAGGTATTGGAGTCAAGAAAACCCACATTGGATGACTGAGGCACACACGCAATATCCTCAGAAAGTAAATGGGCAGGGATCATCGATGACAGAATCATTGGCCCTTTTTTCTTTGAAGAAAATCTAACAGGAGAACGTTATTTAACTTTTTTGAGAAATCAACTTATACCTGGCCTTGCTAACATGTATCCAAATGCCAATAATGCAAATTTACCTAGTGACAATATCTGGTTTCAATAAGATGGAGCCCCTCCGCATTACGCACGTGAAGTACATCAATTTTTAAGTAATTGCTTTCCCAGGGGATGGATGGGAAGACGAGGTTTTATAGAGTGGCCAGCAAGGTCGCCAGATCTAACACCTCTAGACTTATTCCTGTGGGGTTACATAAAATCAAAAGTTTATGTCAATAGAACCCAAAATTTACAGAACTTAAAAGATAGAATTAGGCATGAAATGAGTCTCATTACTCCAGAAGTCATCCGCAATGTACTTGATGAATGTGTCCGTAGATTCGCATATTGTCAAGAAACCGATGGAGGGCATTTCGAACATTTAATTTAAAATATTTATTATGCATAATTTGGTTATTTTAAGGTACGTTATGAATTAAATCATTAATTGTAATTTGGTTGAATTTAAATAAAAAAAAATGTTTTTGTACCCTTAAAAAATATTTTAGTTACAAATGTAATGTCGTTAAATAGAGAATTAAATTCTCCCTCAAATGAGGTGTCGCATTATACCGATTTCTATTTAAAAAAATTAACGATTACGTCACTACACCCACATCGGTGACGTCATCCTTACTAAGATGGGTATTTTATAACAAAAATCGACCTGTTTCGGGATTACCCTCAAAACTCGACGGTTCTTGAAATAATGACAATATTACATAATTTAGCCGTTCACTGAATAATGGTAGCTATGATTTACGAAGAGGAAGTTTAGAACACGAGCCGTTATAGGTATTATTTTATTATTTTAAATTCAATACGCGGACGACTATGGCTGTCATAAAAGGAAATGCAAGGGGTCCGTGTTTCCTATTTTTTATCAGAGTTAACTCCTTTTCAATGATATATGCATATAATTGAAACTTTTATAATGATTTTGATATTATAGCCTTTTTTCAGTTTAGCAATTAATATGATAGATATACGTTTATATACTTTTATATCGTCTTGGCTCTTGCAAGGATTCATTTAAATACGACCATTTTGTGTCAATTGAGTTTTATTTATTTTTTTAAATCAGTCCGGTATATAAACCAAAGTTTCCTAAAAATTTGATCTCTCTGAGCAAATTCGCCGAAAATAAATAATTGGTTCACAATAGTTTGTGAAGTTTTTTTAACGATTACCTTTAAAAAGGGACACTGTATAGCCAGGTACTTGTAAAATTTATTTTAACCTAAAAAATTTTACCATGTGGTACATTTTTTCTCTTGTTAGTTTTCTTTTAATTATTGCAAAAATATAATAATATATCTGCTTAATTTTAAATAAGTAAAGGTAGTTTCTAAAATATTTAAATGATAGACAATAAAAATCTTCAAATACACATTTATTAAATTTATGTTGCTTTCAATTTTTTTTATCTCATTCTGATAATTTTTTATATTATGGACTTTCTTTCTTTGATTAGTTAGTTTCAATCATGTTTTAATTAGTAAAATTATTATTGTCAGAGTGATATGTTACATTTTAAAGATCAAAGTGAAGATTAACTTGTAACCACTACCTTTGATTATTTTAAATAGCTTGCTTTTAATCTTTTTGCTATTATTTTTTTATTTACAGCTTTTTATATATATTTTTTAATAGTTCTATAGTCCTCCACTTTTCATCTGTTAACTTTTTCTTTATATTTAAATAAATATTTTATATTTGTAAGGTGTTGTTTTAATAGTTATCTCAGCTCTTCACAAGTGACAATTTTTGGAATAATTTAGTTCCAGCAAATTATTCTGGCGCCCTACCATCAATAATTTAAACAATAACGCTTGTATAGCCTCAAAAACGGCCTTACAAGGGTCTGTCAATTGTGAACAGTGATCTGGTCAGCGAATTTCCATCCCTGTTAGTTCATTGCTCTTAAAAACTAAAATTCTATGGCTTTAACTCCTTGAGTTGGAGGCATAAAATTAGCACTATAAACTATTAGCAAATTACATCAGCTAATCTAACGTTACAAAAATTGGCGCCCAACGTGGGGCCAGATCTTGAGTAACCATTAAGACTTCGAAAGAAACTCTGAGGTTAATTTTCTTACTTTTTACATTAATCTTTATCTACATCTTATATATCTTATCGTATATTTCATAGACTGATTTTAATGAATGGAATATCTTTGTCTTTTTTTTTTCTTTATTAGAAACCAAGTGAATTTTTTTTTAATGTTACTCAGCTCTTTCAGATATTTATCTTGTATTTAAATTTTGAGTAATATTTTACTAAAATATCACAATTTCGATTAAACGTAGATTACTTGCATACTCATGAACTGGAGAACGAAATTTAAGCTAGAGGTTTAGGTGTACCAGCTACTGCCAATGACAGGAGAAAATTATTAAAAGGTCAATTAAGGCAGGAGGCCGAACACCATTCTTCTCTTGCTATAATAGACTTGCCATTTGACATTGAAAAGACTGGAATTTTAGAATCTTTTAAAGATTTAACTTCTAAAATTGGAGCATTTACAGGCACTAGTTCAGATGTTAAATATGTTAGATTAACTCATAGATTATAGATTTACAGGAAGTTTGTTCATTGGAAGGTGAACTTGACATTAAAGTTCATGTTCCAATAGCAAATCAAACTATGGCTGGTAACTAATTTTCCTTTTGCTAAAACAGTACCTGTATATAAATGGAATGTTCACTTCTCAGGTTTAAGAGAAAAATAATCAGTAAATAGTTTTCTAGAAAGAGTTGAATGTCTCAGAGCTGCTCGTGGAATCTCTGACACTGATATTTTTGCTTGTGCCGCTGATATATTTCAAGGAAAAGCTTTCACTTGGTACCTTAATAATAGAAATGAATTTAACTGTTGGGCAGATTTAGTTGCCAAACTAAAATCTATTTTTTTATGTGTGATGCAAGCGATACTGGACTTGGTTGTGTATTATTTCAACTAGAAGGTGAAGAAGGTTTAGAACATCCTATTGCCTATGCCAGTAAAACACTTAACAAGTGCCAAAAGGTTTATACAACTACTGAGAAATTATTGGCAGTTATATTTGGTGTCGAGCATTTCAGATACTATCTTGAAGATCGTCATTTCTAGGTCATAACTAATCATTCTTCTTTAGTTTGATTGAATAATATGAAAAATCCATCACCTCGTTTAGCTCGTTGGATTTTAAAATTGGCTCAATATGATTTCAAAATAATTCATCGTAAAGCTAGTGGTACAGTATCAGCTGATTTTCTTTCTAGGACATATGATGTCAATTTATTAGATTTAACTGAATTGAAGCCAGATGAGTGGTATAAAAAAATCATTACAAATGTTAAAAATAACCCTGATAAATTTCCTACATTTAGAGTTGAAAACAATATTTTGTATAAACATATCTTTGATAAATGTTCTCCATTAAGTACTAGTAATAAATGGAAAATTGTTGTACCTACTGATAATCGTTTAAAAATCTTGCAACAATTTCATGACCATCCAACAGTTTCACATTTTGGGTTATACAAAACTTTAGCTAGAATATCAGAATTATATTATTGGCCAAACATGAGAAGATCAGTTTATGACTATCTGAGAAAATGTAAGACTTGTGCTGCGTGCAAACCCAGTAATCTACCTCAAGCTGGATTAATGGGCCCATATCGTGATATTAATTTCCCATCCCAACTTATATCTTGTGATTTTTTAGGTCCATATTTGAGATCTAAAAAGGGTAATCAATATGTACTTGTCGTTGTCGACTGGTTTACAAAATTTCCTTTTGTTCATCACCGACCTATTGATAGTTGTGTGTGTACGATCACTGTGCCTTTGGTAAAAGTTGTATTATTTGAGTGGAAATTAATCAAATTAAATAGTTAAAAGTGAGACTGCGGAACTAACTATAAATACGAGTGCTATTACATACCTTTTAAATGCATTTTGGGTATAAATGTAGTAGATAAACAGTATATACTGCATTTGTAGGCGTTTCTTGGTATGTTTTTAACGAACTTTTTTTTGTAATTAACTCATTAAAACATCATAAATATTCCACCACAGTGGAACTTTAAAAATTTAATAAATCTATCATACCTACATACGATTATTATTATTAATATTGCTATAAAATATGCCTGAAGAATTAACCCTGGAATCACTATTGCATGAAATTATAAATTTTAGAAAGGAATTGAAAAATGCAATAGAAGCTTCAGAGGCTAAAATTGTGCTTAAGGTTGAGACTTTAAATGAAAAAATAAGAAAGTTGGAAAAAAACAAATTTAGAGGTGCTAGATAAAGTTGAACAGCTAGAACGTTTGACCAAAAAAAATAATGTGGTGGTGTTTGGAATAAAGGAACAACTGAAGGATACATCCGCTGTAAGCGTGTGCGAAAAAATTAGCGATCTTTTGTCTGTCGAAGTGACACCACAGCAAGTGAATAATATTTATACCCTGGGCAAATCTGTAAATGCCCCTATTAAAATAGAATTTATATCAAATCTGCATAAAATAGCTGTACTCAAGAACTGCTCTAGACTAAAGGGTACAAATATATCTATTGCTCAGGACCTAACAACAATACAGAGGGAGACAAATAAAGTCCTAAGACATCATTTGAATAAAGCCAGAGAAAGGAACGATAATTGTTACATAAAGGGTGATTACCTGTATATAAACAATAAAGCGTTTACACTTCACGATTTACTAGAGAGTGAGAATCGAGGCTCTATTCGGCCCAATAGTGCCCCCACTACTCCTGCACAGCAAATTTCTCAGGAAAGCAGTCAAGAAAAGAAGGAAGAGACATTGCTAGAAGGACAGGAAAGAAAACAAGAAAGACTGTTATCTGAGGCGAAGCTTAAAGCTGTACTACCGAAACAAACATTAGAAAGTTCAAGTAGGACCACGCCTAAAAAGCCTGCAGAAAACTCTAAACCAAGAACCAGGTTAGGTTCAAATAACAAAAGCAAATAATTATTTAATAACTGTACTCCCACATCTCAAAATATTGTGTAATGTTTTTGGCGCATGCTCTTTGCTTAGCTTAATGGTATTTTATTTGTTGTTAGTATTTCTGCGCATTACTTCTTATCATGCGTATTTGTAAAGTGTGTCACATAAATGCTAGGTCAATTTTAGGTAACTTAGTGGAATTTAAACGTGCTGTTCATGACAACTATGATATTATAACCGTCTCAGAAACGTGGCTTAATCGCAATATATCCAGTAAAAGTATTAATTTTTCTGGTTATAAGTTATTTCGTAAAGATCGAGCTGCTGGCCGTAGGGGTGGTGGAGTTGCTATTTTTGCAAAAGACGTATTTAAAGCTAAAATAATGCATGACTTACCGATTAATGATACTGAACAAATCTGGATATATTTGAATATTAATAAGATCTCTTATGCAATCGGCTCTTTGTATAGACCTCCTGACTACTCTCCAGCTGAATTTTTATCAACAATGGAAGATGTATTTAATGAATTAACTCCTGTGTTTAATAATTTAATTTTGGGTGGAGATTTAAACATTGACTTTCTAGATATTTACAGTAGCTCCTTCTTAATTTTAGAAAACCTTATAGATATATTTAATTTAAAGCAAGTTGTGGATCAGCCTACACACTCTTCCCCTACTTCTTCTACTCTATTGGATTTGATTATTTGTTCTAATGAACTAAAATGTGGAAGTGTTAGTGTGAGAGACTGTTCTACTTTTTCTGATCATCATTTAGTTGCATGTAACTTTGTTATAAATAAAATAAAAACATCTCCTAAATTTCACACATTTAGAGACTTTTCTAAATTTAACGAATCGCAATTTACTTCTGATTTGACTAATACTGATTTTAATTACATCTATCAACTTTGCGCTGCTGATGATAAGATTAATTACCTTTTTGATGTTGTCTTAAAATTGTTTAATAAACACGCCCCCATTAGAACTATAAAAGTTTCCAAAAAGAAAGCCCCTTGGCTTACTTCAAATTTAAAATTTATGATGAATTTACGCGATAAAGCTTTGAACAAATATAAGAAAACTAGGTTTCCTCAACACTTTGAGTATTACAAAGACTTGAGAAATTTAACAAATAAAACTATAATGTTAGAAAAGAGGGCTTATCTTCAGTTCCAACTGAAAAACGCAAACAAAAAAAAATATATGGAAGGAATTAAATCAATTGAATATATATAGTAAATCTCGTACCATAGTTCCTGAAGCTTTATCGGAAGTAGAAGAAATAAAGTTTTTTACTACCATTACTCACTCTTCCAAAAATCCTGATGACGATATAATTTCATTTTTTCAAAATAACGTTAAACAAAGTATTGAAAAGTTTTCTCTTTTACCCATTGAGAAGAACGAAGTATATGAACAATTGTTGTCGATCAAATCTCAAGCGACTGGGGCAGACGGGATTAGTATAAGAATGCTCTTATTATGCTGTCCTTTTTTACTACCATATATAACTAACATATTTAATTGTATCATAAATACCGCTTCTTTTCCACTTATCTGGAAGAAATCTCTTGTTGTTCCTGTTCCTAAAAAAACATCACCGGAAAATCTTTCTGACCTACGACCAATAAGTATCTTATGCTGCCTTTCTAAAATTTTTGAAAAAATCATTAATAGACAAACTAAAACTTATTTGAGTAAATTTGAATTGTTACCCCCATTGCAGTCGGGATTTAGAAAAGGATTTAGCTGCACTACGGCTTTACTTAAGGTGAACGACGATATCCATAGGGCTTGTGATAATAGTTTATTAACCCTACTAGTTCTTCTGGACTATTCTAAAGCCTTTGATATGATCTATCATTCGCTGCTGTTATCTCTTATGAATTATCTTGGATTCTCAGGCAATGCAAGAGAATTTTTTAATCGACGTCAGGCCGTTACTCTAAGTAATAGGTGTTCGCAATTTCGTAATATTCACTCGGGTGTACCTCAAGGTTCAATCTTGGGACCACTTTTGTTTGTTATATACACCTCACAATTTCCGTCAGTTCTAAACTTTAGTCATCTACATTGTTATGCCGATGATACCCAGCTGTACTACTCTTTTGCAGAGAAAGATATTAGTGAAGCATGTCTAAAAGTTAATCACGATTTATCATCTATTGCTGCTTTGTCTGATAAATGTTACCTAACTGATAATACCTAAAATCATCCCTTCAACTTTTTGGGCGTTCAGCTGCTAAAAAGCGTTGTTTAGACAAAATTAACGTTTCCATTAATGGTGATACGCTGCAGCTTGAATCCAGTGTTAAAAATGTAGGTCTTAATTTTGATGACACATTAAGATTCTCATCGCATGTCTCTTCTGTGGCTAAAAAGACTTATTGTAACCTAAAGTTATTATATTCCAATAGAAGGTTACTAGACCGGAATACCATAAAAATATTGTGTGACTCTTTGGTTTTATCTCACGCAAATTATTGTGACGTTGTTTATGGGCCGTGTTTGTCGAGGGGCGATAGTAATAGGATACAACGTATTCAAAATTCTTGTGTCCGATTTATATGCGGTTTACGCAGAAGTGACCATGTGACAGCCATCCTTCGGCAAATAGGTTGGTTAAATATGGCTGAAAAGCGTGCTGTACATGCTTAGACATTGTTTCTAAAGATAATGGCCTCAAAAACTACAGCCTATTTGTACAACAAAATATCTTATCGTACCAATGTACATAATATAAATATTCGGTTTAAGTATAAGCTCACAACTCCACACCATAAAACCAATTTATATAGAGGCTCGATTTCTTATTATATGCCTTGGCTATTGAACCGGTTACCCGATCTATATTTTAGTTTTAATAATTCAAAATTAAAGAAAGTCATAAAGCAGGACTTAATGGGTGGAAAACTAACACTTCCTAATATGTGAAATCTATTTAAACTGTCGGTTATTTCTTAAATATTAGTTTTGTACATTTTTTTTATTTATATTTTACATTGCTATTAATTTTTATTTTTAATGTGTAAGGGTAAATTAACTTTTTTTTTGTACAGGTTGAGTGAAAGAGCAGGATTCTAATGTTGCCTTGCATATTAGAAACTGAACTCTGCATTTTGGCCACATTATGTTTTTCTCCTACTAATGTCACTGCATTGTAACTATATTATTTTAATGTGCCAATAAAATTATTATTATTATTATTTAATTAAATCAGTGTCACTATCACTATCATCCCCTAACTGTATAATTACCTCCTTAACATTACTTGAAAGTGTGGTATATGATTGTTCAACTTTAATTACGTGATCTACACTGTTTGTCTAATTATTTACTGGTATTTTATCTATTTCCCTGGTGATAATGCCTAATACAAAACTATTTAAAGTCGGTGAACTGTTGTTACGTCTAACCTGCGATTTCAATTGATGCCAAATATGTTCTACAGGGTTAGATATAAATATGCAGTAATATGGTGGAAGCCTTAAAACTGAATGTCCCATACTATTTGCAAACTCATGATAAACATATTTTTTCTCTATATTAAAACATTTTAATACTTCAAGTAATTGTTTTTTTCAATAATTTTCATGAAAATAAATATTATTGGCGTGCATAAATTCTTGAATAATTGCTTTGGTATCGCTTGAACAAGGGTGTTTGTTTAATTGCCTACTATGATAGCTAGCGTTATCCATAACAATAACACTTTGAGGAGGAATATTGGGAATTAACTTATTTTTAAACCAGTCTTCAAATAAGTTGTGTCGTTATGGTAGTCAAGAGAAGAGTCTTTTATATTTTTTGCACTCAGTGATAAAGCATTTGGAACCCATCCGTCTTTTGATCCCTCATGTATAATTGTTATCCGCTTACCTCTGTTGGTTGGTGCTTTTGTGTTACATTTACCACTTGAATCGTCCCAACCTTTTGATACCGTGTCATGGGTACCGTACCACGTCTCGTCCAAATAAATGATCGACCTTCCTTGACTTCTATAAATATCTATTTTCGTAAGATATTCTAATCTCCATTTCCGAAGTCGTTGCGATTCCATCAGCACTTGTTTTTTGTCTATCTTCTTAAATTTGAATCCTAGTTTTTTCAGTCTTCCACAATGTTGTTCTGTCACACTGTATGCCACTTTCGTCCATTTCTAGCCTCTTCATTAAGGTGTCCAATGTTGGTGCATTTTGCTCTTCATACATTTTATAGATTTTTTGTCGAATTAGGTCTTTATCACTTACATCAAGTTTTGTGGCAGTACCAGAATCGCATCTTTTCTTTCTCTTGACTATAGGTTTTTTAACAATATTGCGTATGGTAGACTTTTGTATTTTCGTTAACCTGCACGTTTCTTCCAAAGCTGCTTGTATGGAAACATCGTTTCTTAACCCTTAAGTACTCACACACCGTCTCAGAGACGGTACTGTACTGCTAGCCATACGATATCTCCCCACCACTGCACTTCTAAACGACGGCCTTTTATGTAATTTCAATACAAGTTAGAGGCCGACAGGGCAACTTGCGGAAGTGCGTAGTACTTGAAATATTTCGACTCAAACTGTCGATACCGTCTGTTAGACGGAGTGTTAGTGTTAAGGTAATTTTTTGATTATTTGTGGGCAATGGATCAAGAGCCCAGTAGCTCAAAACAAGTGAGGTATGGAGATCCAAATTATGAAGATACTCTTCGAAATTGGTTTGATGAGGCTGGCAGCGATAATAGTGACGTAGATTCAGAATACGACGAAAATTTGGCTATACAGAGCGATCATGACTCAGAATCAGAATTTGAAGGTAGGTAACAAATATTTACAAGTATTATCAAATTGTGTGTACCCATGTATATTTTGTTACAGGTGATGAGAATATGGATGAGAATGGTGACGAGATTGAGAGCGAAGGGGATGACAGTGGAAAAGAAAATGAGAGTGAAGAAGGTGAACTAAAGTCAAATTACTACTATGGAAAAAACCGGTTCAAATGGTCCAAAGTACCTGCTACCTCAAATAGAGGACGACGAGCACAGCACAACATTGTGTTGCAGTTACCCGGCTTACGACAAAAAGCGAAAGATATTGGAGATCCTGTTGACCCCTTTTCAGTTTGGAAGCTTTTGTTCAGTGATGATATTTGTGAAACAGTTCTAAGATGGACAAATATCAGAATAGAAAGAGAGCGGGCTAAATATAAAAAGCAAAATTCACCAACGCTCAGGAACCTCGACATGACTGAACTTTACGCTTTTATGGGATTTTTAGCATTTACATCCGTGTTCAAATCTAACAATGAAAATTTAGATACAATATTTGCCACCAACGGAACTGGTAGGGAGATTATAAGGTGCATCATGTCCAAACAAAGATGTGCTTTCCTTCTAACATGTTTGAGGTTTGACGATCCAGAAACCAGGGAGGTGAGAAAAGCAGTAAATCCAGCCGCCCCAGTTTCAGAAATTTTCGATATTCTTATCAAAAACTGTCAGACGTGTTATTCTTTAGGTAAGTCAGCATGTATCGATGAAATGCTAGTAGGATTCAGAGGACGGTGCCGTTTTAAAATGTATATACCAAATAAGCCTGTGAAATATGGTATAAAGATTATGTGTTGCACCGATGCCAGAACCAACTATCTTTTGAATGCTTATATTTATACAGGTAAAGGTTCTGATGGCAATGGACTGAAAAAAGAAGAAAATAAATTCAATATACCTACACAGGCCGTATTGCGACTCACAAAACCACTTTTTAAATCAAATAGATCAGTTACTTTTGATAACTGGTTCACGTCCGTTGAGTTGGTACTAGCCATGAAACAAAGAGGATTAACTTGTATTGGTACTCTGAAGAAAAACAAAAAAGAAATTCCTGCTATATTCTTACCAAAAAGAAAGCGTGAAGTAGGAACAACCTTATACGGATATACAAAAGATATCACTTTGGTTTCGTACACAACAAAAATCAATAAGGCTGTCCTTTTGCTATCGTCTTCTCACCACCATGCCAGTGTTGACCCACTAACTAACAAGCCCGATATCATTGCTGATTACAACTCCACTAAAGGTGGTGTCGATACGTTAGATGAGAAATGTAGCAAGTTTAGTTGTAGTCGTCGAACCCGCCGCTGGTCTATGGCAGTATTTTTTAGACTCTTTTACATCAGCACAGTAAATGCATATATACTTTATGAATCCTACAAAAATAATGATCACCTAAAACGATCAAAATTTATTGAAAAATTAGCATTTCATCTTGTAGAACCTCATCTCAAACGAAGACTAGAAAGCACATTTCTACCAAGAAAGCTAAAATTGAGCATATGTGAAATTTTAGGCATTGAAGAGGTGAACCAACCCTTGGAAATGCGTGTTGAAAAATTAGAAAAAAGAAAAGATTGCTCACTATGTCATTACAAAAAGAAAAGAAGAACGGCTTATGTTTGCTACCATTGCCAAAGACCAATCTGTTTGGAGTGCGCAAAAAAAGTGTGCAAAGAGTGCACCGAACAATCCCAACTTTAGGCTTTGCAATTTTTTTTATCGTTTGCTTGTTTTTTGTTTTTTGCTGCCAAATATATATTTTTTTATATCCTTAATATGAAAATAAATGTTTTTTCAATTCTCTTGTTGTTATTTTTCTACCATTCACTAATTATTCAGGGTATGTCAAAAAATCATAAATTGAACTTTTATTTCAAACTATTAGAATATGTTCGTCTAAATAAGCATTACATAGACTTTTCTCATAGTTATAATGATAATGAATCATTCCATGTTGAAAAAGTTTGGTTAGATGAGAAAAAAATTCAAATTTTTTCAACTCATCTCTCAGACGGTCTGTTAATGTAAGCGTAACTGAGTCAGTGTGTTAGTACTTAAGGGTTAAAGTTGAATATACATATCTTTAGCATCAACAGAAAGATGCATTTTCTTGCTGCTTGCTGTACTACTTGCTTGCTGCTCGTTGTCGCTTGCTTCATCGTCAGATTCACTCCACGTTCGCCACATTTTGGAAAATACTAAGCCATTTACTGTTCTAGGGGCATATATATACCCAAACTCCTTTTTAAAACATTCAGGTAGGTATAGGTACAATAAGGTATATAGTAAGGTAATTAATGTATATTGTAAGGTAGGTAACCATATTATTCATATTATTTCCTTAAAAATTCAAATTGTAATAAAAGTTACCTAGTACCCAAAATTATGGTTAAAAATACTAACTACATACCTATTTGCATATTTGTACAGATTTTTAGACAATTTATATCTGTCTATCAATATTTCAATTGCTTCTTAATGTAAAAGTAAAAAGTCCACTCCGGCACTGCCAGCCGGGACTATAAATGGGACATTCGAACAAAACATGCTGTAACGACTCTGGTGTGGACATATTACATACTGAATAGATTTCTGTACAATTAATTAGATGGAAATTTCCTTTGTAAGAAAATTTTAATGTTTTGTTACTAGTTGTTCTGATTTGTGCGATAATTCTCGTTAAATAAAGAGGTGCAGGTAATCGTAAATAATTATTCTCTGTTTCGGTAACTGATAAAGAAGGATATAGAAGGTGGTGGATGTAATTATCATAACCATTTTGTTCACTGTTTCCCAGTTTGCTGCTCTAGCATTTTCCCAATCGTGTTTTCTGGCGTAAGTCTTCCTACCTTTGTTTCGGCGTCCTTCCTCTGCTCCTCCCAACGGACACATTCGAAAAACGTATGCTCTGCATTGTCCCTTAACCCACAGTATTGACACTCTTGTGTATTACTTATTTTAAAGCGATATAGGTATGCCTGGAAACATCCATGTCCTGTCAGGAATTGTGTGAGGTAGAAGTTTACCTCCCCCCACTTTCTTTCCATCCATGGTCTTAAGTCAGATATTATTCTTCTTGTCCATTCAGCCGTACCTTCATCGTTCTGCCAATACTCTTGCTATATATCCAATATACGTTTCCGCGCTGTCTTCTTAGGTACTTTATTTGTTATCATGATCCTTTCATCCACCAGTAAATCTATTGGGGGGTTCTTGCAACTACCAGCAGACCCGTGGTCGGTGTTGTTCTGTAAGCGCATGCTATTCTTATAGCGACTTTTCTCTGTACGCTCAGTAGTATATTTCGGTAGGTTTTCTTTTTTATGGCTCTCTGCCAAATAGTTGCGCCATACAGTAGGATCGATTGGACCACCGAACTCAGTATTCGTCTGCTGCCTTCTCGAGGTCCTCCAACATTTGGCATTATTCTGCTCATGTGACCTATTGCTTTATTGGCCTTTTCGGCGATTTTTCTGATGTGTAGTCCCATTCTCATGTTTCTGTCCAAGTTTATTCCCAAATATTTTATGCTTTCCTGGCTGTTAATAGCTGTATTTCCGATCGTCAACTCGATATTTTTTATTTTTCTTCCAGCTGCCAACAACACTACCTCAGTCTTCTGGGGCGCTAGTTTCAGCTTTTTTTCGGTCATCCATCTAGTTATATACTCCAAGACCCTGTTGGACATATCTTCAATTTCTTCCGGTTTTTTTGCTACCACTATTACAGCCAAATCATCTGCATATCCTATTAGATTGATCCCCCGAGGTACAGGTATTTTAAGGACTCCATCATAATAGATGTTCCACAGTGTTGGGCCAATGACTGAGCCTTGTGGGACACCACAGGTAACTACTATTCTTCCCTTGTTTCCCACAATAAGTACCCTGTCTTCTAGATAGCTGGCTAGGATATTATATAGATACGCCGGTAGCCCTCTATTTCTAATTTCTTCGAGGATCCCGCTCCAAGGTGCCGAGTTGAAAGCATTTTCGACATCTACCGTTATCATGGCACATCTTTTTCTGCCACTTCCTACCTGGTATACTAGGAAGAGTGTTTCAGCAAACTCCATTTGTTCCTCATCAGCCATACTTATTGGCGGTGAGCCCCTCATCTTGTTCGTGACGATTTGGTAGCCTTTTCCCCAGACATCCAGGTCCACCTCTTCCACCACTTTCTTCCAGGCCATTTTTTTCGCCTGCATAATACTTTTCTTTAGCTCGGCTTTGCAATTCTGATACAGCTCTTGGTTCAGTCTCTTACGGAGATCGTTATTCTTTTTGTTTTCTCTAGTCATGGTTCTTCTCGCTTGTACACATTTCTTTCGTTTATCGGCCACTTCCCCTGTCCACCAGTACACGGGTTTTCTGTTCCTTGTGTTTCTTTTCCTAGGAAATACTTTATTACATGCCTTTGTTATAATTTCTTTAGCTTCTATGTTAGTATCTTCTTTACGTTGTATAAGTCTCCCCACCTCTTCTGTCATTTTCTTTAGGTCATCTTTTACGACTCGCCAACCCTTATTACTTTTTACCCATTTAGCAGCTTTCTTGGTACTAAAAGTTATATCGATATGCGATTCGCAGTCTCTTCTGATAAACGTTGGTTTGTCTCCTACATTGTGCACAACCAAATCTTCCTCACCCAACCACTCTGCCAAGATTTCACCTCTTTTGTTCTCTGTTTTCGAGCACCATAGGTGGGACTTTGCATTAAAGTCTCCTCCCACAATAATTTCTTTATTGTGCCTTTTCATATCCGTTCTTAGATCGTTTAGAAAACTTGTGAATTGAGCTATATCCACGTTAGGGGAGATGTAGCATCCATAGATTACCGCCAGTTTAGTATCGACCCATACCCTCGCCTGTACCTATTGCATTAGATCCCTTCATCATTTTAATTGCCACATCCATGTTATTTTCGACTAACCACTGGCTGTCAACTACTTTCTTCCTATTTGGTTCTGCCATGATAATTACATACACCATCTCGTCTTCCGCAGTTCTGTAGATTAAGTCCATCGCTTCCCGCTCCTTATCGATGTTCCCCTGTAGGATTTTTAGAGCAATGATTTAATTTCTAGTCTGCCCCTCTTCTCCTCCTTTCGCGCATGTGTTAGTTTTCTATACTCCGGACATCTCATCGATTCCGCTTTGTGTCCCTCAATGTTACATAAGTAACATGTCTGTTCGTTTTGACATTCTTTCCTCTTGTGACCCTTACCCCCGCATTTGTAACACATATCTTCTGCTGCCTTGTTTTCACATGTACTGGCGACATGCCCTACCCTATAGCATTTAAAGCATCTTCGTATTTTATCCACTTCGCGTACTCTCCATCTATTCCATCCTGTCCCTATTCTTTTCTTTGCTAGTATATTTTCTACCGCCTTTGGGTTCATTGTAGCAAAGGCATATTTATAGCTATTTGCATTTGCCTCTTCCGCTATTTTTACTTGCAGGCCGTCCAATAAGTCTTCCTTCTGTCTCATCTCATTCCTTATTACTTCTGCCACTTCACTTTCTACTACCGTTTCGTCTATGTCTAGGATCATCAGGGTTTCGAATCTTTGTTTTATATCAACTTTTGCGATTTTATTTAGTTTCCCTGTTAGTGATTCTCTAAACGCATTTCTATTCTTTTCCTCGTCTCCTTTTATTTTCAACTGGACACTACCGTTATGGGTCTTCATTATTTTGTCTATCCGAATTCCTTCTGTGCCGACCTCCTTTTTCATATTTCTAATTATGTCTGCATATGACGTACCAGTAAGCGGTTTTAGGATTATCGTATCTTCATTTCTGGTTTTTCTGGCACCGCCTCTCTCCCACTTCGAGCTGCCACTACCACTTGTATATATTACGGTTTCCATCTCTTTTTGACGACTCGTATATTCTAGGATCTTTCTTATATTTGTTACGTCTATCTGTTTAGCAGCCACACACATCACTTTGGTTTCCCCGTGGTTTTTGATAAGGTGTACCACTTTTTCAAGATTTACCCTTAGGTTTGCTATATCTCCCCCTTCTGTTGTTATCAGATAGGTGTATCTTTCTGTGGAGCTTTTTATTAGTTCTTCATCGTCTACTGTTCCGCTCACTGTTACGCACCCTATCAGCTTTCCTTGTTCTAGCTGCCCCTCTTCAACGATTTTTGACATTTGTGGGTTCCTTTCTATGATACTCATTATGGATTTATCTATTGGGACCACTATGTTTTTTTCTTTCCCTGTTAACTCATTTAGTCCGCATATTTGGCTTTTTTTGA
The DNA here is from genome assembly GCA_035357415.1 of Ophraella communa. Classification (NCBI taxonomy): domain Eukaryota; kingdom Metazoa; phylum Arthropoda; class Insecta; order Coleoptera; family Chrysomelidae; genus Ophraella; species Ophraella communa. The sequence goes on along the minus strand of CM068979.1, from coordinate 13,622,923 downwards.
ATATTTCCTCGGGCCACCTAGCTCGCATTATTTCTGGAAATGCTTGATCGTTGAGATCCTCCTTTAGGTTACGTTCAATTTCCTTTATTTGATCCTCCTTTTCTATTTGTTGTTCATTGTACGTTTGTGTACTTACATCTACTTTCACCGGGGTTTCCCTTGAACTTCCTTGTGCCATTCTATCCATTTGAACCGTTTCATACTCGGATTGTGCCTCTTAACATCCTTTTCTGCATCCATGGAGGGTTCTAGCTCCTTGTATTTTCTATCTAGCATTACTACTATCTTGTTTAAGTCTTTAATGGCCTTCTTTATTTCACTCTTTGTGTTTGGGGTTTCTTTTATAAAATCCGTTAGGTCGTTGCTGTTTTTGGTTAACCTTGTCATCAGTTGTTTGAATTCTTTCAGATTGTTGTTATGGGTCTGTATCGCTTCTTGCTTTCTGATATTACGGGGATCGGGTGGAGTTTCTTCCCTTGGTCTTTTATAGTTCGACATCTCGGTTCTGTTAATGGTAAACACTTCGTCTTCTGCTTCTTCCACGGAGCTACAGGTGGGTCCTGGAGGTGTCCTCCGTAGGCTATCGCGTCTAGCAAAGGGGTCTGAGACATTTATCCCGTCTTTTGTGCTTCCAGTAGCAATATTCGGCACGTGGGCCTGGTCGCCTACCTCACGTGTCTCACGGTCGTTGGCTGACGATCGGCCGGGGCCCGCTTGACCACTCCTGTCACCGATCGGTACTGAGTATCCGAGGCTCTGCACCGTAGTATCCATATTCTTAACCTGTTTCATTCATGCAATTGTCATCGTTATACTCTTCTGTCAGGGTTGCCATACCTTAGCCGATGGGTCCCAGATTTGTAGCGCCGGGAACTCGCCATTCGCCCTTCCAGTCGGGTAGGACTTGTCAGTGTGTTCAGATGTAACTTGGGCTAGTTGGATGTTTTACTGGCTTTTATTGGTGTCACCTAATCGACAACAGTGACCCCACCAGTGCCCCGCTGACCATTTTGAGCTGTTTCTTTGCTTCACTCCTCCCCTCCCGTTCTTTTCGGCGCGAGAAAGGAGGAAGTTACTGAGCCACTTCACCAACGACAAGGTCTTACAGCTCCCCTGTTATGGGGATTTAATTTTCAGTTGGTAGTGGTAGTGCATCATCAAAATGTTTTTGACCTGGAGCAAGTACTTTTGCTTCCCGTAAAATATTATATAATATGTAATTAATGTAATTAATTTATCTGTAGTTTCTGGGGCAGTAGCAATAGGTAGGAAAAAGAGTCTGAAATAACCGCATAAAATTCCGAAAGTATTTTCAGTTGTTCTCCGAGCTCTAGATAGTCGATAATTATATACAGCTTTTGATGGATCATGTACAGATTGCTGTCTTGGATAAAGTTTCATCAGGTTTTCGTGCAGAGCAAAAGCTTCATCCCCTACAATTACAACAGTACAACAGTATTTGTCCCGGGTATTTCTTTGGTGCTGGTATATTAAAAGTATTATTTTTTATCATTTTCCCTATTTGACTCTTTAGGTAGATACCAGCATCTCCCTCTCTACCATAGGAACCAATATCAACAGCAGTGAATTTACAATCCGCGTCAACGACTGCTAACAAAACGATTGAATAGTACTCTTTATAGTTAAAATATAATGATCCACTTCGTTTGGGAGCCTTTATTCTTACATGTTTCCCATCAATCGCTCCGACACAGTTCGGGAAATTCCATTTTGAAAAAAATTGGCTACTGGTTTGTCTTCGTTGATTTTCTGTAGGCGACGGTATAGTTAACTCAAATATCCTTTTAATAATGGCCTCAGCTACTTCTCTTATTATAACACTTATCCAGGAATGACTAACTCGATATTGAAAAGCAAGAGACCGAAAAGATTCTCCTGTGGCCAAATGTCTGAAATAAGAAATCAAATTACAATTTGTGTTTTAGGTTCTGACTGCAGTAAACGAAAGACAGACAATTTCAATGAAGAGTTACTTGACATTCAAAAAACGAAAATTGATTTATTAGAAAAAGAAGTTAATAGTAGCAAAGAAGTTGAGAGTTCAGATTTGCAGTTTTTTAGGAGTTTACTTCCATATATGGACCATTTAACGCTTTTGGATAAATTAGAATTGAGAAGTAGCATGGAAAAATTTAAAAAAGCGATTAATGAGCAAAGGCCACCATCAGTACAGTCAAACCAACAGTTGTATTTGACGAGGGAGGTCCATCCACAGCCACAATCGCAAATGTTCATATTTGCACAATCGCAAAATTCAGGACACACGGTAAATGAACAGCAGCGGGTAATTGGAGAGGATTCATTTGAAGAAACCCAATTCCAGCAGTCCTCGAACAGATTTATTGAACTGTTACCACCCAGGTCCTTGCAGACATCACCAGTAACCGAAAACAGGTCTACATACAGAATGCCATTTTCTTCTACTGGTGTTGAAATAACTACACCTTCAACAATTTCTAAGTCGATGTATGATTAGAGAAATTAGGCAACTACTTATAAACATTATGTAATACTTCATGTTTTCCAAATACATAGGTAATTAAAAAAATTGGTATATATTTTTTCTGCTTTGCTTACTGTGAAGAAATAATTAGTTTTAAGTAATTGTATATGATAGGAATACTTATACATAAAATATTACCCTGTAATAAATTTCTTTTAAAAGATCAACTTATTAAGTGTACCCACTTAAGCGAGAAGGGAAAAGGTCTAATTGGATACCTAAATGTTTCTGTTTTGTTTGTTTATAAATAATTGCCTTTAAAATGATACAGTTTCGTGAGAAATATTTTTTGTAGTGTTAGAATAAAATTTGGTATTAAATAGAACGGATCGTTTTATTTTATCTCTGCCGTTACATTACTTACCGTATTGTTACCACGAGTCTCTCTTCAGTTGAAATGGGTTTTCCAAAATTTGTTGTCTACTTTTTAATGGCTGACCTAACTTTGCTTAATAATAAATCAAATGTTTCTATTCTCATTCTTAGATATTCGAAAAACCTGTCTGGATATTTTCGCAACTGTTTATACAAATGATGGAATTCGCCGAAGGATTGTCTATATCTGTTGACAGGATATACGCCATAAAGCCTTTTGCGCTTTAGAAACATTAAAGACAAATCATCTTCCAAAAGGAGAGCAATTCGACGCGAACGTGAGAGAGGCATGATGAAAACTAACATAAAATCGCTTGTCGGTGGACTACGATTGAATACGGTCGCACAATTTCCTAGGAAACCACAGACTGGTCACCGTAAAAACAGCCGTTATTAACAATCGTAAAATGACGGCCGCTAGATAACGGCACTGCTTTTCTAGGAAACCATAGCTTAACTGATCATTTATTTTTGTTTATATAACCCTATATCGTTAACAATTAAACGAGCCCTATTTGGTATCGCTTACTTATTTCCCTTACTACTGAGAACAGAGAATGTTTTTTTAGTTATAACTTATCTAGTGTTGTTTTAACTTCCTTAGTTGCCTATCATGATTAAAATACCTTACAGTAACTTACCTTCAGGAATTTGTAAATATTTACCTATATCTATGTATTTTTTTTATAATTAATCTCCATTTTTGAAGTTATATAACTTTGAAGTTAAATGAACTTGAAATTATATATTTCTCCTTATCTTTTGAATTATTCGGGGAATATTTGTTCTTTAATCAGTCCCTTCATGATTCAATATGTTTCACATTTTGGCTTACCTTGATTTGATTGTCATCAAGAGTATGACATTTCTGAAATATGTGTACTAATAATAGAGAGAGCTTATTACACTTTAATTAGTTTGTGTTAACAGTTATCTTGGGAGGAAATGTTATAAATTAATAACTTCATTAACTTGTTTAACATGAAATTGAAACTTTATCTTTATCGCTCAATAACCCCGATGATGGCTATTGAAATTGTATGTAGCTGTTTGAAGGCACAGTTCATTATCTTTATCTTAATCGTCTAAGAAAGATGATTCTTATTATCGTATCGCTTTATCTATTTTCATATCAGACGAGATGTGAAATTTCCTCAATTGTAAATATAACTTGTATATATCTTAGCCAAGAACATTCTGTATATTAGCCTCAGCAGTAGCATCGAATATTGGGATAACAACCACGACGCGATTTAACAGCTCTCGCGAGGATTGTCTCAATGGTGTCGTTGCTGATGTGTAGATTGCGTTTGGATATGCTTTACCATTGGTCTAAATTTTCATTTTTTAGAGGATTGCTTATCCTATTATATAACTTCTCTCAGAAAAAGTAACAACTTTTTCATAATTTTTGTAAATAACTATATTAATCTTCCGTTGCAATACATATTAATATTATAAATTAAAATACAATTAATTTCTCTGGGCATTTATAATAATTTATATCATCTCTGATTTAACTTAATTTTATTAATTTTTTTTTACTAGTACCTAGTGTATAGCCGAAAATTTCTCACAATACGTTTCGAAATTTTCTACCCGACTTGAGGGGGTGTGTAACAAGTAATTGTTACATTTTTTTTTAATTTCTCTTAATTTCATAATTTAACATTATTATTACGGACTCTGGTAACGTAGACACGGCTGATTCGAGTTTCAGAATTCCCTCTCGGATACATTGACAACTGTCAATAGTGTCAATTCAGTTTTATTTTTTTTTTTAAATCAGTCCGGTATATAAACCAAAGTTTCCTAAAAATTGATGTCTCTCAGCAAATTCGCCGAAAATAAATAATTAGTTAACAATAGTTTGTGAAGTGTTTTTCGACGAAGATTACCTTTAAAAAGGGACACTGTATAGCCAGGTACTTGTAAAATTTATTTTCACCTAAAAAATCTTACCATGTGGTAAATTTTTTCTTTTGTTACTTTTCTTTTAATTATTGCCAAAATATAATAATATATCTACTTAATTTTAAAATAAGGAGAGGTAGTTTCTGAAATATTTAAATTATAGACAATAAAAATCATCAAATACAAATTTATTAAATTCATGTTGCTTCCAATTTTTTTTATCTCATTCTGATAATTTTTTATATTACGGGCTTAGGTGAACTAAATTGCCGGGAATTCTGTTCTGTAGTTGCGTTCGGTATTTACATCCGACCAGTCAGACTTGTCACAATCGTTCGTTTATTACATCTAGATGTAGGGGAGGTAAATCTCGACCGTTCGGTAATTAAATATCGGTCCGACTCGATCTGTTTGCTAAAGGAATTTTGACGGACGAAATAGATCAAATTGATATTGAGGTTATAAACATATTTATTTGTCCGTCTCATCCTTAGAACAAAAAGAAACAGGAAGGAGTCTGTCATATATTAACTTTAAGGAAAATTTGCGACAAAAGTCGGCCATGTTGAAGCTCCTTGTATGTTTATGTCTAAGAACGTGAAGCAAAGGAAGGAGCGTTGTCATCTAAAAGTATAGACACAAAAGGCGACATCTTGATCAACCAAGTATGACTCACTTTATTTTGGTTGTTGCATGGGTTGTTATGTACGCGAACTTTTTATATTATTTTTTGGTTAGGTTAGGTTTTTTAATTGTTTTTTTAGGGTTTTTGTGTTGTTTTTTATTATTAGTTTAATTAAAGTACTTTTATTAAGTTATAAATAGTTTACCATAATGGTTAGCTATGGAGCTTGCGGTTGCTCTAGTACCCCCAAAAATAAATCTTTAGGGATAACTTTTCATAGGTAAGTAATTTTTTTTATAATTATTTTAATACATACTAATATTTAATTGATACAAATGAAAATAAAAATGTTATACTTTGAGGTTAAGGCATAGGCGTAACATAGGTATTAATAAAAAGTAAATTAACTAAACACATACACAAAATTAAGAATATTTTTTTTTATTTCATTGTATTTAATTTGTAATATTAATTTGGTATTATAACAAAAATTTGACACATAAAAATTTGTTTTTAGTTTTCTTAATAAACCCAATTGGTTACACCTCTAAAAACAAGTGTTTTATGTTCTCAACATTTTACTGAAGAATGTTTTGATCGAACCTCAAAGCTAAAACTTAGATTGTGGCCACATGCCCTACCTACAATAAATGTAAAACGGTTGAAATACATAAGTATATTGTTATTAAAAAATTATTTTGGTGTATATGAGTGCCAAAAGTACCTGTATTATGTGATGTTATGCTTTCTTTTATTTATTTATATTTTTGAGTGTTATTAATACAATTACATACAATATTCAATTGTGTGTACAATTATTTATCATTTCTTACAGAGCCTTTAAAATTATAAAATTTTAGGTGTTATTGGATTCTTCTTAAATATAATAATATGGTTATTCACAGAATTTAAAAATGTTTTGCTTTCAGATTGTTCTTTCTTTAATAATTGAACAAATTTACATTTACTAGATTGATTTATATTGTTTTTTTTAGGTAAGGACATTTAATTCAGTTCAGACTATTGAGTCATGTGATGTTCAAGATGAGCCTCTCCCAGAACCATCAACAAGACCATCAACTTCTGCCCCTATTAATCCAAATACAGAAGATACCCCACATAAGATACATTTAAAAAGAAAAATAATGGATTTGCAAAGAATTGATGCATTAAAAAATACAAAAAAAAGCAAAAAATTATTTGGAAACAGAAAAAACAAATACATTCACTTAAGTGTTAAAAAAGAAAAAACTTGCTGTCAACTGACCATAAGAATATCATTTTGCAACATTTTGGATCTAATAAAGAGGTCATTGAAAGACTTTTTAGAAAAACTATTAAACAAAAAGGAAAAAGGAAGTATGAGAAACAAGTGAGAGCATTTGCAGTGACCCAACACTTATTTCCTCCAAAAGCTTATAGATATGTTCGAAAATCCTTCCAAAATTGTTTGCCACATCCAAAAACATTATCAAAATGGTATTCTTCAGTCAATGGAAAGCCAGGATTCACTCAAGAAGCCATTAATTTTTTAAAAACAAAAGTAGGACATAGTGATAAGGAATTATGTTGTTTCCTAGTGTTTGATGAAATTTCTATTAGGCAACATTTAGAAATTGCCAATAATAAGTACTATCACCTCTAAATAGTGCACAAAAGGCAGCTTTAATTAAACAAGCGCTTTATCTTTTGAAAAACGTTGGCATTAAAGTACTTAATATTACTTTTTATGGAACTGCTACAAATTTCAGTATGTGTAGTAAATTAAATTATAAATTTGATAAAAGAAATATTCAATCATATGTAGTCATAGATGAAAATAAATATTTTTTTATTGCCTGATGCAGTGCATATGATAAAATTAATTAGAAATTGTTTCGGGGACTTAAAAATTTAAAATAATAAAAATGGTGAAGTAATTGATGATATTAGCCCTTTGGAAAACCACAATGTTCTTTTGTTAAAAAGCGCCCCAGAAATATTTTTAAATGTAAGATTCAAGTTTTATTCGCAAACATAAAATGAGTTATAATGATACTATTAGAAATATGTATACGAAATTAATTTTATTCAAAGGACAATAATAATCATTAATATTTTTATAGTTTTTTTTTCACTTCCCTTGTCATTTGAATTTTAATATTTTTCAATACTAAATAAACTGTACATAGTGCGCCTAAGGTAAACCGGATATTACTGTCCGCCATATGCAACAACCATCCCGGTCATCAACTTTTGTGTTTATTGCTCCTTCCTTTACTTTATGTTCTAAGGTTTATGTTTACAGTATACTATAGACTCCGCAAGTGATGACGTGTAATTTAGGGTAGGTCATGGTCTGCGTTCCAAAAAACTTTCAGTTCCTCGTAGATTCCCATAAGAGGATTTTTGTGTTGCTTTTATTTTCGTTATAAGGATTTATATTTGTTGAAAATATTTTTTTTAAATAACAGAAGTGTTACCTTATCGGTAAGTTAAATTATTAAGTTAAGCTGGGCTACTAATTTCAAATGACGGATGGATTTATATAATAAATTTTAGGTTATGAAAAATTTTTATAAATATAATTATATATTTCTAAAGTTTTATTAAAAAATGGCTCAGTCAAAACGTGTTTTGAAGTTTGGTGCTATTATGGATTTTTTTCGCGAAGATCTACAATTAATTTCAAGGGGTGAAAATGCAATGGAAGGTCACATACAAAATGTAAATTTTTTGGGTGATCTCCTACTTCTGAGTGGCAAAGTTAACATACGATGTTGAGGTTTGTTTTGTATAGATTTTAATGTTTTCTTAGGCTAAACTTATTTTATTTTTATAGGTAAATTTAGACGAAGAAGCATGTACATGTCCCAGAGGACAACTTGTATGTCATCATATAGCGGCTCTCTGTATTTTTGCTCACCACAATATATCAGTTACAGATGTAGAGTGCCAATGGAACAAAAGAAAAACTCCTGAAAGTATACTCACTATTGATGATCTTTATCCCAAACCATCTTCGAACTGATTATATTTGAACTCAGCGCTTTGATGGCTGCTTGACTATCCGACATGATCACAATCTCTTGTCTGCGGTAGTTTCTTCCAATATTGAATTCCACACATCTTTCGACAGCGCGGACTTCTGAAAATGAGAGCATGGGCGTATCATTCGGATCTTATAAACACATAATGATTTAAAACACTAATTGTATTTATATACTTGATTTGGAATATTTATTTTTAAATGTAACAAAACTAAGTAACTTCAGGTTTAATAAAAAAAAAATAGATTTATTGTTTTGTTTATAAATTAATTATCAGTGCAGAATTTATAACTTCCAGTATGTTTCTACTAACATATTTTGTAGATTTCACAAAGAACTTGGCAGAAGGCAATTATGGATTGAAATACTGTCATTGAAATAAATGTTAGAAATCTATATACAAAATTAATATTTTTGTGTTTTATAAGGTTTTCTTAAATCTACAATTTTATTAAAACGAAATTTCTCAGTTATTATGTTTTAAAATATAATCCGGGTATTATTTGTATCAGATAAATAGGTTTTAAATTATAACACTGTAACTAATAAAAATCTCTTATTTTTAGATTATTCCTTATTTAAACTTAGAATAGTTATTTTAAGTATAAGCTTGATATAAATTGTTCACAAATAAACTCGGAATAAATTCGGTATAACTATTCCCTCTTTATTCCAAAATAATGATTTGGCAACGTAGCAAAAGTCGGCACAAGTACACGGAACAGTGTCAAATTAAATGAAGTATGACAGTCTGACTATTAAAAAAAATAAAAAAATTGTTGTCGTCGGGAATCGAACCCGCATCATCTGCGTAAGAGGCGAGTGCGTAAAGCAATACACCACGAGTTACTTTTAGTTATTTTTAGATCTTTGGCTATATAATTTATAAAATTTTGTTTGAGAAAAGCATAACCCCTCAACAGCTTCTGCTTCTACAACTCTTATCGCAAACATATTTTTTAGGTTATACTGCACTTACACAAGGCTTAGGGTAGGTATAATTTTATACCGAGTTTTTATTCTGAGTATAAGTTATTCCATATTTATTGGTAGACATTTTGCATATTCCGAATTTATTCTCGGTATAAAATATTTATTCTTGGTATAAATATTTATACTGTTTATTGGTAAGTCTGTAAAAGTTTTGGTTGAATTTTGTTCAAAATAAAAACCCTAATATAATTTTTAGATTTTTTCGGTACGTCAATGGAAACGGAAATTAAAATTGACAATTGGCCACCATATCCAAGCTCCTTTCTGGACTCAAGGTCATTTTGCATATCGTCGGTCTAAGATGCAAATGGCCTAAGTCCACTTTTGGGTCAAATTTTGTTTTTAGTGACATCTGACGACCGGTAGTCAGTAGTCAGTAGTAAATAGTGTAGTAAAAAAACGTGGCGTTATATTTTGTGCTTTTTTGAGGAATTTGGGAACAAGAACGTAAGTAAATACTTTCTATATATTAATTGAAATGTTGTTGAGTAAACGGTACATAAATTTTATTAATTTGTGAAAAAAATATAAACAGAATAAAGCTATTTTGATTAGGTATGGAGTTGGGCCGATTTCTCATTCAAATTACTGCTGCTAGGTTAATGTCTTAGGCAATTTTCTTAGAATAGTGTAGTGATGTATTTTAATTTTCTTAGTAAAGCATAATTTTAACACTAAAAATGAACTTTTTATGGATTGATTTCGACTTTCTCGGCGCAAGGAAAAGTATTGTAAATGCAGTAACATGGCAACATTTTTTTTATATTAGGCCGGGAAAGTTTTGGGTGACACATACGATTTTTTAGGTTTTGGCTTTTAACTGATTATTTTTTTTTTTAGAATGAATTATAGTGGGCGAATCTCGAAAATAATGAGCTTGCTAAATTCTAAGATACAAGAAGTTAATACTTCGTCAGTACCTTCAGTTGATGATCAGGATCAAGAAGGTTCGCTTCCTAGGGAGATGGATTTCGAAACTATACCAAATAATAGTGATGAGCAATTACTTGAAATGGTCGACAGAACACTTTTGGAAGTACAAAAAAATTTGGAGAAAGTTGATCCATTCGAGGATCCATTACCAAGTTGCAGTAGAGTGCCAAACAAAACTAGAGATGTCTCAGAGGATGTCTCCTTTTGCCTCACTAAAAGTAAATTTTCTACAGCAGAGTTACATTTTCAAAATGACTACGAAAAATCTGGGAGTGAAGAAGAAGAAGACAATTCTAAAGATCAGACATACATTCAAGATGAAAATGAAACCGATTCATCTAGTGATGATGCGATTGAAAATGTCCTGCCACAGGAAGCTCCATTACAGAATCCTAATCTTGGCGAGAATGAAATACCCGAACTTGTAAGTAGGAGCCGAAAAAAAAAACGGCACATGAATCAAAGTGAATGGATAAAAAATTCTGAAAAATTGAAGAGGCAATCTGGACAGCAGTACTTTGGAAAGCGTAAATTAGAAGGCGAATGAAATTATCATATTATAAAGAAACCCAAAACTATGAAAGCCAGGTGCAAATATAATAATAAAAAAACTGGACCAAAGTGCGAAGATGTCTTGGAAGAAGAAAGAACTAAACTGTTTGAAAAGTTTTGGAAGCTTTCATGGACTGAAAAGCAAATTTACGTCAGAACTTTGCTTGAAAAGAATCCAATTAAAAGGATTAGAAACAGAAAAGTAGAAAATCAGTCAAGGAGAGAATTTTCATATTCTTATTACCTAGATACATCAAAATGCAGGATAAGAGTTTGTAAGACGATGTTCTGTCATACTTTTAGCATTTCCGAAAGAACTATTGGAAACTGGCTTTATGAGAAATGAAAGAATATTGCATTGACTAATGACGATAGGAGAAATATTGTAAACCCAAGACAAGTAAAAATAAGCCAAGATAAGGAAAACTTAAAGATGTTTTTGAAAGTTTACCAAAAGTAGAGTCCCACTACTGTCGCAAATCGACAAGCAAACTTTATTTAGAACCTGCCTGGAGCTCAAAATTGGAACTGTAAAGGCTTTACAAAGATGAATGGTGCACTAGAAATAATTTACGGCCCATGTCTAGTGCTTCATTTGCAAATATGATGGACGATCATGTAATAATCCAAAAGGAACCCCCCTTCCCCGCCCCGGGTTGATATGAGGGAAAAAGATACAATTCATAAAAAGTTAAATAACATATCGGAGCTCCCCGGTATCATTAGTTAAAAAGAAACTAAGTAACTTTTGCGTAATAGCGACAGGACATTGGTCAGCGAAAAGTTATTTCACAAGAATGTATTTGAAAAAATGTAGGACACGAAACTAAAGAATGTACAAAAATTGCGGTTCTGCAAAAACAAAAAAAGGTCACGTAGGAGCTAGCAACGATGTGTAAGCCAAATTTTGCTGTCTCAGCGCATGAGGTACTCGGGGGAAAAAAGACTTTTGCTGGGGACCGAAAAACGAAGAATTAAGGAATTCGATTTGGACGTCTCCAGAGGCTAGATGCCTATCGAATCCTCCGTGTTGAGAACATGGGGGGAATTCGATTTGGAGCATTTCATAGGCTAGATGCCAATCGAATCAAACGCGTTTAGGGCAAAGTTAAGTGTTTTTCTTGGAAAGTGAGGTAAGTGCTAATTTTCAATCAAATAATTAACGAATAATAATTTTATCCAAGCGATAAATCACAATATTAATTTTACCGGGGCGATTAAAAAATAGTGAGTGTGTGAGTGAACCTGAACTCGCTACAGGGAAATTGGTGAGTCAATTTAGATTATACTAACCCTTAACAACTAAGAAATTTTATGGGAGTTTGGATTTATTTGTTAAACGATTTTCTATCGTCTTAATTAATCAGACGAATATTGTAACTTTTATCCTCAACCGGGATATATAGAGTTTACCGGGTCTCCACTGTCGGGACGTAGATAATATTCTCCGACTGAGAACGGAGTCCTCCGGTAAGGGAATTCATAAAATAGCGACTAAGGAATTAAATCATAAATAAATTGAATTGTCACGCCAGGGTCCATCAGACCATATTTTAATTATTTTTGTTGATTAGTTTTAAATCTTGTTAATGTTAAATTAAAGAAAGTTTTTTTTGTTTTTTTCTTTTTCTTTGGGAGATGCACGTAGCATTCCGCAAGAGTTTCATCTAAATTTATATTTGTATCATCAAACTTAGAGTAATAAATTTGTTAGATTCTCCCGAGGATATTGTGTATCATTTCTCTAGACTCCAGACCTTTTTCAGAGCCCAGCAACAAATCCCGTCCTTCCTAACCGCCGAAGTAAGACCTCCCAACACCAAATACTGCGGAGGCCGAATCCACAAACCCTAACTTTAGCCTAACATCCGCTCGGCTAGGCTAAAGTTGATTAAAAATTAAGATTAAAAACAATTTAATATATTACATCTGGTGACAATAAATAAGAAATTTCTTTTAGGTTATTACATCTGGTGACAGCAAGTTAGAATCTTTTTTTAGCGTATTACAATCAGAACATAGCGCTATTTGCTCCAAAAAAAGACGAATGTGATAAATGTGTTGCCCATAAAACCAGAAATCTAAGCGATCAAGATTATCGATAACACCAGTTAAACAAAGAAGAACTCCCCACGAAAAAGATTCCGATAAAAATAGCCCATATAATTGTGATGTTTATACAATGGATATGCAGTCTGTGTTGTTATGTCCAAAATCAAACGTTTCTCTCCTTTACTATAAAACAAAGTTGATAGTCCACAATTTTACAATTTTCAACCTAAAGACAAAAGATGGGTATTGTTATCTATGGCATGAAGGCAACGCTGGCCTTACAGCTAATACATTTGCTTCAATACTGAACAGTTTTTTCAGAAACCATAAAAATGAAGGGGTAAATAAGGTCATTCTGTATAGTGACGGTTGTACTGCTCAAAACCGAAATGCATTACTCTCAAGTGTCCTTTCAAAATTATCTGAAGTAATGCAAATCACCATCGAGCAAAAATATCTGGAGAAAGGGCACACACAAATGGAATGCGATTCAATGCATTCCGCAATTGAAAGAAAATTAAGGAAAAAAATTATTAATGTCCCAGCGGACTATGTTGACGTGTGTGAGTCAGCACGTTTACATCCAAAGCCATATTTAGTAGAATATATGGATCATAGTTTTTTTTTTTAATTTTGAACCTATGCAAGTCATTAATTCAATAAGGCCTGGTAGAACTTCAAATGACCCGACTGTAACTGACATCAGGGGTCTTAGATACAACACCGATGGGTCAATAATGTTTAAACTTCGTCATCCCGAGGAATGGTCGCCACTACCATGTCGCCTTAATAAAAAGGTTGCAATTCCTTTCGATAAACTGCCTAAACTTTACAAAAGTCCCATACCAATCAAGAAGGATAAATATCAGCACCTGATGGATATAAAAATGTCTTTAAAGCAAGACTATCATGGCTTTTATGATAGCTTGGTGCATTTATAACAAGGATGGGTATTCTTTTATACCTATTTGAATATCTACCTGATTCTACTTATATTTCGTTGTCATTATTTTTGTAATAAATTTTCAGTTTCTAACAAATTGTAGTTTCAATTTCTCGGTAACAGAGCATTGAAATTTCAGAGTAAGTATTTACAAAATTAAATATTAAGTGTACGGCAACAAACAAAAACAACATACAGGGGAAGACCCAAATAAAAGCGGATGCGGTCGTAAGACCCAACCAAACAAAGAAAATACCAAAAGTTACGAGGTTTAAAACAGCAGCCTACGCTAACAAATTTGGAGAAAAAAGACGAGTGACATTAAAAACTCAAATACCAAAAATCAACAAAATGACATCCCACAAGAGACCGAAAAACAACTAATCACCGAGGCAAGCACTAGCATGGACCACGAGGAAATAAACCCCAATATAACACTAAAAAACAAATTTGGAGTACTCAGCAAACGAGCTGAAATAGAAGAAAACGTAGCGGAGAGAAGAGAAAAAGCAATCCCTCCACTAGTGCTACTAGGTCAAATACCGGTATACGACGAGATAGTGAAAGAGCTCACGAGAATAATAGGCTCTCGGGATTTCCGTATAATAAGAAAGAAACTAGGATCCACGTCAAAACGCAGGAGCAATTTGACAATGTTAAACAAGAACTTGAAAAAACAAAAAGTGAATTCTTTACATATACAAAAAGAGAAAATATACTGAAAAAACTAGTTATGAAGGCAGCACCGGGACTAAATATTCTGGCTATGATTCAAGAATTCCGCGAAGAATATGATATCAAGGTGGAAAACATAATAGCTCTTAAGTCCAGGAAGAGCAACATCGAAAGCCATAGTTATTTACTCTATTTCAAACAGGAGGTAAACCTAAAACATGTCAGAAACAAGAGGAATTCAAAACATAGGAATAAAATGGGAAAATTACGCCAAAAAGAGCAGGATTTCCCAGTGCTACAGATGTCAACGATTCGGACACTCGCAAGTAAACTGCTATGAACAAGCAAACTGCTATGCACAAGCAAACTGCGTTAAATGTGGACTACAGCATGACACACGTGAATGCCAAAAAACAAAAGAAAGAAAAAAACCTGAATGTAATTATAGTAACAGAAATAAAATGCAAAGGAAACAATGCACCTCCGTTCATACCCAACTACACGATCACGTTCAAAAATAACCAAAACGAAGCAAGGGACGGGGTAGCAATATACACAAACAACAAAATAGAACACGAAAAAATAGAGACAAACACAACCACCATAATAACAACAGGAATAAGAATTGAAGAACTTGACATATACGCGGCATACAGAAGACCTAATATAGCAATGGAATCACTCAATACCAGAGAAATACAGAACCTGATGGAAAACAACGAGAAAGTAATAGTAGCAGGAGACCTAAATGCATGGCACACAGACTGGGGAATAAACAACAAATCCACACCCATAGGTAAAAAATTACACCGGTTCATAAACGACAATGGATACCTAATATACGCACCCGACGACGCAACAAGAATAAGTAATCTAATAGGACATGCCAACTCGACAATAGACATATACATAACAAAAAATGTAATACTCAAAAACATAAATACACTTAACGAACTAAATTCAGACCACAAACCAGTAGAAGCCGAAACAACAAACAAAATAAGACACATAGAAGCACCTGACAGAGTAATAAGTGATTATAAAAATGCCAGATGGGACCGATTCCGGAAACAAATAAAAGAAGAAACAACCATAAATAGAGACATAAATAATGAAGAACAAATAGAACAAGAAATTGAAAAAATGACAAGAATAATACAAAAAGCAATGGACGAACACATACCAACATCAAAATACAAAAACATAAAAATTAATGAAGAAACAAAAAATAAAATAACAAAAAACAGGTTGAGAAGAAAATTCCAAAGAAACCCAACTGAAGAACTAAGACAAGAAATAAACGAACTAAATGAAGAAATAAATGTTAGATTAGAATCCATAGAAGTAGAACAATGGCACAAAAGAATAAGGAAAATAAATGAAAGCAGACAAAACGCATGGAAAATGATTAAAGCCAAAAAATATAAAACAAAAAATAATGAAATACCACCCCTAATAATGGATGACATACTAATACAGAACCCCAAAGAGAAGCTAAACGCCATAGCCGAACAACTGCACAGAAATCACATGCTAACGAGTCAAACATCGGACGAAAGAACTGAAACAATAGTCAACACCGAATATAATGAAATAATTAACAAAGAAGAGCAAGAAAACCTATACACCAGCCCAGAAGAAATAAAAAGTATAATAAAGAAAATGAAAAATAAAGCACCAGGAGAAGACGGGATCCAGGTAATAGTGTTAAAAAATATCCCCAAAAAAGCACTGGTTCAATTACACTACATAATGAATGCAACACTGAAACACAACTACTTCCCAAAAACTTGGAAAAACGCAAGAATAACACCAATAAGAAAGCCAAATAAACCAGCTAATAGACCGAGCAGCTACCGACCCATATCCCTATTGTGCACAATGGGGAAAATATGGGAAAGAATCGTATTAAAAAAATTAAACAAACACCTACAAGAAAATAAAACACTTATAGAAGAACAAGTTGGCTTTAAAAAACATCACAAAACAGAACTCCAATTGGCTAGGATAATCAACAAGGCAAAAACAGAACTAAACAAAAAACGCAAAACAGGCATGGCTACCCTAGATCTAGAGAAAGCCTATGATACAGTATGGAAAAAAGCCTTAATATACAAAATGAAAGCAAAAAAAAAAATACCACATAAACTAGTAAAACTAATAAATAGCTACCTAACCGAAAGAACATACGAAGTAACAACAAACGGAAGAAAATCAGACAAATACAACATGCCAGAAAGATTACCACAAGGAAGTGTCCTATCACCAACACTCTTCAACATATTCCAAAAAACGAAAAAACAGAAATAGCCTTATTTGCAGACGACACAGCCATATACACAACATCCAAGCACAGGAAAATAATTACAAAAGACATAGAAAACCATTTACAAGAAATAAATCAATATTGCAACAAGTGGAAAATAAAAATAAATAACGAAAAAACCCAACTAATAATCTTTGCAAACGACCTACCAAGGAACAAATCCAAAATTAATATTAACAACAATGAAATAGAGGAAGAAACTGAACTAAAATACCTTGGAGTACACCAAGACAAAAGACTAAATTTCAAAAAACACATAGACGAAACAAGAAAGAAAGGGTTAGGAAGCAAAAGAATAATTCAACCAATTAGTCAGAAAATCTTAATATATTACATTCCCTCTATGTGAACTTCAAAAATAATGTTCCAGTAGTTAAATTAAAAAGACTGGACTGCTCTGTGCATGTGAGTTGCCCTAGTCCTAGTGACTCCCCTACAGCTAATGCAGCATTTGATTCAGACGATAGTGTTCGTGACCCCGATTATGAATATTCTGATGGCAGTGAATCCACTGAAATCTCAAGTAATCAATGGCCACTGTAGTTAAATTATTTTTCCTTACCCATTTCAGTAACTTCCAATAAATCTCATGAAATCTCCAGTAATCAGTGTCCAGTGCAATTAGATGATTTGTCCTTACCAGTAGCTTCTAGTATTTCAAACATTGAGTCTGGAAATGTCCCTGTACCAGAAATTTTTGTATTGTAATAAATTAGTGACAAAATTTGCCAGACACATACAAACTGTGCATTACAATGAGACACAGATTCAACATATTTTTGGATTACCAAAAGGTAAGTTTATTTATTCCATAGGATATTAAATCATAATATAAACTACTTAGTCAGTGTATGTTTGTCTATAAAATACAATTAATAAGATTCTAGTTTTGTTATTTATACTTACTTTAGTTAATTTACTACATTATTTGTGTGTCGCCTAAAGAGGAATGAGATTTTAAACTAATAAATGATAGTGTAAAATAATGTTCAATGTTTGCAGCTATGTTAACTTACAGAGTTATTAGGTCATTTGGAAGATATTTTTTGTACTAAACTTGATAAGCTAATTGTTTTAGTTGAATTTATTACAATTTTTTTTCACTTTCATCAATTCCTGGATATTTATTTTGTAGGTCTAATGAGTAATACTTGTAAATTTTTTAACAGCATAAAAATTACCTAAGATATAAAATTAATTTTAATTTTGAAAATGGGGTCTTCATTAAAGTTTCTTTAAATTGCAGTATAAATTAATGTCGAAAATTAGCTATCTCTATTTATTATTTTTTGTTGTATTGCATAAAGAAAATATGTTTTTGAACTTATGAACAATGCAAGATTAAAACTTATTGAGGAAATTGGAAAACAAGGATGCTTCTATTTCAATACGCATAATGCAGCTAACAATAATCAGTTATTGGTTACAAGAAGGCCAGCATTGACATCAGAAAGAAAACCTGGTGATTTCAGTGTATGTCCAAATTGCAAGGGTTTTTATTCTAAGAAAACAATGCGAAGACACTTCCTCAAGTGTAACCCTTTTGCAACTAGAAATGATAAAAGTTTATCTGCATTATCTCAGGCTACATTTGGACAGGTACATAAAAAAGCTAGTATAATTATGAGAAAAGATATAATTCCTAGAATGAGGAATGATGATGTCTCACATGCTATATGCTATGATGAGTTAGCTATTATATACGGTAATAAATTGTGTTTAAAATATAGAAAGCCCCATCTATATTATATGATTAGATCACAGCTACGCCTAATTGGAAGATTGTTATTGGCCATTAAGAAAAAACTCACAGGTCACTGATTTTACATCCTTATTTCACTCTAAATTATATGATGACATTATTTTTGCTGTAAGTCAGGTAGACATTGTAAATGAAGGGGAGAATGAATTCAAATCTCCAGCAACTGCTGCATCTTATGGCACATTGTTAAAGAAGTGTGGTCGTATCCTTATAAATGAATATATATTAAAAAGAATGACACAGAAGAACAGGAAAACACCAATAATTTTCTGGCTATTCTTGAAGAGGAATTTCAAATGGACATCAACAAAACAGTAGAGGAAAATCAGAGAGAAAGGAGACAAAAGAAAACAATTCTGCCCACCATTGAAGATATAAAAAAAATTAAGTTGAGTGAAAAGTTTGATATAAATGCTTGAAGAAATTTGGGAGAGTTTAGTTTAAGTTCAATTCAAGTTTTTAATCGGCGCAGGGCTGGAGAAATAGAAAGAATTTTGATTACTGATTTTTTAGCCACCAAGACTGTTGATGAAAAAACAGATTCTGAAATTTTTAGTTCTCTCTCTGTTTTGGCATTAATGTTGCCTATCTAGTACAGGCCAACTAATATTTAAATTGTAATTTGTCCATGAGAATGTTTTTCGAATTAGTAGCAAATCGTGTTTCGACGATAACAGATTTTACGGTCTAATTAAATTTAACGGGATTTTTTCGATAACCGATTCTATTTATAGAATAAGCCACTTTCCTTTAGCCCCAATCCCATCAGTGGTGAAACCTATATTGGAAATTGGATGAGCCAACGAGAAAAGTAATTTTTTTGGTTATTAATTATTGCTTTATAACTGACAAAAATAACGAATCATTTTTTTGGTCCTTCGAGCCAAATAATTTAATTTTAATTAAAATTACATTCATATTTATGGTTAGCTACTGATTCGAAATTCAAACTTATATAATTATTGGTAGTAATAATTCTATAGACCGTAAAATACTTTGGTTGGTTGCTACTAAAAGACATAGTATAAAATTTATCCGTTGTTAGCGAGGACAATATATATATTTTATTTGCCTGTATACCGATTTTCGAATCATTCCTAGCATAAACTTAAAATTGTTTATTATAAATAATTTTATCATAAAATTATTGTTCTATTACAATATATCCATTTTGGTGTTGTTGAATTCAGGTAAAACTTGTTATCAGAATCAAGTTTTTGTACTTAATTTTAGTAATTTAAAATCGATTCGCCTCAAATCGTTATTGTTTATTTAATACTACAAATAAATTTATTTATTTAACGGAAGTGGAAAAAATCCCGTACGCGGGATCGACTCCAAAAAATTAAACTCCAGAATGGGCGGAGCCTGCGCAGAAAATCTGTCTGAAATCCTAAAACTTCGTTTCGTCTGTCGTCTCTGAGTTTGTCTATATGTATTTTTAACCGAGAAGATGAAAGTAAATGATTCTTTTTCATCATATGATAATTTACAAGAAGCTGTAAATAAATATGAAAAGGAAATTAGGGTGCAGTTTTGGAAAAGGGATTCAAAAACACTGAAAAGTGCAAAAAATCACTGTCCAAGAGTATATGAAAAAGCAATCCCTGAGTTAAAATATTATATTATAAAGTACTCATGCATACATGGGGGACAGGAGTTTAGGCCATGTAAAAACAAGGAACCAATGCGTAAACATGTGGGGTAAGTAAATAAAAAATTATAAAATAGGTAGATATAATTTTGAAGTTTTCCTTTTTTGTAGGACTTTGAAACAAAAATGTCCAGCTGAAATTAATGTAAAAATTTCTGAAGATGGGAAATTTCTGGTAATTAAATCTATAAACAATAATCATAATCATGAAATCCCTACAGAGTAAGTAATTATCCTAGATTAAAAAAATTGTAAAAGGTGGATAAAAAGAAAAGAATGACAATGTGTTCATTAATGTACTTATACATAATAACAATTATTAAATCATACCTAATTGTTAACATAAAAGTTTTCTTAATTCTTAGAGAGGTATTCAAACAGTTGCCAAAACAAAGAAGATTGACTGAGGAAAACCAAAAATCTGTCATGGAAATAATGAAATTGAAAGTAAATAAAAAATTACTTCAAGCAGAACTTGTTCAAAAAACGGGGAATACTATTTTAATACGTGATCTATCGAATATTGCAAAAAACGCTCATGGAAAAACATCAGATAACCTTCAAGAAATTGTCACAATTTTGAAAGAAAAATATCACTGTACAATTGACGTACAAACTGATAGCAATAATATATTTCAAGGAATTTTTTTCCAAGATAATGAAATTAAAAAATGTTTTTCACTGTTTCCTGAAATGCTCTTTTTAGATGGAACTTATAAATTGCTGGGGAATAGGTGTCCCGTTTATGTGATGGTTGTAGAAAATTCCTGTGGCAGTACTGATATTGTTGGCGTATCTGTTCTAACAAAGGAAGATAGCGAATCTTTAGGTTGGCTTCTTAGACGGTGCGTATTTTATTTTATGGATTAGGTCATTAGGTACCTACCATATAAAAACATTCAACTGCTATTTATTTCCATTTTTGAATAAATTTTATGACTATGTTTATAATATTAATTTCACTTTCAGATTTAAAGAGAGAAATCCCAACTGGGAGAATATAAAAGTTGTAATGACAGATAAAAGTGCTGCAGAAAGAGATGTTATTACTAAAGAATTTGGCAATGCAAAAAAATTAATATGTTTATTTCATACCCTACAAATTTTCCATTATTACCTAAATAAAATTCAGGTAATAAGTGTTGAAGATACCCAAGCCCCTTTAGAAAATTGCTTACAAGCGAGTGATTTGGATGAAATCCAAAGTAATAAACATAAAAAGCCAAACAATTTGCATGACAGCCGTACCAATAATTTAGATGACGAACAAAACAAACTGAGATATGGTCTTCAAGTACTTAAAGATCATAATTACAGTTATTGTGACAATTCTCCTGCTTTAATACAAGATGGAACAACAAACTTATATAAACCGGAGGGTACTCAAAAATTTCCAGAAACACTAATGGAGTTTCAAGAAGATCTACAAGAAGAGATTGTTTGTGACATGAATTATGAAGTTGTCGAGGATTGTGTATCTTCTTTTCATACCATATCTTTGCCTGTTAGTTGAAATCACATAAGTCTGCTTTAAAATAATAGTATTGTAATATGTATATATTTTTTAGAGCACCATTAAACAAAGAGGTAGGCCGAAAGGAAGATCTTTAACAGCTATAGGATTACCAAGAAAACGAAGGAAATTGGAATAAACTTTTTCTTTTTAAGTAGCTATTATAAAGTCTAATTATAAATAAAATTACATTACCTATCTACTTTTGTTGAAATTACTTTGACTTTCGTTTAACTAGATTCCCTTTCCCTTTATTAAAGTTTTTGTCGACTGATGGCAGCATTACTTAATCAAATGAAGACAAATATAACTTGTAATACATGCTGTTTTTACAACTAGATTTTAACGGGGTTACTGTGCACTGAAACCAAAGGTTTATTGTGCCCCTTTTACAACTAAGAAAAGAAGTAATTGTTTAAAAACTATAGTTACTTTACTAGATAAAAAACGGTGTATATACTAATCCTTGTAAAGTAATATTAAAAAAACAGTTTGTTAGTTTTAAAATCAATTTCAATAATTAATGATCGAATTTTATTATCTCGTATCTGAAAAAAAGTAAAACATGCTCTGAAAAACACCATCAAATTATTACATTTGTTTGTATGAGGTTAGAACAGAGAACGTGAAGAACATAGAAATCTTTAACTCCGCCCATTCGGGATTTTATGTTTTTGGAGTCGATCCCACGTACGGGATTTTATCCACTTCCTTATTTAACTGAAAAATGCCTAGTGTACCTACACCCAATGAACTTAAATTAGATAGATTGATTGCGCAACAGGAAATTCTTTTCGGTAAAGCTCAAAAGTGTTTTGATTCCGCAAAGGAACTCGATAGACAACCAAATTCTAGTAGTAAATTAGAAAACTTTTCAAACCGTTACAATACATTTTCCCTTGTTGGGCAGGAATATTGCCAAGTAGTCGAAGAAATTGTAACATTAAAACAAAAAATTAAACCTGATGAGCGCCCAAATTATGAGAGTTTGAATGCTTTTGATGAGCTCTACTGTACGATTGAGTATATAGCTTCTAAATTTTTGTCTACACCGACTCAAAATCCTGTAGTAACTTCTAATGTCGCCACAGATTCAAGAGTGCGTATGCCGATGCTGAAACTTGAACTTCTAAAATTTTCTGGAGAAGATCTCTCCGTTTGGCCTTTATTTTATGAAAACTTTAAATATTTAGTACACTGTAAAGCGGAATTTTCTAAAGCAGAAAAATTGTAATATTTATTATAGGAAGCCTCTCCGGGAAGGCTTTAATAACCTGCAATGCATTTGAAGCTACCCCTAATAACTATGAGTCGATTTGGAAATTATTAGAAGATACCTACAACGATAAAAAATTTCTTGCTGATTTGTACTTAGATAAAATTTTAAATTTCCACTCCTTGTCTAATGGAAGTCCAAATACCTTACTATCGTTTATAGAAACTTTTGATACCGCTGTAACTGCCTTAAAACGTTTAAGACTAAATGATCTCTGTAATTATATACTTACTTATATTGCTATTTCAAAATTACCTAAACAAACTATTGATGATTTTGATTTGGTTACCCCTCAAAATACTATACCACAATACGAAGATCTTATTAAATTTGTTCGCCAAAGAAGTAGAAATATTAGTAAAATTGATAAGTTTAAGCCAGCTTCTAGTTCAAGCTACCAACATTCTAAATCTAATAATTTTAATAGAAATCCAAAGACATTTATGGCTAACAACTCCACCCCTGGTAAATTAAATTGTATTGTGTGTATACATCAACAGCATTACTTGAAAGACTGTTCCGTTTTTAAAAGTTGGTTATTTGATCAAAAATTTAAATTTATAAAGGATAATAACTTGTGCATTAACTGGTTTTCAAATAAACACAAAGTTAGTGCTTGTCCTTCTCGATTTAATTGCACATTGTGTCATCAGAGACATCACAGTCTGTTACATAAACCTGATAATAGTAATCAACGAAGTTCAAATGTCTCTGAAAATTCCTTAATACAGTCCACATCCTGTAGTAGCTCGCAGAATGCCTGCAATACAGCCCATTTCGATGCAATTCCTAACAAATCTTAATTTGTAGTTTTGAGTACCGTAGTTGCTAATGTTAAAAACAAATCGAATAAAATAGATTAGGTTAGATTTTTATTAGATAGCGACTCTATGCCTAATTTACTTACTCATGATTGTTGTCAGAGTTTGGGATTCAATTTCCAAAAATTTAATTCCAATATATTAGGTGTAGGGGGAAATATAAACACCTTAAAAGGTAAAACAAACCTTACTATTTTTTCTACTTTTAATTCAAATTTAAAAATTCCATTAGAAGCCTTGATTGTTGATAAGATTACTAATCCATTACCAGAATTTCCTATAGA
Organism: Ophraella communa; assembly: GCA_035357415.1. Taxonomy (NCBI): domain Eukaryota; kingdom Metazoa; phylum Arthropoda; class Insecta; order Coleoptera; family Chrysomelidae; genus Ophraella; species Ophraella communa. Next base: position 13,598,672 of record CM068979.1, on the reverse strand, counting down.
TATTCGTAATTTGGACTATTTGAGAAATTTACCCTTAGCTGATCCTTCCTTTCACACTCCTAGTAAGATAAATGGCATTTTGGGAGCAGCTATTTTTGCGGAACTAATAAAAGATGACAAAATTTCCGGACCACAAGGATCCCCGACGGCCATTGAAACTACCTTTGGATACGTAGTTACTGGTTATGTCCAACCATTACAAGGTAATACAAATGAGTATGCTTTCCATACCTTTCTAGATGTATCTCCTACTCTAGAATCCCTAGTAGATAAAATGTTTCAGTTAGAAGATTTTTCTCAACCACCACCTAATGATGAAGATTTAGCTTGTGAGAAAATATTTTCAGATCATGTCGTTCGAAGTTCGATATTCTGTAGCCTTGCCGTTTAAATCTGATCCTGACCAATTGGGTGATTCATATACCTTTTCCAAGTCTCGTTTACTGTCGCTTGAACGAAAGTTAAGTAAATTTTCTAATCTAAGATCAATCTATTCCGATATTTTGAAAGATTACATCAATCAAGGGCATATGTCCCTTGTCCCTTCTGCTTTAATTAATATTCCGTCGTATTATATTCCACACCACTGTATCTTTAAACCTGATAGTGTTTTACACCCTGTCGTATTGTGTTTGACGCCAGTATGAAAACCGACAAAAATACATCTTTAAATGATGTACTCTATACTGGTTGTAAACTTCAGAATGATTCAGTTGATATTCTGTTGAATTTTAGATTATTTCCAATAGCCGTAACATCAGATATTAAACAGATGTATCGACAAATTGAAATCATTCCGTCACATAGACAGTATCAGAGAATTCTTTGGCGTTTTGAGCCTCAAGAGCCTATTTCAGTATACCAGCTCAATACCGTGTCATTTGGTGTAGTAAAGTGCTCACCGTATTTGAGTTTAAGGGTTATTAAAAAACGTTTAGATGATGAAGGTTGTAATTATCCTGTGACGTGTTTTCCGGACGTCACCGGTTTTCTGTTCTGGATCTGTATCGGACTTTATTTATTTATCCAAGAAAGGTCTGAATTAAGGAAACGCAAACGGTCGTTAAAAATAAATATTTGTTCCTGGACTATATACATCGCTAAAACTTATCTAATGAAAACAACTATTTACAATATGTACAAATACTTTACAGTGACAGAAAGAACGTAACGAACCTTCTACGGTATACTAATTAACACGCTCCGCGGTATCGGAGTGCAATTACAACAGATCCCGGACTCTGTGGACTACGGTCCTAGTCGGGGATAAAACAGGACAGGAAGGGACGGGTCGGTATCGGAGGACGGCGGTCAGTCAATCCTCGATCTAGAACACCGTCGTTTCGTTTAGCTCAACACGCTAGAAACGAAACGTTGTAATATTATTTGTGCGTTGGGCGACAATTTGTAATATTAGTTGCCTGTTGATAGTGAATTTATAAAAATATTTGGTTAACTTTTTTGAAAAAATAACAATATACCAAAAGAAAAAAACGTAATTTACAATAAAACAAACATTAAGCTTAATTTCGTCTTTAATTAGTTGTAAAAGATACTTCAATAATTAACAGAATTTATAAATGTTTATCACACAAAAATTATGATAGTTAAATACCTCGGCTAGGGGTGAGTAAGTTCATTAGCTCTGACTATTGTACAATATTTGTTTCTTTAAGAAATTATAAGGGCGCCACTGAAATCTTTTTATTTTTTATGATACTACTGAAGAAAGTTGTTTAAGCTGAGTTATTTAAATAAGTATCATAAGATGACAGAAAGATGTCAGAAAAAACTGTCTATGAAGATAAAAAAATGATTTGAAAATGTACAAACATATAAAAGATAATAAGATTTCCTTGGTGCTGAAATTAATGAGGTAGAGAATACGTTACAACAAAATAATCCGCAAACAGTTCTTTAAAAATACTTATTCTAATACAGTTGACGATATAGATAGATATACACGGAAATAAAAGAGAAAAAATATGGGAACAGTAAACTTGATAGATCACAATAAACTTATCTGTTTGTAACGCTTTCACCTTCTAAGCGTTACTATGGCCACCCTTGAAACAAAATGTTCGTTTAAAATCTCGGGCGCCAGTTGTTTTAACGTGGTATGCTCCACGGCCCCTTGACACTGAGCGTCAAGAGTTCCAGATAGCCTCAGATGGAGGTTACGGCGAATTCTAGGGGTCGTGTTGAACTTAATTTATTTTACTAATTATTCGTGCTGGTCCTCGGTTTAGGGAGTTACAGTTAATTATAAAGGAAACGGTAATTCATACTATCTTTTACTACTCTGTGATCGAATTTATTTGTAAAACTAATTAACTAACAAAATTACTGAAAGGAGAAGCAGTCAAAACGGTAAGGTTTCCCAATATGGTACCAATCGGCCGGGTAGACGAACAAGTTGTAACTGAGCCACTGCCAAGTTCGAGATGCCCTTTGGATTGTAATTATAACTGGAAAATTTTAATTTAAAAGCAAAAAAAAATATTCGGCCGCCAGACGGGCAAAGAACGTTTTAAATCTGCCAGGTAACGAACGAGTTGTAACTGAGCCACTGCCAAGTTCGAGATACCCTTAAGATTTTAATGGTAACCAGAAAACTTCGATTTAATAGCAAAAGTATAGATTCGTTCACTAGACGGGGAAAGAACGTTTTAAATCTGCCAGGTAAACGAACGAGTTGTAACTAAGCCACTGCCAAGTTCGAGATACCCTTTAGATTTTAAATTAAAAGCAGAAACTGTGATTTCGATTTAAAAAAAAAATATTTTGGTTGATGAAACGGAAAAAAAAACGGTTTAAATCTGCCAGGCAAACGAACGAGTTGTAACTGAGCCACTGCCAAGTTCGAGATACCTTTTAGATTTTAATTGTAACCGGTAAACTTCTTAAAAGGAACTAAAATAATAAAAAAAATTGTATTTAAAGTGTACCAGAGTTTCGACACACAGAGCATAATTTTATATAAAACGTGTAACCTTCTGAAAAAACTGGTGTTAATAAAAGTTTGTTGCAAAACAAAAAAATTTAAGTTTTCAATGGTTACTTGCAAACGGCAGCTTTTCATCGGTAGAGCGGTCGTGAATTCAAAAAAAACTATTAGTTCTTAGTAGCAACTGAAGGAGCGACCAGGGGGCGCCACGCAGTTAAAAAAAGAAGAGCAAACAAAGATCAATGACAACTGCGAGTTCAGTAATCTTCGGAGACATCTGGTAGATATAGCAAACCGTATTCTCTATTAGACTAGAGAGTTACTCTCAATTTTTTTTTTTTTTTTATCTTAAAACTGTCTCATTAAAACTAACTACTCAGTAATTTAAAAGTTTTATTCATAAAAAAATCAAAAAAATTCATCAAATTGATTAGAGACACACGGTATTAATATTCCAGCACCTGCAGGGTAAATTGTAAATTTAAACTTGGTAAAAAAATTGATTAGGACAAACAGTATATCCTAGCTTCAAATAAAACACGAAACAAGAATTTAAACTTATTCTAAAAAATAATTCCTACCTGAACTGTGTTTTCATCACAACCATGATCTGAGATTACAAACAATGGAGATATTTTACCATAATGGTAGCTTCTGAAAATGAACTTAATTCCACCTAGTTATGTTGGAGAGAAATAATGAAAAAATAATAGACAACACTATAGTATGATGAATATATTTAATATTTTTGCAGTAAACCTTCCAGGACAAAATGATCTATATTCTTTTTAAAGATAACTTATAAAAAAAATACAATGATCACACCTTTAAATGTGTGAGTATAAGTTTATTCAATTTCCCAAATGATGGTATATAAATTACTCCAAATTTATGACGATTTTAAGACTATCAGTACAAAAATACATTTATGAATTATAATTCCCAAGGAATATAATTATGAATGTTAATTGATTTCACTTAAAATCGAATATACATAATATGATTATCAAAATGTGTTGTACTAAGATAAACTAGACTTTTTTATTTGAACGAACCTCGCTATGCATAGATCTATGTATTGCTGTACAGTCTAAGACAATTATGGTGACTACTTAGCCCACAAATAAAAACAGTTTACAAAAAAAATTGATAAAGTACTCAAAAACTATACCCTACATAGGAAAATTTTGGGAATTAAATGTTAAATTCTAAATACCTTCTGATCATAGGTCCTGGTGTGTTGTTAAAGAAAGAAAACAATAATTTAGGTTCCATAACTGCATGGAGGTAGATTTACCATAACCAAATAGGCTTGACGCCTGATCTTCCTGTGGCAGAAGACATAACAAGACAATCCAACCATAACATTAACTCGCCTCCCTCAAGTTAGTAGCTTCCAGATTTAGGTGACTCGGTTTCTGATAAATCAATACTTGAAATCAACCTTCAGCAGACATCAAAAGTATTATTGAGCATCAAATATCGGGTACAATCGTTAACCACATGTACTGATAATGTTAACGAAAATTCACATCAAAATGGTGACAGTAAGCCATGAGGTCAAAAAAAAACCGGTAGTACAAATGGATTTTACTCTTTAGAAAAAATCTTGACCTAGGTCCCTAATAAAAAGAAAATAAAAATCAATTATATCCTCTTGAGATTAACTAAAATACGTACCTTTCAATGAAAGGGCTTACAAAGAACGAAATTTTGCTCCTGTCTTAAGACTTTATCTTTTGCAAAAATCCACAAGAATGAGCCTTTTAGAAGTAGCAAGCCATCACCCGTCAAACGTCAAATTTAAAAATGGAACGGTTCGTAGTACTCTGTTCAATCTGTCATTCTCACGGAACTTATACAGAGTTACTCTTAAACCAACTTAACACCATATAAATCATAATATGAATGATTAATTTTGTAACAAAAATACGAATTAAGTACAATTCTCAAAATTAACTAACTCTGGATTCTAAACTTATTTTATTGAATTGTTCAATAAATCTAATAATCGATAACTCGACAACTTAAAATACATCAACTAGTATTATTGGTTGCCTAGTTTGTACACCAGAAGCCCAATAAAAAGGAAATAAAATAATACAGCAAAATTTAATGCTACAATGCACTCCTCCCCCGAAAAGATTTAATACTCCTATTAAATCGTAACGAGATGAAAGAAATACAGGTACCATTAATAAAATATATACAGCTGAAAATTTTAGGCTCTAAAATTTAGTATTCAGGGTAGAACAAAACAAAGCTGCTGTACCTAAGTACACCTGGCAGTGTGATCCAAGAATACCCATTAGGTTTGATGCTTGACCAACACAAAAAGATAACTTAAATGATTAAGGAAGTGTTTATACTATTATATTTACATAAACAATGACAACATTAGGTATGGTACAAAAATTGGTCGTATCAGTTACCTGACCTGATATCCATCATAAGTAAAAAGGAAAAAAAATTAGTCTGTCTAGTAATAGTGGGCGGATTTAAGACTACTATATCTATTATTTAGAGGAAACATCGTGTTGGTCTGGACTTTTGGTAACTTTGTTTACCACATATCCGCAACGCTGAGACAACTTAGGCAAAAAAATCATAATCGTTAAAGTCATAGTCAGGAATTGTCAAATTTGAGAAGTCTCTCCGAAATTTAACCAAAAAGAAAATACTTCACAGTATTTTAAGAATACTATTAGAATCAAAATATTAGAATTTAAATAGTATAATTTTAATATCAAAATTTAAATATTATAAAAATAATATTTGTAAAACATTAATTGCAAGAAAATCTATCCGCAAAAAATATCATTATTAGTAGTAGGTACCTAATTTCTAAACGTGTTCCCAAGTTGATTTACATAAAGAAATTTTTAAATATTATAACTAATTATTTCTAAACCTAAACATGAATTTTAATTTATGAGTACTCATATTATTTACAAAAAATATACAATGGAAAAAAACTAAAATTGTTATCTGTAACTTCAACTGCTAATTAATTGAAATATCCGAATTTGAACCAAAGTAGGGTTTCAAATCTTTATGTGCCAGCGGCCTATTGGGATATTATCTAGATTAACTAGATCATATACCACATTCGAAACCTTCTTTTTGACTCTACATAGGACATATTTTGGAGCTAGTTTAGCTACAAATTTATCCGAAGCATCAGAAAGCACTTTGTTGCGTTTCCAAACCTGATCTCCCTCATTAAATGAGAAATCTTTTCTTCTTAAATTATATGAGCGAGCATTCCTTTCATAGGCTTTATGCAAGCTCACTTGAACTTCTTTATAGATATCTGCTAACCCTGATATATTTTCTACATATTTATCTCTATCTTCTGCAGATAATTCCAAATTTGAAGTATCCTTAACTTCACCGTAATATTTTCCTGAACTTGGTACATGTCTACCAAAATTTATAAATGCTGGAGAGAAATTATGTACCTCATGAACTGCTGTGTTTAGAGCAAACTGAATTTTTGGTAACTCACTGTCCCAAAACTTATGTTCTAAAACATAGCTACGAACGGCTTGGCCAATCGTTTTATTTGTTCTTTCTACAAAATTACAAATAGGAGCATACCTAGGAGAAAACCATATTTTTTGCACTTGATAATTATCTATTAAATTTTTAAATTCTCTTCCTGCAAAAGATGTAGCATTATCAACTATTATGAATTGAGGAGGACCGAATTGTAAGAAAACTTGATTTTCTAGTACTTTATTTATAGACTTTGCTTTAGCATTTCTCAATGGACTTAAAATAGAGTATTTCGAGAACCAGTCTACTATAACTAAAAGGTAGGTAAATCCTTGTGGTGAGCGACAAAAAGGTCCTTGCAAATCCAGTGCAATAATTTGAAAAGGAAACTTAGCTATTCTTTCTGATCCTCTTAATCCAAGTGGCGAACTGTTTGACATCTTTTGGGCTTGGCACACTTTACAACATTTAACATATTTTAGAATGTCTCTTCTCATCTTTGGCCAATAGTAACTTTGTTGTACTCGATGTAGCGTTTTATAAAATCCTAAGTGTGCACAACTTGGAGGGTCATGGTTGTCTTTGATCACCTGCTGTCTTTGATTCTTAGCTACTACCAACTTCCACTCCTGTTCATTTGTTTGAAGAGAGCATTTGGAAGGTATAAATTTGTACAAAATTTGATCCTTAACTTGCCACTGTGGATACAGGTCTGGTTGTTGTATCACTTTCTGTTTAAGCTTTGTATACCACTTATCAGTTTCATCAGGTAACATCTCAATCAAATTGTTTTCTAAACTCATAGAGGGTATGCGAGAGAGAAAATCTGGCACTACATTTAGAGAACCTTTCCTATGAATTATATCAAAGGTATGTTGCCTTAGTTTTACTGCCCATCTTGCTAATCTTCCACAAGGGTCTTTTAAACGGTTTATCCACTGTAAACTGCTGTGGTCAGTAATCACTTGGAATCTAGTACCTTCAATATAACACCTGAACTTTTCTATCAAAAATATAAGACTTAACAATTCTCTTTCTGTAACACTGTAATTGCGCTCTGCTCTCGATAGACTCCTGGATGCATAAGCTATCACCCTTTCTTGGTCATCTATAACCTGAAATATAAAACCTCCGATACCAACATCGCTTGCATCACATCCTATTACAAAAGGCTTTGAGAAATCCGGAGAACACAAAATAGGGGTTTCTATTAGAGTTTTCTTTATAGCTAAAAATGCTTGTTCTGCTTCTGAAGTCCATTCCACAGACTGTTTTTTCTTCTTACCTTTGAGAAGTGCATTGATAGGAGCCATTAGTGTGGAAAAATTTTTAATAAATCTCCTGTACCATGAACACAAACCTACAAATCTCTTAATTTCTGTGCTGTTTTTTGGGCGAGGAAAGTTTAACATTACCTGGACTTTTTCAGGATCTGTTCTCAGACCTTGACTATCTACTACAAAACCTAAATATTTGAGGGATGTTTTAAAAAATTCACATTTTTTAATATTGATGGTTAAATTAGCTTCCTTTAAAATCTCTCTAATTTCATTTAACAACCTGACGTGTTCTTCAAAATTGACAGATGTAATTATTATATCATCTAGGTATGTGAAAACCCTTGGTTCGTATTTAGGACCAAAGAGGGCATCGCAAAGTCTTTGTTGTGTTTGAGCACTATTGCATAAACCAAAAGACATTACTGTAAAATGAAATAGACCTCTTCCTGGTATACTAAATGCTGTCTTTTCTCTGGAGTTCTTTTCCAAAGGTATCTGCCAAAAAGCTTTTCGAAGGTCTATACTTGAAATATATTTTGCATCTCTCAACATATTTAATATCCTGTCAATCCTTGGCAACGGATAACAATCATGTTTTGTTACCTCATTGAGTCTTCTACCATCAAAACAAAATCTGTGTTCACCTGATTTTTTCTTGACTAAGAGAACTGGGCTGTTCCAGGCACTCTGACTTGGTTCTACTACTCCTAGTTGAAGCATTTCATCCAACTCTTTATTAAGGATCCCTAGTGTGTAAGGAGACATGAGGTACTGCCTCTCTTTAAATGGTTTAGCCTCACCTGTGTCTATCGTTAATTCTATCTTATTGGTTCTCCCAAGTTTACACTCACTATTTATTTCCTCAAATGATTCAATTACTTCTTGCATTTGTATTCTCTGTGCACTTGTTAAATCACTAATACTATATAATTTAAAAGGCTTTTGATACTCATTGAATTTTGATTTACTTAAATTAGTTAAAGATTTACTAAAAATGTCCCAAGAATTGTCCCTAAAATTAATGATAACTTTAAATTTTTCGCAAAAATCACTACCTAGTATAAACGATTGAGGAAGATTGGGTACTACTAATGCTGATATAATTTGTACTTCATTGTCTATGTTTATAGGAAGATCTACTCTACCTTTAATTTTTTGTTCAGTTCCATCTACTGTTGTTATACTTTTTCTATCAGACGGAAGTGTTTTGATTTTTAGTGCATTTAAAAGTTGTATTCCTTTTTTTCCTACTACTGACACATTTGCTCCACTATCTAATAAAGCTGTAATACTACAACTGAATAATTTTACTTCAATAAAAGGTCTATTATCTCCTGATTTTGGAATAAACAATGGACAAACTTTACTATTGTTTTCACGACTATAATTTTTATAGAAGTCCCTTACTTTAATCTTCCAACTTTCCCAACTCTTATAATCAAAATGGTTTGTGACTTTATAATTATATTTGTAATTTTTGGCTCTGACATTACTTATGAGAGGTAGACTAGAGCCAGCAAAATTTACCCCTCTGTAAGGTTTCCCTTACATTGTGGACAATCTTTTACTACTACATTAGGCAATCCACATTTGTAACAGAATTTATTTTTGGTTTTAAGTTTGCAATATCTGAAAGTATGGTTTGGTAAATTGCATTTCCAACAAAGAAAGGAATTTTTTTCTTTAGTGTTTGCATTAGTATCTACTTGGATGTTTGTAATGTTTGTTTCTGTTCCCGACTTTGTCAGATTTTTCTTTTTAAGGTTACTTTTGTAATTGTTATTTTTATATTTAGTAAAATTATTTTTATTACAAAAACTCTGATCTAAATCCTGAATTATGGAGACTGATCTACTACTACCTGAACCAGAAGCCAAACTTAAAACATCTGCCTCTTCTAACTTTTTGCACAAAGTACTTAAAGTCTGAATTGAATCTATCTCGCTTAAAGCTAACCTTTTGCGATATTCTGGTTGAAGTCCTAATTTAATATATTTAATTTTCGTTTGTTCCGCAGCTTTTTTTGTTAGTCTGGAAAATAAAGTTTCCATGCATGCTATATAAATCACTACCGGTTCATGACGACTTTGGTTTCTACTCTTTATTTGTGACCAGATTTCATCATCATAATCTGAGACTAAGAAATCTGCTTTTAACTTATTCACTAAGGAATCCCAATCATTTAAACTAGATTTAACATGACGAAATCAAAATGTAGCTTTCCCGGTAAATAAGTCACTTGCTGAGTTAAATAAGTTTACTTTACTAACTTGTCTTGATTGAGCTAATTCTTCCACATTTTCTATGAATGACAACAGTGATTTTGGGTCCCCATCAAATTGAATACCTAACTTATATACCTGAATTTGTTTACTGGCAAGAGGAGGTGTATTCAAAATTGTATTATGTAGATTAGATGCTGGAATAGCTGTAGAATGATGCAATGATGTGTCAAGATTAATATCTTGTGGGTCAGTAACTTTCTCATGTAATTCGGCATCTAATTGTAGAGCAGTAACATATGCCTCGCTTTTAAAGGAATTAATTTCGTTATACCTTGGGTTGGTTAACTCTAGATCTAATCTTTTTATTCTACAAGTGACATGATTTATCCTTGTTGTCGCTCTTTTATAAATTGAATCAGAGGTGGGCCCTTCAAAATCCGTTATTAAAGCTTTTATTGACTCTAACGTGGCATTGATTTCTGATACCTCTTGATCAAAATCAAAATTGTCATCTTTAAGAGATAACACATTAACATTCTTTTGACGTTCTTTAATTAAAAGTCTATTTAAAACTTTGCGTTTATCTGCTTGATCCCTATTTGAGATTACTCCCCTTATTTTCAACTCATAATTTAACTCAGCAAGAAGTAGATTATTAACTTTAAAGTCTTCCTCCATTTTTATAATAATTAACTAACTGCATTACGAAGTAATCGTCTCAAATTGTTATCCTTAGATAAATTGTGTCCGCTTCTGTCAGTGGTCTGATTTCTAATTGCAACCCTATAGCAATATATTACACTAACCATATACTCGAAACCAGGGAACAAAACACATCAAAAAAACTTTCCAATAAAACAAAAATTTCTTTAATTTTTTCTCCAGGCAAAAAAAATATTGAACCTCAAAATTGTACCTTATTTTAACTAAAACATTGCAAACCCAAATATGGAGAAGCCACCGGACTGTTTTCAAATAGTCTATTAATAATTCTATCTCCAACACAACTGGTATACTGTATCTCCACCATTTGTGTCTCTAAATCATTTTGAAAACTTAAAAAAACATTTTTATTTAAAATTATCCAAAAATTATTTATTGTAACTCCTTCAGATGCAATCGCCTATTACAATCAGTTGTTGGGCGCCATTTGTAACCTTCTGAAAAAACTGGTGTTAATAAAAGTTTGTTGCAAAACAAAAAAATTTAAGTTTTCAATGGTTACTTGCAAACGGCAGCTTTTCATCGGTAGAGCGGTCGTGAATTCAAAAAAAACTATTAGTTCTTATTAGCAACTGAAGGAGCGACCAGGGGGCGCCACGCAGTTAAAAAAAGAAGAGCAAACAAAGATCAATGACAACTGCGAGTTCAGTAATCTTCGGAGACATCTGGTAGATATAGCAAACCGTATTCTCTATTAGACTAGAGAGTTACTCTCAATTTTTTTTTTTTTTTATCTTAAAACTGTCTCATTAAAACTAACTACTCAGTAATTTAAAAGTTTTATTCATAAAAAAATCAAAAAAATTCATCAAATTGATTAGAGACACACGGTATTAATATTCCAGCACCTGCAGGGTAAATTGTAAATTTAAACTTGGTAAAAAAATTGATTAGGACAAACAGTATATCCTAGCTTCAAATAAAACACGAAACAAGAATTTAAACTTATTCTAAAAAATAATTCCTACCTGAACTGTGTTTTCATCACAACCATGATCTGAGATTACAAACAATGGAGATATTTTACCATAATGGTAGCTTCTGAAAATGAACTTAATTCCACCTAGTTATGTTGGAGAGAAATAATGAAAAAATAATAGACAACACTATAGTATGATGAATATATTTAATATTTTTGCAGTAAACCTTCCAGGACAAAATGATCTATATTCTTTTTAAAGATAACTTATAAAAAAAATACAATGATCACACCTTTAAATGTGTGAGTATAAGTTTATTCAATTTCCCAAATGATGTAATATAAATTACTCCAAATTTATGACGATTTTAAGACTATCAGTACAAAAATACATTTATGAATTATAATTCCCAAGGAATATAATTATGAATGTTAATTGATTTCACTTAAAATCGAATATACATAATATGATTATCAAAATGTGTTGTACTAAGATAAACTAGACTTTTTTATTTGAACGAACCTCGCTATGCATAGATCTATGTATTGCTGTACAGTCTAAGACAATTATGGTGACTACTTAGCCCACAAATAAAAACATTTTACAAAAAAATTGATAAAGTACTCAAAAACTATACCCTACATAGGAAAATTTTGGGAATTAAATGTTAAATTCTAAATACCTTCTGATCATAGGTCCTGGTGTGTTGTTAAAGAAAGAAAAAAATAATTTAGGTTCCATAACTGCATGGAGGTAGATTTACCATAACCAAATAGGCTTGACGCCTGATCTTCCTGTATCAGAAGACATAACAAGACAATTCAACCATAACATTAACTCGCCTCCCTCAAGTTAGTAGCTTCCAGATTTAGGTGACTCGGTTTCCGATAAATTAATACTTGAAATCAACCTTCAGCAGACATCAAAAGTATTATTGAGCATCAAATATCGGGTACAATCGTTAACCACATGTACTGATAATGTTAACGAAAATTCACATCAAAATGGTGACAGTAAGCCATGAGGTCAAAAAAAAACCGGTAGTACAAATGGATTTTACTCTTTAGAAAAAATCTTGACCTAGGTCCCTAATAAAAAGAAAATAAAAATCAATTATATCCTCTTGAGATTAACTAAAATACGTACCTTTCAATGAAAGGGCTTACAAAGAACGAAATTTTGCTCCTGTCTTAAGACTTTATCTTTTGCAAAAATCCACAAGAATGAGCCTTTTAGAAGTAGCAAGCCATCACCCGTCAAACGTCAAATTTAAAAATGGAACGGTTCGTAGTACTCTGTTCAATCTGTCATTCTCACGGAACTTATACAGAGTTACTCTTAAACCAACTTATCACCATATAAATCATAATATGAATGATTAATTTTGTAACAAAAATACGAATTAAGTACAATTCTCAAAATTAACTAACTCTGGATTCTAAACTTATTTTATTGAATTGTTCAATAAATCTAATAATCGATAACTCGACAACTTAAAATACATCAACTAGTATTATTGGTTGCCTAGTTTGTACACCAGAAGCCCAATAAAAAGGAAATAAAATAATACAGCAAAATTTAATGCTACAAACGAATTGAAAAAAAATCAAATTCTAAACATAGTTTAGGACCAGCGAAAGACTATTATCCCCTAATTTCCCCTAATTAGCAACGTAATAAAACAATTTTTTAAATATAACACACTTTATTTACGACTGTTGTAAATTTCAAAAAAAAATAAGAAAAAAAAAAGTAAACAACAAAAGAAGTCGGAAAAAAAACGGAGTTAATGTAACCGGTCAGATTTATAATAACAAAAATAATTCTCCGCTACGAAGGTACGAAAATTGCAGGTTTTAAAATCAAAAATTATTTACCTTTCAATTACGGTGAAGTTTCTCCAAAAAGTTTTAGCTTCGGCGGGTCGGTAACGGCACACACTGTATTTCGGTTTTTCAAAAAAAAACGAGAAGAGTCGGGAAAGAGCAGACTGAACGAGAGCAGACCGAAAAAGATCAGACCGAAAAAGATCAGACCGAAAGAGATCCCGGAGAATCAATTCTTTTCCTTTTATATCCTCCGTATCGATATTAAAAATTTCTTTTCGTTTAACAAAAACAAATAGGTAGTATAGGCTGTCTTTTGTAATTAATTAAAATTTATATATACCGCATGTCCTAACGGTTTGAAAATTTAAAATATTGTAATCGGATAAATCATAGTGGAATGCAAATTTGCGTACCTCCGGATTAATAATAGAATACAACTCAAAAATAAAAAAAATCTAGGCGGTAGTAGGAAGGATCGGAAGGTAAGTAACGAGTTATATGTAGAACATTTCAGTAAAATAAAACAGCTGCGGAAAAATAAATAAAAAATTAACTCAATTCGGTGTCAAAAAAAAATAACTCGTTACACACCCCCTTTTCTTCGGTAAAAAAAATGAACGAACGAAAGTGTAACTTTCGTTCGTTACATTTTTTTTTTAAACATCAATGATAGAAAAAAAAAATAAATTTGGATTATGGCTTCTCAGTTCCTGGAACATCGGCGTCGGGTGGAGCGGTCTGAAAGAGGAGGTCCTCTTCCTCGCGATGACTGGCGACGATACTCTCTGAAACAGCGTTCAGCTACCTCCAGAGCAGGTCGGGACCTTTCCAGTTTGATGTTACACTGGACCGCGGCATCTTTCACTCGTAGAGTCAGATGGGCACTGGGGACCAGGTGCGCTTGCACGGCCACAGAGCGGGCACAGGGACGGAGTTGCCTACATGGACATGACATCCGTCCAATTTGTCCACATCGTGAACAAAACAATGTGGCTGGTTGGTTGCAGCCTTGCCGATAGTGACCCGGGATTCCACACCGCCAACAGACATCCTCCGTCAGGGTGATGAATTTTCGGGATTCTATCCCACTGAATGGCTTCTTGGTCTCTGGAAGTCGGTGATACCACATCTCCTCCGCTGTCCTGATCATCTCCGGGATACTTCCTTCGTGCCAAATCTACCTTCGTTCGTCGTTAGACAGCGGGGTGTTCGGAACGTCGCGCGTCGGTAGACAGCGGGGGTGGTGAATTACGGTCGGTCATTCTACGGAACAGAGAAACAAAAGAAGAGAACAAAAAATAAAACGGAATCACTCATGGGCGGGTTTTAGGTCTTTCACATGCACTCGGTTACATCGTTTCCCCTTTTCGTCTCGTAAGTCATACACAACCGGCGAAATGACACGTATGACTTCGTAAGGTCCGGAATATTTCGGAGCAAGTTTCGCTGCGATATGATCTACGGCAGAGGAGAGCGTATGTTCCTTTTTTAATACCTTATCTCCTATAGTGCATTTCCAGTCTCGGCGGCGCAGATTGTAATTACGACTTTGACTGGTAAATGCTCGAGATAGGTTCAGGCGGACTAGGTCGAAGCACTCTTGCAGTTTCTCCACTCGTAGGAGATGTGGCTTCGGGTCTTCTTCAGTAGGGTCGGCCAATTCAGTGTCTTCTTTCAGATTGTTTTCGGTGTTACTTTCAGCTCGATTTCGGTAGGAGTTCGGGATCTCAGGATCCCTTCCAAAATTTAGGAAGGCGGGTGTAAATCCAGTCGAGTCGTGTTTTGAGTTGTTCATTGCAAACTTTAAGTCCGGCAACCTCATATCCCAGTCTCGGTGATCCGCTTCGCAATACTGTGCAATCTTTGTTTTCAGGGTACGGTTGGCTCGTTCCACTGGATTCGCTTGCGGTGTATACGGCGGCGTAAATCGGTGTCGAATTCCTAATCCACTTAGCATTCCCTTGAAAAGCTTACTGTCATACTGAGTTCCATTGTCGGTTAGTACGGTACGGGGGCACCCAAATGTCGTCAAAACTTCTTCATAAAAGGCGGTAGTTATGCTACTGGCAGTAGCATTTCTCAACGGTTTACACTGCACCCATTTAGTAAATCGGTCCTGAAACATAATGATGTAACAGTTCCCTTTCTTACTCCGGGGTAACGGTCCAATTATATCGGAACTAACGGTTTCCCATGGTTGCCGGTTTGCTGACGGTTGCATCTTCCCTGGGAGCTTTTGTTGCGACGGCTTGTACTTTTGACATTGCAGACATCTCCTCACGTATTTGGTAATGTCCCTAAACATCCCTGGCCAATAGTACAGTCTTGCAATGCGCGCGATGGTTTTAGCAATTCCTAGATGACCAGCAGTCGGAGCATCATGGTTTTCTTGTAGAATTCGGGTTCGGTCGGGCTTTGCTATGCACAGCTTCCAGGGGTCGGACATTTCTGGCTCTCGAAAATCATTTATGTCCCAAAAATGACGGTAAAGACGGTCTTCTCTGAGGCAGTAATCCGGAAACTTCTCTGGGTCCTTCAGAACCTCTTCCTTCTTGTTTCGGTACCATGAACATTCGGCAGTAACATCGGTCAAACAGAGAGCGAACGGTAGCTCTTCCTCGGTGGTGGTTGGTAGTGGATTTCGGGACAAAGCATCTGCTACACGGTTTAGTGCACCTTTACGGTACTGTATCTCAAAATCATACTGTTGCAGAAAAATACTCCACCTAGCTAAACGTCCAGACGGACTAGATATGGAATGCAACCATTTAAGAGATTGATGATCGGTAATAACCGTGAAATGGTAGCCCTCTAAATAAGGACGCATCTTTTCAATACCCCAAACAATGGCAAGGCATTCTTTCTCGGTGACGGAGTAATTTCTCTCCGTGGGACTCAGGGTGCGACTTGCATATGCGACTACGTGTTCTCGGCCATCTATCAGTTGGGTGAGGGCTATTCCCAAACCATGTTCGGAGGCGTCGGTCTGTAAGGCAAACGGCACAGTAAAATCAGGACAACTTAGGACGGGTGCTTCCGATAGAAAAGTTTTTATGTTAGCGAAAGCGGCTTCTTGCTCCTCAGCCCACTTCCATCGTTGAGACTTACGGAGTAACTTTGTCAACGGAGCCACCTTTGCGAAAATGATGGTACAAATCTTCTATACCAGGAAGCAACTCCCAAGAATCTTCGCAACTCTCGGATATTTCTTGGGGCGGGAAATTTAACGATACTTTCGACTTTTTCTGGATCGGTACGGATTCCATCTCCAGTGATTACATGTCCCAGGTATTTCATGGACGGTAAACAGAAATGACATTTCTCCGGATTGAGTTTCAGCCGTGCTCCTCGCAGTCGGCGGAACACTTCGGACAGATTTTCCAAGTGTTGTTCAAATGTCTCCCCCAGAACTATGATGTCATCGAGAGAGGCAAAAGCATATGGATCTAGATCGGGGCCTATTAGTCGATCAACAAGTCTTTGGAAAGTGGCAGGTGCGGAATGTAAACCAAATGGAAGAACCGTGAACTGAAACAATCCACGTCCCGGTGCGGTAAATGCGGTAATCGGTTTGCTTTCAGGTGTTAAGGGTACCTGCCAGTATCCACTCTTCAAATCTAAACTGGAAATATACTTGGCTTTTCGCAACTTATCCAGTATGGAGTTTATAAACAGAAGAGGGTAGGCATCCTTCATCGTAATCTCATTGACTTTACGGAAGTCAATACAAAAGCGGTTTTTTCCATCCTTTTTCTTTACTATCACTATCGGAGAACTCCACGGGCTTGTAGAGGGTTCTATCACTCCTTCTTCTAACATGGCGTCTATCTCCTTGTTGCAAATCTCTTGCATTTTCGGATTTTGTGGTCGGTACCTCTGTTTGATCGGACGGGGTTGTAGCAGACGGATTTCATGCTCAACCAGGGTGGTTGGACCTTGTATGGATTCAAATTTCGGTAACTCTTGGTTCAGGAAGCTGTTCAGTCGGTCTGTCTGTTCTTTTGTTAGATTTCTTTCTTTAAGTGGAATTATTGTTTCCACGGAAGGTCCTATACAGTTGTAATTCTCGTAATCCCCTAAATCTTCCAGGGAGAACGCAGACATTACGGAAACGGTTGGCTCCTTGTCAACTTCTAACCCCAAATATGACGCAGAGACTTCAGAAACGGACTGCTCTTCGTTAACTCCTAACTCCAGGGAAGACGCAGAGACTTCGGGAACGGACTTTTCTTCATCAATCCCTAACAACTCCAGGGGAGACGCAGGCACAGACAGATTTCCAGAACGGCGGACTTTAGTAATACGGTGGATAGTATCTTCATGACATATTATCGGTACAGCAACATCGACTTCTTTCATAGGTGGGTTCACTGTCTCCAGCATCCCAACAGGACTGGTTACTTGTGAACACCTGACTAGTTCATTACGGATGAATATCTTTCCGGTTCCTAGCTCCAAACGGAAATTATATTTTTGTAGGACGTCATGTCCTAACACAATATCGGTTATTAGTCCAGGAAAATGCTCTAACGAACCCTCCATAGTGACGCCATTGATTTTCCATTGCAATTCAAACGTATCGGTGATAGAGACTATATTTCCATTAGCTAACCGGGCCTTCGTGGCTTGACGGGCTATAGGTTGCTTTCTTTGGGAAAACGTCTTAGCTACTTGATCACCAATATATGATTTCGCAGCTCCGGTATCTAGCAAAGCTTTGAACTTGTAATTTTCTCTCTTTTCTCTCCTCTCTTTTCTCTCCTCAGTACAGCTTCGGATTAGTTTTCCGGCCTCCTACAGGAACAGTCTCTCGAAAATACTCCTTCTTTTTGGCAACGAGAACAGAATATCTTCGGCGGATTTTGGCAGTTATTCCGGTAGTGTCCAGACTCACCACAACGGAAACAGGTGATTTGATGGGAAGCTGTTCCAGACGATCGAGGAATATTATCAGTTGGCGGACGGAGACGAGTATCGTTTGGCGACGGTTGACTGGGTCCGGCGACAGGTTCTCTGGATGGACCAGGAGTCGTGTTTTGGGACGGTCCGTATCTGTGTGTAGTGGCAGGCTGCGGTCGGACTGGTCCACGATTTGGCCCATTGTGGTTGGGCACGTTTTGGAGTTCCTTCCTGAGCAGCTCATATTCCCTCACCACTTGACAGAACGTAGAGAAATCATCAAAGTCTCCTTTTCTGACTTGTAGCCGGTATTCGGGCAACAGGTTACGATACAGCCAAGCTAATTGTTGTTCGGGTGTGAGTTTTCCATGCCTTCTCATCAGTGTCTGTAGATCGGTTATGTAGGTCGCGGCAGACTCATTCCTACGTTGTAGACGACGGCTTATCTCAGCTTCCAAGTCTTCTTCGTAATTGACGGGATAAAAGAAAATTCGGAAATCGGTTTCAAACTCCTTCCAGGTGGTGTATCTACTTCGGTTATTTCGGTACCATAACGCAGGTTCACCGGACAGTAATTCAGGTAGTACGGGAAGCAAGTTATCTTTCGGGACATTGTTAGCGGTACATATTTCCTCAATTCTTTCTATGAATGCGGCTGGATCCCCTCTGCTCCCAAAGCACACCTTCCAGTCGTGTACGTTCAGTGGAGGGTTGGCCATGACGGTTATGGTATCGGACTGGCCAGAAACGGGTAGTGGAAAAATATTTTCTTGCTTTAAAAATTTTTCCAGTCTCCTTCGTTTCTCCAGAACGGTACCAGCAACTGATAAGTTTCTCTTCGGCCTTTTATATCCAGCTTCTTCTCCTTTGATCTTTTTGTTAACTAAGAAAAAATCTTCCAAAGGACAAGCGGTCAACTTTGAGTAAACATTATGGAGACAAAACGAAAGAAAAGAGAAAAAAACAATTGAAAACGGAATAACTAATTCTGCTCTAATCATTACTATGAAGAAACATTCAAACTGCTCATATAAAAAAAAATCAACTCTCCACCCTAATACGGTAAGTCGAAAACGGCGGAAACGGCCTCTTCAAAAAATTATAAATTATCAGAAACGGTACCTACTCAAATAAATTGTCAGAAACGGTCCCTACTCAAATCAATAATTAAAAACGGTTCGTACTTAAATCGATAATCAGAAACGGTCCCTACTCGGGCGCCAAATTTGTAACGCTTTCACCTTCTAAGCGTTACTATGGCCACCCTTGAAACAAAATGTTCGTTTAAAATCTCGGGCGCCAGTTGTTTTAACGTGGTATGCTCCACGGCCCCTTGACACTGAGCGTCAAGAGTTCCAGATAGCCTCAGATGGAGGTTACGGCGAATTCTAGGGGTCGTGTTGAACTTAATTTATTTTACTAATTATTCGTGCTGGTCCTCGGTTTAGGGAGTTACAGTTAATTATAAAGGAAACGGTAATTCATACTATCTTTTACTACTCTGTGATCGAATTTATTTGTAAAACTAACTAACTAACAAAATTACTGAAAGGAGAAGCAGTCAAAACGGTAAGGTTTCCCAATATGGTACCAATCGGCCGGGTAGACGAACAAGTTGTAACTGAGCCACTGCCAAGTTCGAGATGCCCTTTGGATTGTAATTATAACTGGAAAATTTTAATTTAAAAGCAAAAAAATATTCGGCCGCCAGACGGGCAAAGAACGTTTTAAATCTGCCAGGTAACGAACGAGTTGTAACTGAGCCACTGCCAAGTTCGAGATACCCTTAAGATTTTAATGGTAACCAGAAAACTTCGATTTAATAGCAAAAGTATAGATTCGTTCACTAGACGGGGAAAGAACGTTTTAAATCTGCCAGGTAAACGAACGAGTTGTAACTAAGCCACTGCCAAGTTCGAGATACCCTTTAGATTTTAAATTAAAAGCAGAAACTGTGATTTCGATTTAAAAAAAATATTTTGGTTGATGAAACGAAAAAAAAACGGTTTAAATCTGCCAGGCAAACGAACGAGTTGTAACTGAGCCACTGCCAAGTTCGAGATACCTTTTAGATTTTAATTGTAACCGGTAAACTTCTTAAAAGGAACTAAAATAATAAAAAAAATTGTATTTAAAGTGTACCAGAGTTTCGACACACAGAGCATAATTTTATATAAAACGAATTGAAAAAAAATCAAACTCTAAACATAGTTTAGGACCAGCGAAAGACTATTATCCCCTAATTTCCCCTAATTAGCAACGTAATAAAACAATTTTTTAAATATAACACACTTTATTTACGACTGTTGTAAATTTCAAAAAAAAATAAGAAAAAAAAAAGTAAACAACAAAAGAAGTCGGAAAAAAAACGGAGTTAATGTAACCGGTCAGATTTATAATAACAAAAATAATTCTCCGCTACGAAGGTACGAAAATTGCAGGTTTTAAAATCAAAAATTATTTACCTTTCAATTACGGTGAAGTTTCTCCAAAAATTTTTAGCTTCGGCGGGTCGGTAACGGCACACACTGTATTTCGGTTTTTCAAAAAAAAAACGAGAAGAGTCGGGAAAGAGCAGACTGAACGAGAGCAGACCGAAAAAGATCAGACCGAAAGAGATCCCGGAGAATCAATTCTTTTCCTTTTATATCCTCCGTATCGATATTAAAAATTTCTTTTCGTTTAACAAAAACAAATAGGTAGTATAGGCTGTCTTTTGGAATTAATTAAAATTTATATATACCGCATGTCCTAACGGTTTAAAAATTTAAAATATTGTAATCGGATAAATCATAGTGGAATGCAAATTTGCGTACCTCCGGATTAATAATAGAATACAACTCAAAAATAAAAAAAAATCTAGGCGGTAGTAGGAAGAATCGGAAGGTAAGTAACGAGTTATGTAGAACATTTCAGTAAAATAAAACAGCTGCGGAAAAATAAATAAAAATTAACTCAATTCGGTGTCAAAAAAAAATAACTCGTTACATGTTACAATAGTGGACGATCCTTCGCCGCACCTTGGGGTCGCTACGGCACTGTCTAGGTGGTTCCAAATGATTATAGAAGATCACTAGTGGAGGGATGATCTGCCCCAGTTGTAGAGATAATCCAGTTAAGAATGTACATACGAGAGCTTAAAGTTTACAAGCAGTTCAAGTTTACGGAATCTCCAAATTCAAGAGATGCTTCTGGTTTATCTGGTTCTTCAATTAAAGAGTTGCCTCTAGTTTACTGTTTTATATTCCAACTTTCTGTATATGACAGTAAATCAATAGAAGAAAAATGAGACTGGAAATAATTATTAAAACCTATTGAACTCGATAATGCCAACTCATTAATACACCTCGTAGCGTAGCTACTTTGAACTTCCAATTATAATTATAGAGACTGTATTCATTATTTTATTATTAAAAATGTTTTAGGATAGATGGAGCAGCTAGCGGTACTAATTGAATTTAATATTTAGGATACCAGGTGCTTAAAATGTTAACAGGTACTGTTACACCCCCTCTACTCGATATAAAAAATTTTGCAGAAGGCAACATTTTTTTGTTGTTTAATATCAGATAAGATCTCCAACGTAAGTTTAAGCAAAACAGTTACATAGAACAAGTAAGGATTATAAGAAATTACAAAAAGAAAAAAAAATAAAACAGGAAAATATTGATAAGGTGAAAATCGGTATTAGATAAAGTCACAATAGATAAGAAAAGTTCTATATAGTTTTTACATCCTCAAATGACCTATAATATAGTCACTGAAAGATATACCCATTTAAAAAATTACAAAAAATTACCAAAAATTATACTTTAGAGCTATATAAATTGTACTTTCTCATATTAAATACATGAACCATAAAAACAAAACCCACATTATGTTTTAACATTTCCTAGCTAAAGGCAATCTGTATACTCATACAGATACGATAAGATAACCCAGTAGACATTCACACTGTATACTGCCAAAGGTACTTAAACCCGTACGCGACAGATTACATACAGTATGCACGATAAAAATGACACTAGGTACGATAAATCTAATACACATTAGCGTATAAGACACAAAACACGGTATATGAACCTTTTAAAGGAAGAAAAAAAATCAATATATCCTGATATGCCAAATTGGCTTGATACATCAAAAATATTCCACCCAAAAGTTCATTAACTTGCTCCCAGAACAAGCTAAATAGGATAAGATAAGCTAAGATAAGATAATTTTAAAACATATGCGCGACAGAGTTAATATAAATTTGTCCAAAATGTATTTTATGAGAAACATAAAAAAAAAAACGCTCCATAAGATAAGAAAGATAATATGGTAAGATAGAATAAGATAACATAAAAATAAGATAAATTAGGTAATAAGATATAATAAGTTAACTGTTATTAAAGTAAATAGGTACATCAAATGCTGACAAAGTAGAAAAAGAAAATAATAACTAGGTGAACACAGCGAACTAACAACAACCATCGAAGACATAACATTAAATGAATAAATTTTTGATAATTCAAACATAATAAAATGACGAGGAAGTCTAGGTAATGAGAACCTTCGAACTTGGAAAGGGGCCGTTAGCATCCACAGTAGCTATGACATATCCTAAGAACAACATCCATCATCTCCAAACCTTCTGCACATTCACTACATCCGAAAACCAAAAAAATTGTATGTATAAATATATGTTTACTCAGTGTCGGTTGAGTTTGTGTCTTCATTATTGTCTGATTTGTCTTCTACATTGTCGTTATTATCGTTGTCTCCCGGTAAATTTTTATCAAAGTCAAGAAAAGATTTCAAAAATATTAAAAATACCAAACTTTTCGAATGTCTCGAGAATAAACAATTCCTGAATAATCAGAATAAAAGCAACTCGATATAAAGTACACCAAAATCAGGTTATTTTTAAAAAGAACAATACTAACGAAAATCTTATTAAAATAAGACAACAACAAAAATACAGGTACTAATTAGAACAAAAAAACGACAAGAGTGTAACGTAAACAAGTTAAAATGTTCGTTTCAATTTAACTACACAAATTTGTAAATAAATATCTATCTCAAAAGAAAATTGTAAAAATATTAAATATTTTAAAAATGCAAAACTTTCCTAATTGTCAAGAAAAGAAAGACCAAAAACCAGTCGCAACGAATAGAAATCAAACTGCTTCAATATAAATTACCAGAGTTATTTTTAAAACCACGCTAATATTCAAATTTCTATTTTAATTCATTAACCAAAAAACAAAAAAACTGGTACCTATTTAAAAAAGCAATAAAAAGTACAAGTTATTATCGTCGAAATAAACTGTTTGCTACAAATTTGAACAATCAATATAGTTAAGCAAATAAATAAATATATCTATCAGTGTTGTACGTGAGGGATAATATAGGTATTAAACACAATAGGAAAAATCAAAGGAAATTGAACTGTTTATAAAAATATTTAAGATAGTTAAAAAATTAATTACGAAAGATTAATATTGAGAATATTAAAAAAATAATTTAAGAAAAAATAGTTTGTAGATATTTTCACCAAGTACTTTTCTCGAATAGAAAAACTATTTCCCAAAGAAAAAATTATTGTACAGTCAGAGAAAAAATGAAACCAGCGTTTGGGCGCCAATTTGTAATATCATTTAAACTTTGGGCGCCAATTTGTAATATTATTTGAACTTTGGGCGACAATTTGTAATATTAGTTGCCTGTTGATAGTGAATTTATAAAAATATTTAGTTAACTTTTTTGAAAAAATAACAATATACCAAAAGAAAAAAATGTAATTTACAATAAAACAAACATTAAGCTTAATTTCGTCTTTAATTAGTTGTAAAAGATACTTCAATAATTAACAGAATTTATAAATGTTTATCACACAAAAATTATGATAGTTAAATACCTCGGCTAGGGGTGAGTAAGTTCATTAGCTCTGACTATTGTACAATATTTGTTTCTTTAAGAAATTATAAGGGCGCCACTGAAATCTTTTTATTTTTTATGATACTACTGAAGAAAGTTGTTTAAGCTGAGTTATTTAAATAAGTATCATAAGATGACAGAAAGATGTCAGAAAAAACTGTCTATGAAGATAAAAAAATGATTTGAAAATGTACAAACATATAAAAGATAATAAGATTTCCTTGGTGCTGAAATTAATGAGGTAGAGAATACGTTACAACAAAATAATCCGCAAACAGTTCTTTAAAAATACTTATTCTAATACAGTTGACGATATAGATAGATATACACGGAAATAAAAGAGAAAAAATATGGGAACAGTAAACTTGATAGATCACAATAAACTTATCTGTTACAATAGTGGACGATCCTTCGCCGCACCTTGGGGTCGCTACGGCACTGTCTAGGTGGTTCCAAATGATT
Source organism: Ophraella communa (assembly GCA_035357415.1). Classification (NCBI taxonomy): domain Eukaryota; kingdom Metazoa; phylum Arthropoda; class Insecta; order Coleoptera; family Chrysomelidae; genus Ophraella; species Ophraella communa. Next base: position 13,573,967 of record CM068979.1, on the reverse strand, counting down.
ATAGAAGATCACTAGTGGAGGGATGATCTGCCCCAGTTGTAGAGATAATCCAGTTAAGAATGTACATACGAGAGCTTAAAGTTTACAAGCAGTTCAAGTTTACGGAATCTCCAAATTCAAGAGATGCTTCTGGTTTATCTGGTTCTTCAATTAAAGAGTTGCCTCTAGTTTACTGTTTTATATTCCAACTTTCTGTATATGACAGTAAATCAATAGAAGAAAAATGAGACTGGAAATAATTATTAAAACCTATTGAACTCGATAATGCCAACTCATTAATACACCTCGTAGCGTAGCTACTTTGAACTTCCAATTATAATTATAGAGACTGTATTCATTATTTTATTATTAAAAATGTTTTAGGATAGATGGAGCAGCTAGCGGTACTAATTGAATTTAATATTTAGGATACCAGGTGCTTAAAATGTTAACAGGTACTGTTACAACGTTCGTGCTTCCACGATGCGGCGGAACTGACGCAGGACTTTCTACCTTCGCTTGTTACCCAGCTCAGCACGCTGTAGGCGAAGCGTTCGTAGTACGTATACGTTCTTGCCTTGAACGTCTCACCCAGCTCAACACGCTGAAGGTAAGTCGTTCCTAAGGAAGAAGCCAGTCAGGTGTTCACTCAGCTCAGCACGCTGGAAGCTACTAGCCTGGTTGACGATCCGTAGGAAAGTGTCTTTTCTGTGCTAGCGGACGTGAATTTATACGGCTCTCGGAGAGTGGGACGATCACGCTTACTGGGGATAGGTATGGGGGAAACAAATGCATGGGTGCGCCGACGAGGCAGCGCGTACGGTTCGTTACAATCCTGATGCTATTCAACCCATCCAAAATGATATGTATATGGACGATTTAATATGTAGCTTTCCTGATCTAGAATCTGCTAAACTGGCCCATTCCCAAATTGATGCCTTATTTTCTTCCGCTGGTTTTCAAGTAGTGAAATGGATGACAAATTCATCTCAATACTAAATATTATTCCAGAAAATTTCAGGTTAATGGACATTAAGAATTTTGAGCGTGATTCCTTAAAGATTTTAGGTTTGCAATGGAATCCATTCACATATTTATCTGCTTGTACGAAAAGGCAGTTGCTGTCTTTCGTCGCAAGAACCTTTGATCCCTTAGGGGTTTTATCACCCTTCATTCTTCTGATAAAGATAATGATAAAATCACTATGGGATTTAGGGTATGATTGGGATGAAATTACGTCAGCTAAAATTTGCCAACAATGGCAAACAGTCTTGTTGCAGCTTCCGGAATTGTCCAAATTAGAAATTCCAAGACACATTTATTTTGAAAAGGATTATAGCTTAACTTTAGTTGGATTTTGTGACGCCAGCAAGTCGGGTTATGCCGCAGCGATATATGCCAGAACCGAGGTAAACAATATAGTCAAAAGCCTAGCCTCTAAAACTTGCCGCAGTGGCTTGACCGTGTGAGAAGGACGACCCTCAAGCCAGATCAGAAGCTGGGAGTCATTAAAGACTTTGTCATCCCCAAACTGATGTATGGGTTGTAAAATCCTCGAATCACCGGACAGACTCTAAGGTCAGCGGACCAACTTATCAAAAGATTTGATAAGTCGGCCCTGGGGCTCGATTCTTGAATAGTTTTGCATAAAGGCGATTCTTGAAAGACGAATTCGAGATAAATTCGACAATTGTTGTTCGAGACTGCATCGAATGGGTAACACCGTTCGACATAATGAATTGTCGAATTTTATTTTTATTCTGTCATGTCTCTGTCTTAAACACAGATATAATATATAAAAGTTTTCTTGATATTTTATTAAGTTACAATTTATTTTTATTACGTTTTATTGGTGTTTAATTCTTTGTTATTGGTATTATTATTTTTTTCGTTAGTATTACTGTTTACTGTTAATTTCAAAATTAATCCAAACATAGTATTAGGAGTGGCAATAGAGAACTTGGATGGCTTACAAGGCCATCATCAGAGTTACTTCCTAAAAGGTGTTAAACATAAAACTTAGAAATAAGAAAAAATGTAACTTACGTTAAAAGATAAAACCTCTTCAGAAGAGACATTACAACACAACAACAACACAAACAGCTTTAACATTAAAACATCTGAGGACAATAATAATATATGCATGTGAATTAAAAACTAATTACCATTAGAATGTTTTTAATATAGTTTTTAATTCACATGCATATATTATTATTGTCTTCAGATGTTTTAATGTTAAAGCTGTTTTATTTTTAAAATTTAACTAATTTTATTTGATTTATATTTTAATGTGTTGTTGTTGTTGTGTTGTAATGTCTCTTCTGAAGAGGTTTTATCTTTTAACGTAAGTTACATTTTTTCTTATTTCTAAGTTTTATGTTTAACACCTTTTAGGAAGTAACTCTGATGATGGCCTTGTAAGCCGAAAGCGCTCAGTTACGGATTTAATAAAATTTTTACACACTTAACCTACGGTTTTTAATATACAAAAATTTTCTTTCCTTTATTAATAATTCTTGTTCTTGTTTATGGTATTCCGTGTCAGAATAATACGGTGTTGCCACTTAATCTTTCGACATCGACGAATTCGACAAATTTCGGTCCAGATTTAAGAATCGAGCCCCTGCACTTAAACATTCATACCTCAGACCCCGCGCTGTAATTCGGGATGCGCGACGGGGGTTTGGGGATTTTGGAACTCACACACCACATTCCCCAGGTCTACCTTAAACGCCTCACCGGTCTCCTGGACAGCCGGAACGACCCAGGTTTGTCGGCACACGGCTACATGAAAATCTGGCGCGCAAAACCTACAACGATCAACTGGGAAATCGGGTGTTGCCATTTTACAAGAAATGACCGAAGCAGAGGATCGGCTACCGCTTAAGGCACTGGTCCGGGTAGAACTGGCCAGAAAAACCGGCCTAACGCGGGACCAAGTCAGACACTTTACCGTCTTCCAAAAATCTACACATAAACATAGCGTAGAAAATCCGACCTCAAAAATTTTTAAATTAACCCTTCAAGTCCTATCGTTACCATATGGCAACACAAACGGTGTCCCTTAATTTATGCAATCTTGTGTTACTCAAAAGCAATATTGGTTTCATATGTCACAAAACAAGAAGCAAATAGTGAAGTGTATGTAATTTAGTATAAAATTCAGTTTATAATAGTCAGCTGTGTTGGTTACTGCTTGCTAAAGTTAAGATTTTTTTTGCTGTCTACAATTATGGATGTGCGATTTGAGTAAGTGCAATATTTTTTTACTGTGATATATATTCAAATAAATTTCAAGTTGGTATTGTTACTAGATATCTCAGTATTATCAGTGCATTTTTGAATTTTATTTGTAACAAAACGGAAGCTTCAAAAATATTTATATATGACGCTGTTGCCATATGGCAACGCTAGGCTCTGAGGTTAGCACAACTGCATTTATTTTATTTTAGAAGAGGTTTCCATTTAGAACAAGCCTTGGCTATGTTAGAGGAAGAAAATGATGATCAGGGTGCTAGTGGTGTTAGGGATATATTTATATCCCCTCCAGATGTTGACATATTAACAGATGAAGACAGTGGTCGTGAAGATGAGGGTGGCACTATTGATAATTTGAACCGAAAACAATTATTACAGCCAGTGGAGGTAGTATTAGATAATAATATTAGAATATTATCAGAGATGAGAATCGGTCAGAAAATACATCATATGAAAATAACAATGAAGTTTATGATGTAAAATTGGCAAACAAATAAAGAAAAAAATTGTTCATAAATGGATTGATGGAGATATTATAGATAATACTCCTAAACAAGATGAACCAGATTATAATTCATTCTCTAACAAAACTATCCTAGATATTTATGAAATGTTTGTTGATGATGGCATCATAGACCTTATTGTTGAGGAAACAAACAGGTACGCTATGTTTCTAAATTTTTCTTCTCCTAATGTAACGAGGTCAGACATAAGATGTTTTATGGCAATTTTATATCTAAGTGGATATAATAATCTGCCTGGTAAACGTTATTATTGGGATTGTGGATCAGATATGTTCAATCAGATGGTATCAGATAGTATGAGACGTAATCGGTTTATTCAAATTATGAGATTTTTTCACTGCACAGACAATACTAAGTTGGCCAAAGAGGAAAAAAATGTGTAAATTACGACCTCTAATTAAAAAGATAAAAACAAATTTTTTAAAATACTTTGTTTCTCGTAAAAATCTTAGTTATGATGGGGCAATGATCAAATATTACGGCCGTCATCCATGTAAGCAATACATTAGAGGCAAACCTATACGGTTTGGCTATAAAGTATGGTGTTTGAAGGCAGATTTTGGGTATTTGATCAATTTTGAAATTTACCAAGGAAGTTTTACCAATAAGACTGATCAATATTCAAATAAATTTGGAGCTTGCTCCGCGCCTTTGGTTAGAATGTTGGATGAACTGCCTAACAAGACATATAGACATAATGTCTACTTCGATAATCTTTTTACTAGTTTCCCTCTTTTACTAAATATAAGAGACAATATGGGCTATGGTGGGATTGGAACATTGAAAGCCAACAGATTTCCGAAGTCGTGTCCGATACAAGACAAAAAACAATTTGAAAAAAATACGATAGGATTTTCTGAATCGAAACTTTGTCATACTACTGGAGTGTGTGTTGTAAGGTGGAATGACAACGCAGCAGTTACTGTAGCTTCAACTGTACATGGTGTAAATCGAACAAGTCAGGTTAAAAGATACTGCCAGGCTGAGAAAAATATTATACAAGTTACGCGACCCTGTACAGTTGGAGAATACAACATGCATATGGGGGGTACGGATCGAATGGCTTTTAGATGTATAAAAAAAAAAAAGTTGTATAAAAAGGCGGGCCATAAAATAACAAAATTGGAATTTCGCAGGAAAGTGGTTGAAGTTTATCTAACACGTTACAAAAATCCACCAAAAGGGCCAGGGAGAAAAAGGATATCAAAAAACAGTATTTCTGGTAACAGAGCATCGGATGATTTATGTTATGATCGATTAGATCACCTAGTGGTTTCTGTCCCCAATAATAAGAAATGGAGATGTGCAGGAGAGGGTTGCAGTTCTATCGTTCGGACGTCCTGTAAGAAATGTAACGTGGGTTTATGTGTAACATGTTTTGAAATTTTTCACACCGTTACTTTTTCAAATTAGTTGTCAGTGTATGTTTTAAATAAAATAGTATGTTCCATTTCTGTTTCAATTTTATTATCGTATTGACCTAGCGTTGCCATATGGACACACCTTCAAATTTCATAATTGCGATATGTTTTGACCAAAATCTTTTTTTTAATAATTTCATGTGTTTTTATTGAAAATAAAACTTAAAATATTGTTCAGATCTAAAATAAAAAAAATCAGGCTTTGGAGGGTTAAAAGAACCGCGTAATTTGAAATTTTATCTCTTTAAATTCCACTATATATTTAACGGGTTAAAACGTTTTAAAAGAGGATTAATCAATGGACTTGATTCAATATTTAAAAGTATTACAGGCAATTTAGATGCATCAGACGGCGAAAGGTATGGAAATTTAATATATAACAGAAAAATCAAGAACAAATTGTGTCTAAATTTTAATACAACCGTCTAAAAAATAAGTAACAATGAAAAATTATTAGAAGCAAAAATAGAAAAAATCGAATCGATGCATTCAGTAATTTACGGAGGTAATTCAATATATATGCATATAGAAAACTAATTGACTTTCGCAAAACTTAAAATCATGCACCCTAGCATCATGAAAACTTCAGATCTCCTTTCCGCCTTAAAACTAATAGAAAATAAAATTCCAATATCACAACTACCCTTCGAGATCACTTTGGAAATATACAATTAAACGAATCATTAATAAAAATTGAGGGATACATTTACAAAAATGAAAAAACATATTCTTAATATTCCTATAACGTACCTCGAAATATTTGATCTTTATCACTTGTACTCATTACCAGTTCCCTATAAAGGTCAGTTCAAGGGAACCATCCCGCGTAATAAAATTATGTTAAAAGGTCAGTTACACTTTGCTTTTTGAAAGGAAAACTGCATCAAATCTTCCCTGTGTTTACATTTGAAGAGAGAGAATATATAATGGGCCAAGTGACAAACAAATTGAAATCGATATTTTTTCGGTTTTATGGGGTAGCAAGGCCGTTAGCCTGTAAAACGGGCCAAGCGATAGGTGCTTTGAAACCCGCTTCAAACAGTTTTTCAAAACGTGCGCGCACCAAGTATGACTTTGGTGTTCCGATGTAGTGGGCTATGTGTAACTAAACTCTATCCAACGAGAGAATGGACGGGCGTGCATGAATTCCGCACTTTTATCATCCCTTAATCCCGGTCTGTCTTACTACCTGAAAGTGAAGCATGAATTCGGCAATGATGCCTCAAAATTCTAAGAAACATTAAAATGTAATTATCCCCTTTTGACCTGCTACTTTAATTGTTATTAGGGTATTAGGGAAATTCCATTTACTAGAAAAACAAATGCTGCGAGGTAATTGGCTACGTTACAAATGACGTATGTAATGTAATGACATTCCTCCTATATATAATACAAAAATTATTAATTTTGTCATTCGTTGTTTAAATTAACGTTAAGATACAAGTGGTAACAGTTTCACTATGAATCCAACTTTTTCTGTCAGTGAACGTGGCAAGGAGGTTTTAATTTTAAATGGGTGGAAATTTTGTTTCGCCAAAATTTTAAAAAATGGAGAATCGTTTTGGCGTTGCGTCTTTAATACATGCCGAGCAAAAGTTTGGACTGTGGGGCAAGAAAATACTATATCTAGAACGTACCAGGAGCATTCCCATGAAAAAAAGGGAAATTATTAAACAGACAAATAGGTAAGTAAAATTATTGTAATTTATTATTTATTACTATTTCATCACTAATATAAAAAACTATTGCAGTGAGCGCTAGTGCAAAAAGAAAGGCTACCGAAGAGCTTGTTGGGAAACCTGCAAAAATAGTGCACACCGTTTTAAAAGATCATCCAGAAGACGTTTTCAGTAAAAGATTTTAATTACATACGTAATTATATTTATTACGAACGAAAGAAAACTCAGCCAGCTATGCCTAAAAGTGCCGCGAATACCATAGAAATTTTGAAAAACTTGTCATACAATACCATTATGGGTGAAAATTTTGTGTCAATATGCAGTGAAGAAAGCAATATAATCGTATTATCGTGCAAAACCAATTTCAAATCTGCGTGTGAAGCTGAAAAAGTGTATCTGGATGGAACCTTCGATTACTGTTTAAATTATTTCACGCAGTTATTCACAATTCACACTGTAGTTAATGGACATTACGTTCCTTTAATATTTTGTGTGCTGCCCGATAAAAAGAAGGAAACATATACTAAATTGTTTCTGCTATTAAAAGCAAAGTGTTGTGAAATAAATTAAAATTTTAGTCCATCTTATATCGTGACAGATTTTGAAATAGGTATTCATAATGCCGTCAAGAGTGTATGGCCGTACACAAAAGTCGTCGGTTGCCGGTTCCATTTGGCACAAAGCTGGTTCAGGAAAATTCAAAAATTGGGCCTCGTAAGCGAATACAAAAATGCAGAAACTGAAGTCGGCAAGTGGCTAAATTATCTTTTTGGCTTGCCGTTTTTAAATCCAGTAGACGTGTCAGACTGCTTCATTTCTGATTTAATGTCTATACAGCCTAATGACGAAAAAATTGTTGGTATGGCAGATTATCTCGTGGAAACCTACATAGGGGAAGATTCCTTGTTCCCTCCACAAATGTGGGCTGCTTTTACATCGAATATTGACAGAACTACTAATTGTTGTGAATCGTTTCACGCCAAATTTAACGAAAATTTTTATAAAACACATCCATCTTTATATGTGTTTATAGATGTATTGAATAATTTTCAAACGAAAAGTCTTATAAAACTCAACAGTGTGGGCGAAACTCGGAGAATTAATGATCCGGAATCAAGGCGCCGTCAACAATTCGTACAAAATAAAATAGAGCAATACAACGAAATTGGAAGACTACAATATGTCAAATGTTTGGGATATTTTTATAAACAACTTTAATGTAAATGTAAATTTTGTAATGTGTTTTTAAATATACTTATATTAGTAAACAACTTTAAATTTATTTAAATTTTGTAATGTGTTTTTAAATATACTTAATGTAAATTGAAAATATATTGTATTTTACCCTATTGCGGAATTCATGTGTTTGATAATTTTAATCTCTGGTCGAGTGCTGAATTCATGTCTGCGGATTAGACCTCAGGTAGTCAGTGCGGAATTCATGGCCGCCCGAATGGACTGTTTTGGTCTGATCTCCGCCCTTAAGGCGGCCACTCACGTTCCGGTCTACCTGTTCAGGCAAACTTGTAGCAAGTGTACCTGTTCAGGAAGAGATCGAATTTAGCCAAACACGTAGCGTCAAACCTGATGGCAGTCTCAGTTAATGTTTATTATTAACATGATGACACCGCCTAAGCGTGACTACGACGACGCAGTAGTAGTAGGTCTTCATGTCATTCTTAAAAAAAAGGAAAGAAAACCCAGACAAAAGTGGTGTAAAGAATGGTTGTTAAAAAGAAATCAATACAGTCATATCAATTTGTTAAAGGAATTGAATATAGAGCCCGAAGATTACCGTAATTATCTAAGAATGGATGAAGCAACTTACCTTAAACTACTATCAATGATTACTCCATCAATTCAGAAGCAAGATACGATCATGAGAAAAGCAATAACACCACATGAGCGACTAGTAGCTACATTAAGATTTCTTGCAACAGGTAGATCATAATATCAGCACAAGCTCTTGGTACAATTATTCCCGAAACATGTGAAGCCATTTATAAATGTCTGCAGAAGTATTATATGAAGGTATGTACAAAAAAAATTCCCTTAAATATATATATTTATTTAAATATATTAAATAATATTATAATATTATTGAAAACCAGCAATAAACGCTGCTGCAGACGTTGCACTGTTTTCTGGAATGGACATTTGTACTGGTTGCAACTGTGAATATTCAGATGAGTTCGAGTATTGCGAGATGTATGAGTGGGCCGTTCCTAGTGGGTTATTGTGTGTAGATTGTTCCATTCGTTGCGGGCTATAACTTGATGTGTCTGAAGTGGGACTTGGAATTGGACAGGCAACAAATATTGGGCTGGAACTACTGGAAGAAGACCTAGGAAGTTTAGGCTGATACTGTGCCACATTGCTAACATGGCTGAGACTTGAACGATAAGACAGAGTTCCCATTTTAGCTTCGTATAGAGTGTCGTTAATAATTTTCTCCGCTATGAGTCGCTGCCGTTTTTCCAATGCTCTCATTTTCATCGCAACACTTTTCCCTAAGAGATCATATCTATCGTCCGGAGTCTCGACAGGTGCAGGACGTTTAAAATGATCCCTCACCGATAGTAATACATCAGTTGCTAACGTGTCTTGTCTCTTTTTAGTTTTAGCAGATTTTGTTGAATTTTGTACTTGTGAACATTGATCATTGATCATTGTTCTTCAATAATATTTTCGGTATTACTATCATCCAGAGTATTTTCTGCCGGGTTTGTCTGAAACAATAAATTAAAAAAATATTACATTCTGGTTTTATAAAATTGAAATATTTTATTTTTTTATGGCAATCGTAAAAATCGTATGTGTATGCAATGAAAAATCGTAATCTGAGTATGTAGTACGCGCGAGCCTACATACATGGAGAGGTTTACCTGTAGGTGGGATTTACCTGCAGGTAAAAAATATAAATTTTCATATGTTGTCAGGTCGCCTGTACAGGTAACGATATCTACCGGTTTTAGCACATACACCTTCCAGTTTGCCTGTACAGGCGGCTTGAATAGGTATACCTGACAGGTAGACAGGAACGTAAGTGGCCGCCTTTAGAACATTCGTTCAACGCCCTCAACGTCTTCATTGGCTCAGCAGGTAGCCAGGGCCGGCGCCTGGGTCCAATACCTACCTGGTACCTAATTATATGAAGTACCTACTACGGCCTACCTATTCACAGTTTTTATTTGTAGTCTCGCAAGTACGGTTATTTTAGTTGTGTTGTTTACAGTTGTAAAATAAGTTTTAAATCTTGTGAAGACTGTAGTGATTAAAGACATTTATTAAGAACTTTATAAGAATGGCAGCAGCCAGAGACGAGATAAATCCACCATTATCGCCAATTAAGAATAATAAAATTAATAAAAGAGGCCAGGTAAAGAAATATAATAATATTAATACGCATACTATTCACCACCAGTAACCGTGGTCAATGATTTATTTATTTTAGGTCGTGCATCAAAGTCAAAAAATAATTATAATGAATTAATATAAGAAATTAAAGGAAGACAATCCGCAAATGTCGTACGAAGAGACAGTTTTAACACTAACCAAACAAATGGACATTGGAAAAATTACAATGAAAAAAATTTTAGCAGAATATAATAGAACCGGTCAGGTAACGGAACCAAATTTAAAAAAAAGCCGTCATTCTTTTAAAGACCTGGACCATCACATGCTGAAATGAATGAAGAACCTCCAAGTAAAGTAACAATATTGCAAAATATTGTTATAAAACCAGGTTCTAATTATTCTTCACAAACACTATTACACCAATTTCCTGTGAACAAATCAAAAAGTATGTGTAGATTATAATTTAAAGATTTAAATATTAACATATTATTTTTTAATTTCAGGCAAGAAGATATCATTGTTGCAAGCTGTAAATGTCACCCAAATGAATCAATTGAGCCCAAAAGCTAAGATTTTATATCAGAAGGCTACTTATTATAAGAGACTGGCAGACAATCGACTAAGATCAGTTGTAGATCTTAGAAAAAAAATTAAAGCCATTGATAAATTCATGGAAAAAAATATTTACAAACAAATGCATAATTCGTACGTAGCTCAGTTCTTTGTTTCTCAGTTAAAGCAAGGAAAAAAGAAACCAAAAGGACGTAGATTCAGTCTTGATGACAAAATGTTGGCTATTGCTGTATATAGACGATCTGGACCATCAGGATATAAATTTCTAAAAGAAATATTTGCTTTGCCAAGTAGAAAAACACTAATGAAGGTGTTAAATAGGTTTAACATAAAGCCAGGTATAAACGAAACTATATTTAGAAATCTAAAAAATGTTGCAGACAAAATGGCATCCATTACTAAAATATGTGTTTTATCATTTGATGAAATTTCCTTGGCAGCAAATATTTATTATGACAAGCATGCTGATATATTTGATGGTTTTGAAGATTTTGGGGACAAAACCACAACAAATATTTGTAACCATGCATGTGTATTTTTCATTAGAGGACTTTTCAAGGCATGGAAACAGCCAATTTTTTATAATTTCGTAAAATCAGCTACAAAAACTATTGATCTGGCAAGAACTATTAAAGCTGTGATAAGAGAGGTACATAAGGCTGGTTTCTCCATTATTGCTATTGTATACGATCAAGGTGGAAATAACAGTGCAGCTATAAATTACTTGGTTCAAGAAACTAAGGAAAAGTATTTAAGAACCAACAAAGAGTAATCGATATAGATGGACATGAAATTATTCCATTGTATGATCCTCCTCATCTCATTAAAGGAATTAGGAATAACTGGTTAAATAAAGACCTTTTTTGGAAGAAAGATGGGGTAATTTTACATGGAAAATGGGAGCATTTGTTTTTTGCTTATTATATCGATGGGCATACTGGTGATCTGAAACAAATGCCAAAAATCACTGATTTTCATGTGGATCCCAAGAAAATAAAAAAAATGAAGGTTTCTGCATGTACTCAGGCCCTTAGCTACAAAATGGCTACAACCATACAATGTATGGCTAGGAATAGTAAGTTAATTATTACATTCATGTAAATAGTATAAAAAATATAGTTAAGAATAATATGTGTTTTACAGTTCAGTGATCATAAAGGTACTCAAGAAAATAGATTTAATTAAAAATTTAATATAATGATAAATTAAAGTAGCATTCCAAATTTTAAGCACAAATTAAGACAAAACTATTGGATATATAACTCATTTGTTTATTTTTGTTACAGATGAAACCAGCTTAGATGGTAAAATTACTATGCCTAAGGAAGCCAAGGATACTGGAACCATCATTAATTTTTTTGATGAACTCTTTGATTCTGTAAATTCTGGAGCCAAATGCTATATGACCAATAGCAAAATATTAAAACGTAGCATTACTAGGAAATCTCCACATGTTAAATTTTGGCAAAATGTCATAATTAATTTAAAAAATATGTATTACATTGACAAAAATAATAAAAAGTGTAGGCCGCCAACACTAATAAATTGGGTAAGAACTTTGCGAGGGTTGATATATCTGCAAAAAAAGTTATTTTTACATAAGGAAGTGAAGTTTATTTCTGGTCGAAAATTTAATCAAGATTTGATAGAAAACTTTTTCTGTCAAATGAGACAACATGGGGGAAGAAATGTGAATCCAACCCCATTTAATTTTAAAAACTATTATAAGTCTCTATTTATTAAAACATTTGTGTCTGCCAGTCACTCACTAGGGGCCAATTGTGAAATGGATAAAGACCAAATGCTGTTCCAAATAAAATCGTTTTTAACACAAGGAACTGAAGAAGAGGAACAAGTATTATTAAAAGAAATAAACTTCACTATCCCAACTGAACAATGTTTAAGGAATAGTGACCTTTCAACAATAGGTTATATATCGGGTTACATCTCAAGGGTATCCTTAAAAAAATACCATTGTGATAAATATATTAAAATAATGATTACCAAAAACATACAAAATTCACATGAATTAATTGTTAAAAGGGAGTATGATTCAAAAAAAAGATTATTTTATTGTTCTCCCACATTTATGAAAAATATTTTCATCTGCTATCAGATAGTTACTTTCTTCTTGGGACAATTAAACAATTTGGGAACTTCCATTATTTATAAATACATATTTCGTTATATAAAAGAGCATGTTCACTTTGAGTTTGTATGCCATAAAAATGAAATTGAAAATTATATTATAAATAAATGTATTCTACTTGTAATATTTCAGTGGACTAAAGGGTTAAACAGGGTTTTAAGTGGTAAAGAAGCAACAAAAAATTGTAATTTTAGAAATACTATATATAAACAGGCTGAAGAAATGTATAAAAAAAATGTAAAATACAATATAAATAATTGCTGAGAATTTTGTTTATATTATTTTATTACTCCCTGAATACCGAAACATAATGTTAAAAAAATTGTTTGGCTGTTTTAAAACTTGCAGATTTCTGTATTTATCCTTTATACTATACTTGCCATACATAAGTATCATGTATCACTGATTGGTTTAGGTAATAAAAGTTGATTAGTGGGTTATATTATTACGTTATCCATTATAACAACGATCCTGCAATCCATACTAGTGGTTAAAGATGACCAGGGAGTCTATTTTAATTTAATTCAATTTAAGCGGGAATATGTTCAGAGCCTGTTGCAAGCGATAGTGGTATCTGAGGGTCTATTCTTAAATAGCGACATTTTTTGTCGCATGCGAGATTATATTTTTGCTAATTCGGAGTTTTACAATTTCGCATAAGACAAAAAATGTCGCTATTTAAGAATAGACCCTCAGATACCACTATCGCTTGCAACGGGCTCTGAACATATTCCCGCTTAAATTTGAACCTAAATCCTCTTACGAGTTCTTCTTTTTCAAATTGGTTACTGCGGTCTCTTATCGATCGTTATTCAGCAACTGCACTGTCATAAGACCATGGTCTTGTATTATTCAGCCAGTTTCCCCACACCGCAAGATGGCGTGGTAAAATTTTAGAAAAGAACATTGAGATGCCTATCTATCTTTGTTTTAGTGTTGCCAATTTAGCATATTTTATGCTAGATTTGGCATATTTTTATGTTGGTTGGCAAATTTATTTGTTGTTTAGCATATAGCATATTTTTTAGCATAAAAAATAAAAGTTTAAACAAAGGATCCGTTTTGCTAACCGTTAAGCGTACTTAACAATTATTTTTTAATATTATTTTTCTTTTCTTGTGTTATTTATTTTGTTTTTTAGAACGCTCTAGAAAGTGTTATCTCTCTGGCCTGACGCATTTCGGGCGGCCGGGGATTCCCCAACACCCCAACAACAGCAAATAATAAACACACAGACAGTCAGTGAGTCAGTACAGCCAACGAGCCAACCTCGATCGCCCAGTTACAATTTACAATAATCAATATAAATCGGATCGGAAATCAGAGCGAGCTTTTAGTTTTAGTTTTAAATAGTAAATAGGATATTTTTGGTGGGTGACGGAGCTTCGATTAAAACCAGGAGATCGGGACAGTACGGTACACGTGATTGTATTTACTGTTATTGTAAATAAATGAAAGTTGTTACAGTTTATACAGTACAGTTTTAAGTTTTAAGTGAGTTAATTGTTTGATAGTCGTTAATATGCCGCCAAAATACACTCAGCATTACCGGTCCGAGTGGGAGCAAATGACCGAGTTCAAGGACTGTTACAGCCTGTTGGAAATGATGCAACGAAGGTCTATTGTAAGTACTGTAAATGCGAAATGATTGCAAAAATCCATTGCTTAAAATTACATATTTTGTCAGCAAAGCATAAAAAAGCTATCGAACCAATGACAAGTCAAAGAACAATTAATTTTCCCAAAGTAAAAAAACATCTAAATACACAGAGAGCAGAATCTTCACTAGCTATGTTCGTGTGCGCACATTGTTCCATTATGGCTGTCGATCATTTATCAGAATTATGCAAACACCGATTCGATGATAGCAAAAGTGGAGACTTGCGACTCCATCGTACCAAATGCACAAATATAATAAAAAATGTTTTGGCGCCTCATTTTATCAAAGAAATTGTGTTGGATTTGAGAGACCAACAGTACAGTCTTTTGCTCGATGAGTCCACAGATATTTCAGTAAGTAAAATGTTGGGAGTATCTATAAGGTATTTTAGTCGATCTTTAAAAAGTGTAATATCTACCTTCTTGGGGTTAGTCGAACTCGAAGATGGTACTGCAAACAGCATCGTCAACGGTATTAAAAAATTATTATTATTTCTGAACATTGACATAAAAAAATTGATCGGTATTGGCACCGATAATGCTACGGTGATGACAGGGATTAACAACGGAGTACATGCTTTATTAAAAAACGCAACTGGTAATGATAATTTGGTTTTAGTCCGCTGCGTTTGCCATTCATTACAGTTGGCTTTATCGCATGCCTCAGAAGAAACTCTACCACGTAATGTTGAATTTCTTATAAGAGAAACCTACAATTGGTTTAGTCATTCTTCAAACCGTCGACTACAATACAAAAGTATCTATCAAACAATTAACTGTGGTTCCGAACCATTGTTAATTCCACAGATGTGCAACACCCGATGGATATCAATTGAACCAGCAGTCAACCGCATTCTAGAGCAATGGGTGGAATTGAAACTCCTATTTGAAGTTGTCAGGCGTGAAAACCACTGCTATATGGCAGAAACATTATACAACATGTATAATGATCCTGTAAATCATTTATATTTATTGTATTTAAAACCTATCTTAGAGGAAGTTCAAGCTGTGAACAAGCTGTTTGAAAGCAACAACGTTGATCCAACAAAACTTTATAAAGATTTGTGTGCCTTAGTTCAGTCTACCAGTCGGCGTATCTTGAACCCAACTGCGAGAGTCGATATTTTTACCCAAAATATAGAAAGTTATTTGGATCCTAAACCGTACATGGGATTTGCTTTTGAAAAAAAATTACAGGAGTACCACCTTCAACCTGAAGTGGAAAATAATTTACGGCAACGTTGCATGAATTTCACACTGAAACTTGTAACAGAACTGCGTTCCAGATTACCAATTAATTTTAATTTACTTGAGAAACTATCCATATTTTCGGTAGAAGAAACTTTAAAAGTAGTCAAACCTTCCCTAGTTGATATTGTCCAAGAATTTCGAGAGGATGCATCTACAATAGATAGGCTCGTGTCTCAATGGAGAAACATAGTGCACATTAAATGGGAACGCACATCTTCCACTATAGAATTCTGGAATGAAGTAATGGATTATAAAGATGCAGCTGATAATAACCCTTTCGCAGATTTATCTCAGTTAGCAATATCATTATTATCTCTACCACATTCCAACGCGGAAATTGAACGTGTTTTCAGCCAAATGAATGTGGTCAAAACTAAGCTCCGCAACCGTTTGTCGGTAAAAACTTTAAATGCCGTTTTACACATTAGATTCGGCCTAAAGAGGGTAGGGAAATGCTGCTATTCTTATACAGTTCCGGATAACGTACTGCGCTCTATTGGAACCAATGAGAGTTATGGGCTTGGCAATGTGGCTTCTACATCTACATCCACATCGGCTGCCGATAGTGCCGATGTAGACCAAGATATTAATATTTTATTCGATAATCGATTAATAGATTAAACATTTTATTTGATAACATAACCGATTAATTGATTAAAACATAAAATAAGTCTAAATACTTTGTTATTTTTGTTCATTTAATAAACATTTAAAATTAAATGACGTTTTATTTGACATAAAAAAATGTTGGCATAATTTTTTAGCATAATTATAAAGCCGTTAGCATAATTTTGGCAAAATTTTGACATTTTATGTGATGACATAACCGATTAATCGATTAAAACATAAAATAAGTCTGAATATTTTGTTATTTTTGTTCATTAATAAACATTTAAAATTAAATGACCTTTTATTTGACATTAAAAAATGTTAGCATAATTTTTTAGCATAATTATAAAGCCCTTGGCATAATTTTGGCAAAATTTTGACTTCAGGTTAGCATATTTTATATTAGTCCTGTTGGCAACACTGCTTTGTTTTGTTACCTATGGTTTCAGTGTTTAATTTCATATAGAACGAGTCAGTCAGTTTTGTTTTGGCAGGTAAAAACACGTCGTGTTGATTGTATTGTATGTTATTTTGGGTAATTACCTAATCTACTTAATAGAGTTCAAGATGAATAATAAGAATCCAAATAAAAGAAAAGTAGGTGAGGGCTCTTGGCCAAGTGAACGAAAAAAGATGCGAAGTGCAGGAGAGACCTACACAACAAAACGAAACAAACAAGTAGAGAATAAAAAGCCTCCACCTGAGAATGTAAGCTATTATTACTGTATATTTCTGTGTTTTAATGATGCATGCATCTTTTACTGTTAGTTTCAATAATATTATAACTTTTGGTAGGACTTAAAGCTCTCCTAATTTTGATGAGGTTATGTAAAACGAAACTTTTATACGTACCTACTAGATTAAAAAAATAGAGAGATGATTAGAAACATTTTTCAGGTGCTCTGCAAGTGTAGCTATAGTTGCAAAAAGTTGGAGTATCAATCTTTATCTTATAAACTGTCGGCGTAAAATGTAGATGCAAACTCAAGTCGAAAGCAAATGTCTGTAGCATTCAGTATTCCAAATGGAAGTGGAACGATTGTAAGAGTGTGTAAAAAGACCTTCCAAGACATGTTTGGTATCACTAAAAGTTGCATTGAAACACTTGTTGCATATCTGAAGGCGGGCGAGGTGAGTTACACCGAAAAAAGAGGCAACAAAGGTAAAGTAAAAAAATACACTGATGAAGATGATCAACGGATTGTCGACCATGTGAACTGCTTTCCCAGAGAAGAAATAAAGAATACTTAAGTGGTGATTTAAACTATAGTACCTTACATCGGTCTTTTAATGAAAAACATCCAGAAAATAAAGCAGGCCAGAAATATTTTTGTAAAATATTTAAACTCAAATTCGCAAATCTCTCTTTTCGCAAGCCACGCAGTGACACGTGCAATATTTGTGATCTGCTTCATGCGTCGATGAAGAGCAATCCAACAGACTTGAGTGTGAAACATCGCTTAAATTTATACCATCGTAAAGCAGAAAATGTAAGAAAAGAGATGGACAACGATCACAAGAAGTCACAAATGCCCAGTAGTGATGTTTGTACGCTTAGTATGGACCTTTAACAAGTTTTTAGTCTTCCTACTTTAGCTCACAGCAAGATGTACTACTCAAGACAACTGAGTGTTTACAACTTTGGTATACACATCGGAGACAACAATGGCGTTTTCACTTTTATGTGGCATGAAGGACAAACAGGTAGGGGTGCAAATGAAATTGCATCTGCTGTATTGAAAGCAATACGCTGCTGCAAAATAACACCAAAACGCAAATTAATAGTGTGGAGTTACTGTTGTTACAGTGGTGTAGATGAACTAAAATACACAATGATATAAAGTAGAACAACTATCTTTTTATTTTTTACTAACTGACACTGACAATTACATTAAATTATATTTTTATACATTGACATTTGATTACTTAAATAAAAATCAGTAGTTTTAACACTTAATCTCATGTCAAAAAAAAATATATATAAAATCACTACATTTTTCTCAACCCCAATTGTTCAGCACAAAATGCATGCTTTGGTCTAAACAATTGTTTGGTTAACATATCAGCTGGCATTTCTTCCGTTGGGAGATATTGTACAGATATTTCTTCTTTCTCCGCCAACTCTCTCACATAATGATATTTTATGGAGATATACTTTGTCCGATTGTGAAATACTGGATTATATACTAGTTTGTTTGCTCCTTGATTGTCATTATAGACTACAATTGACTTATGTTCTTTATATAGCTCACTAAATAATCCTTTCACATACATAATTTCTTTCACTCCTTTAGCTAGAGCCATGTATTCAGCTTCAGTTGTACAACTGTGTGCAACACTTCTTTGCTTTCTAGATTGCCAACTAATTGCAGCCCCAGCATATGTCAGTACAAAACCGGTGAATGAACGACGATCTTCTATACAACTACCCCAGTCAGCATCAACATAACTTTGAATAGGTTTTCCAGATTTCTGAAAACATAGAGAGTAGTCTTTTGTACCCTTCAGGTATCTGAGAATTCTCTTAGCTGAATTCCAATGCTCTGTGTTATGAAAATTGTTGAATTGACTCATATAAATTGCCGAGTAAGCAATATCAGTATGAGAGTCGTTTTTTAAAGATTTTGCCAATTTCAAATTTGGTTCCAAAGGAATACTCACTGATTTAGAATTTTCCATACCAAATCTGTTCAAAATTGTTTCTTAATAATTAATTTGGTCAAGAGTAATTATTCCTTTTGATCTATTTCTTGTAACTCTCATCCCTAAACATTCCGTAATTTTTCCAAGATCCTTCATCTTAAATTGTTTCCCTATTTCTTCCTTTAACTTTCTAGTTTCATCTGGATCATTCGAAAAAATATAGAAATCATCAACATGAAGCGCAATAATGATCAGTTTACCTTGTACAGTTTTAGTGTACGCACAAGAATCATATCCACATCTTGTGAATCCAATATTTATCAGAAAAGAATGAATTTTTATATTCCAACAGCGGGCTGATTGTTTTAAACCATATATTGCCTTTTTGAGTTTGTACACCTTCATTTCATTTCCTGGTTCAATAAAACCTGAAGGTTGTTCCATATATATGTTTTCCTCAAGATTTCCATTTAAAAACGCTGTGGTAATATCAATATGGTCTATTTCTAAATCCAGTTCTGCGGCTAGTCGAATAATAAACGTATAGTAGTGAGTCTTACCACGAGTGCAAAGATTTCTACATAATCTTCCCCGTATTTTTGGAGAATCCTTTTGCCACAAGTCTCGCCTTGTACCTCTGAGCTATTCCATCGGCTCCCATTTTAACTTACTTACCCACTTACATTTAACCACATTTTTCCCTCGCGGACGGTCAAGTTCCCATGTCTCATTTTCGGCTAGTGACCGTAATTCTTCTTCAATTGCACGTTCCCATAGTTTTTTATCGATCTTGAACGAGCAACTTCAATATCTTTGGGATCAGTACAGTTGTTAACTGTTAGAAAAGAATAGTCCATACTGTCATATCTTTGAGGCGGTCTTCTTTCTCTTTGAGGATATCGTCTATCTTGATAATCCATTTCAGGTTCTTCATTTTCGGATAACGAGCTGATGTTTTCATTAATATTGTTCTGATCAATGATTTCCTCAGAAATATCCTCAACGTCTTCAGTTATCGATGAACTGTTTTGAACCAGACGATCAGTTCGTGGTATGTATTCCACTGCTATTGGTTCATTTTCTTGTTAAATATGTTCTGATTCAGTAAATTTGCCACAGGAACTATTTTGAGTACCGTTTGAATCATTTGTGTTAATCGGAACAGATTCTATGAAAACTTCATCCCGTGCTTTGATAATTTTATGGGGATTCTGCTCATCTATTAGTCTGTAACCTTTTCGAGTTTCCACAATAACTCACCTTCAAGTATTGATGTGATTTCTTATCAAATTTCTGCCTTTTTTGCTTAGGTACATGTACCTGAGCTTTACTACCAAAAATTCTCAGATGCGACAGGTCCACTTTTTCTTTTGTCCAAACTTCTTCTGGTACTGCCTCTTTCACAGCATCGGTAGGTGATCTGTTTTTCAAATAAATATCGTTTCCCCAAATTCGCATCAAATAAGAGACATCTTGCTTTTTCTACCAAAGTTCTGTTCATTCGTTCCGCTACTCCATTTTGTTGTGGAGTGTATGGAATGGTTGTTTGATGGACTATGCCATTAACTTTAAGAAAATTTTTGAAATCATTATTGTCGTATTCTGAACCATTATCTGTTCTAAGACGTTTTATCTTTTTACCTGTCTGGTTTTCCACTAAAGCTTTAAATTCTCGAAACTTATTAAAAACTTTTTGATTTCAACATATATCCAAAAATTTTTCTGCTGAAGTTATCAACAAAAATTACACAATATTTACCCCATGAAAACTCTTCGCTGTGAATGAGCTCTAATAAATCACTTGCCCTTTTCGATTTTTTGGTTGGAAATTTTTGAACAGTTTGCTTACCTTCAAGACATTGAATGCAAGTGTAGCGATTTCCATCTCCAAAAGAATCCAGAAACTAAACTTTTCAGTAACTTCATACTTCTTTGGTTCAAGTGACCTAAACGTTTATGCCACATCATATAATCCGAAGTAAATGTAGACAAAGCCCTCACTGGTTCTTTACTGCATATATCAGCAACATATAACCCATTTAAAAAAAAAACAGTGAATTCAACTTTTCCTGTCACATTAACATCTGCTTTGCAGCCAAATCTATTGAATAGAACTACGAGGCCCTTTCCGGTCATAGCATTTACTGACAAAAGATTCGTCGATAAGCTAGGAACATACATCACATTTTTAATTGTTTTTGTGACAATAGATTCATTTTGATTTAGATCAATTATCACATCTCCCACACCTTCTAACATAATTTCTTCTCCGTTTGCAACTGAAATATTAGTCTGCTCATTTACACAGAAATTTGTCATCCAGTCATTCTTTGAAGACATATGTGATGTGGCGCCTGAGTCTATTATCCAATCAGCTTTTAAAGAAGTAGATAACATAGCGGTACTAAGTAGTGTTTGATTTTCAGTTTTCTTCTGTCCTCTATCATGATCTTTTCGTTTAGGACAATCAGGTTTTATATGTCCTATTTCACCACAAGAAAAACATTTAAATTTCTTCTTCGGGACCTTCCTGTTTGTGTTCTTTGACTGTAAAGCTGCCTCATCTCTACCTGCTTGATACTGGGATTTCTTTCGCGCATCTTCTTGTATGAGTCTCGTTCTAACTTCATCCGATGACAAATTTTTGTTATTATATGTCAAAGCAATAACTAAAGGTTCATACTCTGAATTTAGTCCGTTCGGCATAACAAAAGCAACAAAATCGTCATCTTTGGTAACACCAATTTATGCTAGTTTATAAACTGTAGACATAATATCACTGATGTATTCCTCCATTAAAGTAAAATTTTCACGCCTTGTTCTGAATAAATGTCTTTGCAAATCGAATTTTCTATTCATATCTTTCGATTAAAATGCTTTCAGTAAATTATTCCAAGCTTCTTTAGATGTGGTGGCTTTACATACGTGTACATAACAAGTAGGCTTCACACTTTTTTGCCAATGGTTTATTGTCTTTGTCTCTACTCACAGCACAGTTTGTATCCACACCATTGGTTACAATGTCCCACAAACCTTCCAACATCAAACTCATCTTCACAGCAAATTAGCAAATAGGATATTGAAAGACCAACCCGGAAAAGTACTAACTCGAAAAACTTTCAATGATTTAGAGGCATGGCAAGAAGTGAAAGTATTTAAAAAAGGAATTACTATGGAGAATATTGCATCTTTTCTATTACCGTTGGAATGTAGAAACAGGTTGACGGCGGATAAGAAGGACCTTGGTGGAATGATGGACTATCTAAGCGAAGAAAGTAAAGTTTTTTTCAAGAATTACTTTAAGTCAAATATTTTATTTATATTTTTGTAAATCCTATTTATAAAATAAAAATAATAAGTACGATCATATTAATAATTATTTATTCCTTACGTTTGTTATGTTTGAGAATTTTCAAGTACATACCTTTTCTTTGGACACAATGTCTAAACCTGACCCGTTATATAAGAAATTAGCTTGTTCATATATCCTATTATATTTTTGAAAACTTTAAAATTTAATTTTACTAGTGTGCACGTCAATAAACAATTTACATCATAAACTTACGTAAATATGTTTGTACTTTGCAATAAAACACAATGTTTTAATGTTTTTTGTTTTCTACTGTGTTTGCTTAAAAAAACTCATTTTTTTAAAACTTCTTTTTTGTCGCTTAGCCCATTATATATTTCCACTCTTTGTGATAAACAAGAAGTAAAAGAAATTAGTAGTTATACACCATGCTAGTTCCTAGTCTTAGACATGAAAAATACTTCCCAACGTAAACAAATCCATTTTTCACTTTTCAAAGCAAAATTTAATCAATTGAAAGATACCAGTAACTGGTTGGGTATATTTCCGAACGAAGCAACCCTCAAAATTACTTGCAAAGAACAAGAAGTTAAAAAGTTAAATATCCCGATAGGATGCCAAATTAAGTAATCTTTAAAAACAGTAGCAAACGAAAAATTAATAACTAATAGTCAAGCGTTACTACTTCTTCCGGATATCTAAATCGTAAACAATACCCTACCAACCTTAGAACAAGAAGTACCATTAGAAGATATCAAGTTGGATTAATATATAATTGTAACTAAGCCTAATTAATTTTGTAAATTTTTTTTTCTTAATTGTAATATTTTTGTGAAATAATAAAAAGTCGAATGACCGAATAAATCGGAAATCCGGCCAGTCATTGAATATTTTAAGTTCTTTCTTTTTAGTTAAATTATAAGATTTTACCCGTGTTTGTGCTTTTTTACTCTCGAGCCGCCCCTGTCGCTCAACTGTGAAGCTTCGTAGTTTTCGTAGTTCTGACGGGACTCGAGAGCTAGCCTTTGTACCGTAAACATGTAAAATAAAGTAGGTTAGCAAAATATCACGTCTTTTTATTATTCATTTTATTATTTACACGTTCAAATTATTGATACTAACCACCCAAGTTTAAGAGGGTTTAGTCCAATCTAATTTATGGTCCTTCGATCCAAATACAACAATCAACAGTTTGCAAATTAGTTATCGAATACATCTAAATACAGTGGAGAGCTGTCCAGACAAATCTAAGTCCTGCGAGTGGGAAGGTGCAAAGAGCTATCGAGTGTCGAGAAGGGCGATTGGAGTTTCGTCTACGTTGTAACTGAAAACAGATCGATAACGGCAAAACAGGTGAGCATCCCTTTTTATCTATCCTAAATACTTGTTTTCGCTCGCATTTTTAATGTGTAAAATTGCTCTAAATAAGAAATAGTTAACCTTTTCGGGGCAAATTGATCAGTGGCTAGAGTTCAGGGATATATTCGAATCACTAGTTCATCCAAATAACGCGATAGCGGATATATTAAAATACCATTATCTACGTGCGTCGTTGACGGGCGGCGCTGCTCAAGTTATCCGTTCTATAGAACTTTCGGCAGAAAATTACAGTATTGCTTGGCAAACTCTATGTGAAAGGTACAATAATAATAGACTTTTGAAAGACATTCATACAAAAGCGCTTTTTTCATTACCTTCTATTCAAACCGAAAACTCCACAAAGCTACGCGAGCTACTTGATTATATCTCAAAGCATTTGAGACAACAATTAAAGGAACCTGTAGAGCATTGGGACACTCTAATAAATTTTCTTGTAACTTCTAAGGTAGACAAAACGTCAACCCGCGAATGGGAGCAACTAAAAACAACAAGGGAAGTTAGTTCTTGGGAGGATTTAAAGGCATTTCTTAGAGGTCGAGCTGATATGCTAGAGGCTATCGAATCAAAGGGAACTGACAAAGGTCTTCATCAAAAAATTCCGCAAAATCAGTCAAAATCTTACAAATCTTTTCATTCAACCAATATCAAATGTCCCCATTGCAAAGGAGATCATCTAATTTATTCTTGTGAGGAATTCAAAAAACTGTCACTTCATGACAGAAGACAGAATTTCGCAAAAAATTTAAAGTTGTGTTTGAATTGTCTAAAGGGTGGGCATTTCGAAAAGAACTGTAAATTTGACACATATTTTAAATATTTAGTTAAAAATTTAAATAAATCATTGTATAGTGCCTGCATAAAGTTTTCAATTTTTTATAAACATTTCAGGAAGATATTTAACACAGGTAATTATATAATTATTTAAAAATTAAAATAAATAGGTAATTGAAAAATATATTATTAAATGTTTTTCAATCAATGATTCCATTAATTGTTTAATATTAAAATATCTTCAGTAAATTTGTTTTTTTTTAATGATAAAGATAATACTACATTGCAACGAGAAGTACCAAACTATACGAGGTATTTCAATAGTTAAATATGTCTTCACTAAAACGAAAAGGAGGACAAGAAAAAAAGCTCGAACGGGAAAAGAGATGAAGTAGCAAAAAAATGCCAACCTCTTGATAAATTATTTGGTCCACAAAAGCAATTAAAAGTTCAACAAGATAATTTAACAATTCTATCAGACCCTGAGGTGTTTCAAATCGAGCCTTCAACTTCGACCATGCAGCTAGAAGCGAAGAACAATGAAGATGAAGATGACTTGGATGACGTGGTCATGAAAACAGAAATAGAAGAAAGTAAAAGTAAAAGAGGTGTAAATGATTCAGAGGGAGATCTCATAATGGAGGAGTCTGAGTTAGAGCATGATAAAGTTTTAGAATTGGAACAAAGATCTACAGATTTCTTTGACCGCCCGGATCATAATAAATTAAAATTATTTTTCGAATACCATCCAAAAGTGCCAACTGCACAAGCAACTTTACCTTTTAATGTGGAAAAAGCATTTATACGCAAAAATAAGTCAAAAAGGCTGTGGTTGAGCTATAGTGAAGAAAGAAAAGCTCTTTTTTGTATTGTTTGTCTGGCATTTGATAAAGATCAAAACTCTACGTTTTCAAGAGGTATGGCTGATTGGAAACATGATTATCAGCGGATAAAAGAACATGAAAGCGCTATTAGTCATAGCAAAAAAAAAAAAAATTAGAAACAAAAAAGTTATTAATAACAGACATGTTTTGGAAATTGTTATCGATGTTATTAAACTAATTGGAAAACGTGGACTTTCTTATCGTGGCACGGCAAACGAAGCTGCTTATTATTTGGAAAATGAAAACCTTGATCATGGAAACTTTCTTGAAATTATTCTTCTTTTATCCAAATTTGATATTATTCTTAAAAAGTACTTGGATTCGATCATTTCAAAAAGTAAAATGTATCATGAAAAATATATAAAACGTCGAGCTGGAAATTTTTACACGTTTTTATCAAAAACCACATTAAATTTGATTATTAGCATAATAACCGAAATAATGCAAAAGAAGATTTCATTACAAATACAAGATGCGACAATGTTTTCTATAGAGCTAGACAGCACTCAAGATGTTTCAGTATCAGACCAATGTTCGATAGAAGTTAGGTAAGTTTAATTTGTATTTTAATTTTTTGCTTTTACTTATTTTTTTATTTTATTTCAGGTATGTTTACAAAGGAACGATTCACGAACGTCTTCTCGCAGTTGTTTCCTGCAAAGATAGTACAGGAAGAGGATTTCACAATATAATTCATAATATACTTGAGTAATGGTTTAGATGAAAAAAACTGCAAGGTAGATATTCAGGACTCTCTGTTCTAATGATACAAGAAAATAGAAATCATGTCCATATTTGGTGCTATGCACATATTATTTTAAATCTGGTTCTATCAGATATTTTTAAAGCACACATCAAAGCTGCATCGTTTTTCTCATTATTAAATTCTATAGCAGTATTTTTTAAAGAATCTCATCAACGTATGAGATTCTGGTTGGATACAGGCGATAATCCCAGAGGAAAAAAGCTTCAATTGATAGGAGAAACTCGGTGGTGGTCAAAAGAAGTAGTGCTTTGTAAGATTTTTGGTAACTCCAACGAACCTGAAAAGGTTTATATGTTGATTTGTTAGATGTTCTAAACACTATTGAAAATGAATCAAAAATAAAACCTGAAGTAAGAGCAACAGCTGCTAATTACAAGGGGCACTTATTAAAATATGAAAACCTTCTTATTGCACAAGTGTTCTCTATAACTGGTCCCCTATCAAGATACTTGCAGACAACAGGATTAGATTTGTTAAAATGTAACTTCATGATTAACGACCGTAATTTAACGAAAATTAAAAGGAATATGAAAGAAATTGAAGACGCGACAGACAATTTTTTAAATTGGGTTAAACCGCATTTTGAAAGCAGAGAATTTGAATTCGATATTGAAGAACTAATGCCCGACAACCGTCCACGAAAAAAAAAGAGGTTTTTTGATGAAAAAACATCTGATGAATTTCCAATAAACCCAAACGATCAGTTTAGAATTGGCTTTTATAACATTATTATGGATACTGCAGTAGAATCTATTAATAAAAGATTTGCAAATAATGCTGAATTGTGCAAAAATTTGAATATTCTAGACCCTAATAATTTTGAAGAAATTGACAAAGGAAATCTGCCTAACAATTCTTTAAAAATATTGTTAGAAAAAATAATAAAATTTGACCCCTCTGCTACTCCTGCAAGATTAAAGGAAGAGCTGATCAGTTTTGCGGGCAACTGGAAGAATATCAAACTAACAATTCAAGATTCTTACAAACCAAAAAAAAATTATGATACATATGATTCTGAATCTGATTCTTATTCAGATTCAGACGAAAGCTGTACTCAGGAAACATTGTCAGACATAGATAAAAACAAAAAAAAGATGGCTTTAAAAAAACGAAAATCTGCACTGAATCTGAAAAGTGCCAGAACTGTGTCATATGTTGCTATTGTGCAATTTTAAAATATAATTTGTTTAAAGGAGCATATTCCACCCTGATCCTCGTTTATCAATACATTCTTACCTTGCCCATTTCACAGGTAGCATGCGAAAGGTCATTTTCAACTTTAAAATTTATAAAAAATAGATTGAGAAATACTTTATCTGATAAAAGACTGGAATCATTCATGTTATTCAATATTGAAAATGATATTCTACAAGAAATTAATAACGAAGATATTATTAATCGTGTGGGTCAAACCAGCAAATTAATGAAAGATGCCCTAATGTATTGATTTTAAACTTTATAATTACCTTAAGTATGAATAAATTTTTGTTTTAGTTTTTTTCTGTTAAATTTATAAAAGTAATTATGCTTATAAGCTTATAATAAATAGTTCAAATAAAACAAATTTACAAAACAGCCATTATGGGCCGCCTGCTGATTTTTTCCCGGTACAATTTACTAGTGCCCATCCGCCCCTGGTCATAACACACTTCTTCACAAAGACGAATCGGGTCAAGGCGTAGAGCTTACTTCAAGAACAATTTCCATGGCAACTTCTTTGACAGATGATCAGGTTATCCTTTCAACTGTTTTGTTAGAAGTAGTAGATAAAAACCAAATACCAAAAACCTTTAGAGCTCTTTTAGATAGTGACAGCCAATCCAGTTTCATTATAAGAGAAGCATTTGAAACTCTTGGACTAAATGAATTAAAATCTGATTTTGTCATTCAAGGTATAAACAATTGTGTCTCCCAAATCAAAGGAAAATGTGTCGTTAAAATAAAATCAAAAATTAATGATTACAGTACAAATTTAATGTGCTTAATTGTTCCTCAGATTACAGAATCTATCCCTATCATGCAAATAAATAAAAATACCCCCGAACGACAAACCTAATAAAATCGACATTTTAATAGGTGCTGACTTGTTCTGGAACATTCTGTGTAATAGTAAAATAGATTTGGGTTGCAACAAGCCTCTAATGAAGAATACCAAGTTTGGCTGGGTAGTCACAGGCCAAATAGGTTCTAATAGCTCGAAAATAACGCAATGCAATTTAAGCACTCATGTTGGGTTGAAGAAATTTCAAATCCCAAAGCAAAATCTAAAATCTACACATACAAAACGTCTCCCTGATGGAAGATTTATATTCACTATCCTTTTAAAACAATCACCTAAGGTTTTGGGGGATTCTAAGCAACAGGCTATCAAAAGGTTACTTTCAGTGGAAAGAAAACTCGAACGAAATCCTGAGTTAAAGGCTCAGTACGAAGGGTTTATGTCAGAATATATGGAGCTGAATCATATGACTTCAGTAATGGATGAGCAGCATGATACTAATTCATATTACATGCCTCATCATTCGGTTTTAAAGGAGGATAGCTTAACTTCCAAGCTACGTGTGGTATTTGACGCATCCGCTCCCTCTTCAAGTGGGATATCCTTGAATCAAATTCAAATGGTAGGTCCTACTATTCAAAATGACCTACTATCAATTGTTCTTCGATTCCGCACTCATATTTATGATCTTTCAGCAGACATAACAAAAATGTACCGACAGGTCTTGGTGGCTGAAGACCAAAGACCATTGCAGCGCATAGTTTGGCGCTCATCTGTCAGTGATTCAATTCAAACTTTCAATCTAAATACTGTAACATATGGTCAGGCATCATCTGCCTTTTTAGCTATTAGGTGTCTTTTTCAGTTAGCAGAAGAGTACAAAGTGACTGATCCCCTTATAAGTTCCATTATAAGGCAGGATTTCTATGTCGACGATTTATTTACAGGTGCCAACTCTAAAGAAGACGCCATATACATAATCAAAACAATCACGAATTCCCTAAGGTCTGGCAAATTTGAATTGCGAAAATGGGTATCTAATGAACCCGAAATTCTCCAGAGTGTCTTAGATTCTTCTCTAACTAACAACATACTCGATATTGGTCATAATTACAATGCTAAAACTTTGGGATTAATCTGGAATCCTTCAACTGATAAATTGATGTATAAAATATCAAAACCTCTTCAACTTGCTATTGTGACTAAGAGAATAATTCTGTCTGAAACTGCTCAAGTTTTTGACCCTCTAGGTCTCTTGCAACCTTGCATTATTATTGCCAAAATTATTATGCAAGAACTGTGGTTGCAAAAAACTTCATGGGATGATCCAGTGTCATCCTCCATTCTAGACAAATGGATCAGGTTGAGAGAAGAGCTGTACATCCTAAATAACTTCCAAATATCACGATTCGCTTTTTCTTAGGGGTATACTTCAGTCGAGCTTCATTGTTTTTCGGATGCTTCTGAAAGTGCATATGGCGCATGTGCCTTCATCAGAACAATCAACGATCAAAATACAATCCCAGTAAAGCTGCTATGTGCTAAAGCAAAGGTTGCTCCATTAAAACCTCAATCATTACCGCGCTTGGAATTGTGTGGTGCAATAGTCGCCTTTCGATTAGCCAAAAAGATTGTCAAATCTCTAAATGTCATTTTTTCGACTGTAATATTTTGGACTGACTTTACTATTGTCCTTGGTTGGATCAAAACCAGTCCATCATTACTAAAAACCTTTGTTAGAAATCGTGTTGGTGAAGCCCAAGATTTACCCTTCAATTGTGAGTGGAAGTATGTTCCGTCAAAGAGTAATCCTAGTGATTATTTAAGTCGTGGTTTATATCCATCTCAAATAGTAAACAACGAATTATGGTTCAACGGTCCTTCCTGGCTGCAAGACAAACATACTTCGTGGCCTGAGACCGCCCCTAATGTAAAAAAAGCCTGATCTCAAGGAAATCAAGTCAATGTCTTTGCTTTCCGTTATGGAAAATGATTTTATCTTTAAAAGGTTTTCTGAACTAACAAAACTAAAGGCGTTACGGCTTTTATTTTGCGTTTTCAGACGAATTGCCTCAAAACAAGGGATGCACGTGTTTCTTCTTGATCCAAAGCATTATCTAACAAAATTGATTTTCAAGGCAGAACATTTGCGCTTGCATCATACAGGTGCGCAGTTGCTATTGTTCACTATCAGAGAGTCACTTTGGCCCATTTCAGGGAGAAATTTGGCCAAACAAACAGTACGTAATTGGCTGATTTGCCTTCATCTCGTTTTGTATCTTACTTTCCATTCCATATAACCGGAACAGACTACGGTGGTCCATTTCTAATAAAAAATTACAAAGGCCGAAATTCCAAATTATCCAAATGCTACATTTGTCTTTTTGTCTGCTTTGCCACAAAGGCAGTTCACTTAGAACTTGTTACTGACTTGTCTACAGAAAGCTTTATTTTGGCACTTCGGCGTTTTGTGTCTCGCAGGGGAAGACCAACAAAGATATATTCCGATAACGCAAACAATTACGTAGGTGCAAAAAACGAGCTCAATGAGCTTGCTCAATTTCTATCAGTTCATAAATCAGATCTTATTGAATTAATTTCGCGAGAACACATAGATTGGAGCTTCATTCCGCCTGCTTCACCACATTTCGGTGGCCTCTGGGAAGCGGGTATTAAGAGCACAAAGTTTCATCTAACGCTAATTTAACCTTCGAGCAATTTTACACCTTATTGGTGCAGGTGGAAGCTACCCTAAATTCCAGACCCCTTTACCCTCTATCGTCAGATCCTAATGATAATAACCCTCTCACGCCTGCTCATTTTCTTGTCGGACGCACAATAACGGCAGTTCCAGATCCCGATGTTACGCACTTAGCCACAAACCGATTACTCGTACACCAGCGTTTACAGCAAATTCAGCAGCACTTCTGGAGTAGATGGAGCAAAGAATACATCTCCGAATTGCCACAACGCCAACGTTGGCGCACGACTTCCAACCATTTAAAAGAAGTAGCCACTATCAGGACTGCTCAAGGAGATATCAAGAGGGCATATTCCAGGATATGTCCATTAAGTGAACAGTGACTATTATAACTTTTGAACTGTATCATTTCAAGGCGGCCGGTATGTTTGTGCTTTTTTGCTCTCGAGCCGCCCCTGTCACTCAACTGTGAAGCTTCGTAGTTTTCGTCGTTCTGACAGGACTCGAGAGCTAGCCTTTGTACCGTAAACATGTAAAATAAAGTAGGTTAGCAAAATATCACGTCTTTTTATTATTCATTTTATTATTTACGCGTTCAAATTAATGATACTAACCACCCAAGTTTAAAAGGGTTTAGTCCAATCTTATTCAACCAGATAGACATAAAATATTTCACCAAAAAACCGATGGTATACAGCAAAGTCCAAGATCAGCCTGGACGCACGAAAAAGCTCCCTGTCGCCCTCAAACGGAACAACTGAACAAAAGAGTTTCAACTCGTTGACCAGGAGGAAATCTCTCCCCCCACACGAGACACACTCAAATGAGGGAAGAAGGCACCTAAACCAATAAAAGGCGTGCAAGTATTTCTGGTACTCCCATTTCTTCCCCACATAAGTGCGATATTTGTGGTAACAGGAATTAGACCACAAGCGGTCTCCATAAACACCAAAAAACATTAGGCATAAGAGACTGAACGAAATGCCAATACTGCAGCGCGTCATTTCCATCGTATACAGGAGTACGTCTTCATGAGCAAAAAACTAACGCACGTGAAGAGAGCAACAATAACTCCACATCCATGGGCAGGTCAGAAGCAGAAATATTTCAAATTAAAGCCGAACACGAGACAAAACTCGGTCCCGGAGCCCACGTCTTGAAGGAGTTTTCGAGAGTTACTGGACTTTCTACCCATCAAGTGAGGTATAGAAGGGAAAAGGAACCGTAATATTCTACTTCAACAGCAAATGGACCAGAAAAAGAAGGGAAAGTTTACAATGACTCGTTCTTCGGATGGCCAAATCAGTTAATCCAAGTTCTATGTTGCCAGATGTACCACCACCAACATCAATGAAATTTACTGTACCAACCCTTACTTTTTGGAAGTCCATCTTATTAAGAATAATAAAAACCTCTTCGATTAAACGTAACTTCCAAGTTTATTTGAAAAAATTATGTTTTAAATTACAATAACGGCCGTTTCGCTGATTAGCATCGTCCGATTGACATTTAAGTTACATTTTGTTTGTTTGTAGCTAGGTACCTGATGTTGTTTAGGTAGTATTAATGCTAAACTAAGTATGGAAGTAATAAGACATAACAATATTAAAGCCTAGATGTTAAAAGCCCTAAGGGATTATCTTGGATGTACTTCCCTCTAAGTATAACTGTTCAATGATATAGAAAACAGAGGAAAAAACTATATCATGCTGATCTTTACAAATACTTAATATATTTGTGTTTTACAATCACGGTTTATCTATGTATAAAATGTGAACTCAATCAATGTAAACAGTTTAATAGTGGAGAACTTCCAAGATTTATTTGTTCTTTAACAACTTTATATTGTGGATCTGCTAGATGGCTTTTTATTTCAAGTTCTTCAAGGAAATCTAAATTTTGTTAATACTACCTAAGCAACAACAGGTACCTAGCTACAAACAAACAAAATGTCAATCTGATGATGCTAATCAGCGAAACGGCCGTCATTGTAATTTAAAACATAATTTTTTCAAATATACTTGGAAGTTACGTTCAATCGAAGAGTTTTTTATTATTCTTAACATCAATGAGATTACACTATTAGCAGACTAAGTCCACCTCCAAATTAATCTGCGTTAGATATCCACAAACTTCCAAGAGGAAGAGAAGGTCTCACAGCGATGACTCATCTGATGAGGATCCGACGACAGCAAGACACAAAGCATGTAGAACTACGCAGCCCTCCCCAGACAAAGAAGTGTTAAGTCCATTTAAAAACATAGAGACAAACAGACCCAGGAATAGAGCTCTGCGGAATAAATGTTGAAGTACCGGATGACTTTCGTGTTTTGTACTATACCTGTAAGTTTGTAGTCAAGAAATATATTTTAAATTATAATTTTTTTTGTTGTTATATAGCTTTTCCAGAGTGTACCATAAGTGGTACACGACGCCCACAAAGAAACATTTTGTCTTGGAACCGTCGTGTACCACAAATGGCAATTTGTTGTTTACTCCGATATAAGTAGAAGCGCTGACGAAAATAAAGCATATAACCTAAAAAACGTGGAATACTGTAGAAGTGGAAGTGTAGAATTGTTTTTATCGCGGACAGCTCAGGTAAATCAATTGTTTATTCATTTTTATTTATAGTTATAATTAGTAATATATAATACTAGAAATGGCCGTAAAGATTATTGTTTATTTAATGGTTCTATTGTAATATTTTCACAATCACGTGCATTTATTTACTACATATACCATTGTTGACATGCGTTGTAAATACTTGGTGTATCTACAACAACTGTGGAACCAATGCAAAAAGATGGACATGTTGGAAATAAGAGAGAAAATCATTGATCAGCTTTTGCTTAGTGATGATGACGATAATGGAAATGACGTCGATATGCAGCGACCAAAGAAAAAAAAATCGCAATCTGTAGCCTCTTTGGTTACCCACAAATTTAGAAAATACGACGGCCCTGCCAAAAATACAAGAAAACGTTGTGTTATGTATTACAAAAAACTCAAAGACGAGAAAAGATCTAAAGAAGCAAGAGCAAAAACTAGACGTGTAACTACCTATTGTGAGAACTGCGCAAATCAACCACCTATGTGTTTGACGTGTTTCATTATGAAACATAAATAGAATTTGTTTAGGGATGATTAAAAATGAGTTTTTCTTTATTATAATCTTTATTTTGTTAATCGTAACAATTTCTGTAACAAATTTAATCCATGTAATGGTATGAACCTCACATTTGAACGTTATCACATTTGAGTTGGAATGTTTAAGCATTTGTTTTATTTTTGTTTTTTATTTATTTTAATAAATACGTTATTTTCTAGAATGCAAAAGAATTTTTTTTGATATACCAATTGTTCTTTTTTTTATTTTTGTGTATCTTCTTACCATGTGAACCTGTGGACGGATGCACCAACGATGGTACACGGGTATAGGGACACCATATCTACAGCCATTACTACAATATTAAAAGTCTACCTCAAAAACGTAGGATTTTAAAAAGCATTAAATGTGTTTATACCGATGTACCAAAATTGGCGCACGACGACTGTCAGTGAGATTCGGGATGTATCTAGGGTTGCCAGGTGTCCGGCTTTTTACAGTTGTCTCCGGCCAAATATATACAAGTCCGGCTTTTGGTACAACTCCGCCGCGTTCTCAAATTGGCGCGAAGCGAACGTGATATCGGAGGCGCGCGACGGTGCGGCGACACGGGGTGGGTGGTGTGGTACTGGTGGAAGTGAAACAAAACATCAGTCAGTCAGTTAGTCGAAGCCAGAATCGAGAAAAGCCCTCACGCGTATCGCGTATTTCCATCGGTAGCGGACTGCATTTATTCTAGATATTATGTAATTATTACAAATTCTAAATTATTTTTCAGATGTCAAAAAGAAAATGTACTTTTCTGTTCCCTTGCAAAATCAGTACAAGGTGTTTAAATGTGGTAAAGAACCGTGGGAAGTTAAATGCGAGATTTGTAATCAAATAATATCCATTGCCAATGGCTGACTTGGAAAAGCATTTACATACAGAGAAACACAAAAATAATTTTCGTGCTACAGCATCTACATCAAGAATTGATACTTTCATGGAGACCAACGTCAACTTAAGTTTTCAACGAAGCGTTCGGGTCACAGAAGCTACTTTGGTTTACCATACCGTAAAACATCAAGAATCATTTAAGTCACTGGATTGCACCGCTCCACTTTCTAAGTGTATATATCCGGACTCTAAAATAGCAAATGCTGTAACCTGCTCCCGCACAAAGGCTGAAGCTATAATAAAAAATGTTTTAGGCCTATTTGCCCTAGAAAAAATATTAAAAGATATTTCGAAAATCCGATACGTGAGTGCTGCTACCGATGGCAGCAACCATGGTGCCACTAAGCTATTTTCTATACTAATTCAATATTTTTATCCTGAGCAAGGGGGCATTCAGGTAAACTTAATTGATTTACAGGCCCTGCCAAACGAGACCGCGGAGACGATTTCAAATTACATACACAGCGCTCTGTACGAAAAAAACTTGTTGGAAAAATTGATTGCATTTTCGACAGATAACACCAATGCTAACTTTGGCGGCCGAGATAGACGTGGGACCAACAATGTCTATACTTTACTCAAATCTATAACTCAAAACAGCAATATGATTGGAGTTGGATGTATTGCTCATATATTTAGCAATTCCGTGCACCATGCTGTTGATTCATTGCCACTGTGTGTAGATAGTATAGTGATGCAAATGCACAACCATTTTGCCACCTTCACTGTGCGCACAGAAGCCTTAAAACCGTGTGTTCTGACTTGGAAGTGCATTTCAGGCAGATGCTTTATCACTCAAAAACTAGATGGCTGTCTCTTTATCTTGCTATAGAGAGAATTTTACAAATGTACGAACCATTAAAAGCGTACTTTCTATCATTGCCTTACCCACCCAGAGCTATAAAGGATTTTTTTGAAAACGACTTCTCTGAATGCTATTTATGGCTCTTGCACTCTTTTATGGCTATATACCAAAGCCCAATCAAACACACGGAAACCAAAGATATTTCTGTCAATGAAGTATTTGAACAGTGCTCACAAATCGTAGCCAACATAAATGAGAGAATAGAGCAAAATTTTTGCCCTATCAAAGTCCTTGGAATTCTGCGAAGACTATCAGAGACTAAAAAGGATGAG
Organism: Ophraella communa; assembly: GCA_035357415.1. NCBI lineage: Eukaryota > Metazoa > Arthropoda > Insecta > Coleoptera > Chrysomelidae > Ophraella > Ophraella communa. Next base: position 13,537,869 of record CM068979.1, on the reverse strand, counting down.
GCAGAAGAGTTTAAACAAAACGTTAATAAAATGTATCTTATGGCTAAGGAATATTTAACCCATTAACGCCGTGCGTGGTTCCATGGACACGGAAAAACCCTTATGTTCTATGTCACTTCAATGCCAGTAGATCATTAGCTGGAGGGCGGAGCATTGATGACGTTGTAGTTAGGAACATCTTAAAACGCGCGAGAACGTCTCGTTTTGTTTGCCGGTTAGTTGCAAAGTGGTTATTGTCGTGTAAAGTTCGTCTTTTGTGAGTTCAACTGAAAACATGGACATTAGATTTGAGTAAGTACTTTTTGACTAACACAAATGAGAGTTTTGGTTGATGTATTTTAACTGTGGCTTTTTAGAACAGCTAAGCAATATATTTATGCACATTTAATAATATTTAGATGAATTGTATAGACGCAATGTCTAGTTAAATCTTAGTGTAGCCATATTGCCACGCTAGGCGTTCCTAATTACTGTATTATACGTTGATTTAGAATCGTTGTTTCAGAAGGGGGTTTTCTTTATCAGAGGCTCTTGATATGATCGACAGTGAAGATATTGATGGAGACATATTTATTGAACCACCAGATGTAAATGTAGATACGGATGAAGACTCAGCGGACGAAGACGAAGGCGGGTAAGAAATACCTATTAGTTTCACAAATTGGTTATATTATCACATGTCTATTTTATAGGCTAGTTGATAATCTTACCCGACAACTACTTGCCAATGCAGAAATAAGATTGCCCAACAACGATCGACTAGGAACAAATTATGAGGAAATTGACCCTGCAGCAATAAATTTAGATCAACTTGTTTCTATGTTACCTGATAAAGTTAGAGCATGGATTGTCGAGACAAAAATAAATGATAATCCAGAAGTGAGATGGGAAAAAGGAGCTGATTTTGATATTGAAAAAGCTGCCTCGTTTCCCAATGCTGATTTTAGTGAATATAAAAGTCTCTCCATGGTGAATATTTTTGAAAAATTTATAGACGATGCAATGATTGATATTACGGTATGCACGGTAGGCACGGATGTAAACAATTTATCCGGGGCAAATGTGGTGCCTCAATACCAGTAGTAGATACCTAGTCAATTTCGAGCTATATCAAGGCAAAGGCCCTAAGTCAAATACGTCCTACGAGAAAATTTTTGGCAAAGCAGCTAGTCCGCTTTTAGTTTTATTCAGTGAGATATCAGAGGAAAAACAAAAGTTTAAATATAAGTTTTACATGGATAATCTATTCTCTGGACCTGCTCTTTTTTCGTTTTTGACATTTTATGGATATTCTGCTATAGGTACTATTCGCGATAATCGGTTACCTAAAGGTTGTCCCTTGACATCAAAAGTATTATTCAAGAAAAAGAATCGTGGATATTTTGAAACTGCTTTGGAAAAAAATAAGGGTCAGTTATTTGTTCGCTGGATGGATAATTCCGTAGTTACCATGATCTCTTCATCATGCGGTACTCAAGAAATAAGTCAGGCCAAAAGATATTCGCAGCAACAAAAGAAAAACATTATAGTTCCTAGACCCAAACTTATTGCTCAATATAACAAACATATGGGCGGTACAGATCAAATGAACCAAAATGTAAATTGCTATAGGATCGGAATCCGAGGCAAGAAATGGTACTGGCCCATACTGACTTGGATTTTCGACGTAGCGATTCAAAACAGCTGGATCTTGTATAATAAATCTCACGAAAAGAAAATTTCTGGATTAGAGTTCAGAAGGGAAGTTGCCAATATTTATTTACAAAAATATAAAATCCTACCAAAAGGACCAGGAAGACCATCTACTGCACATGGTTCTACGACTGACAGCAGAGTATCAGATGAAGTTCGTTTTGACCGGATAGACTATTGGGTTCAATCGGTCGAGAAGAAAAGAAGATGTGCATATAAGACTTGCAAATCAACTCCTAGAACAATATGCACCAAATGCAACGTAGGCCTATGTGTACAATGTTTTCTTTTATATCATACAAAATAATAGTTAATTTAGTACAATTGTTTTTTATTTGAATGTTTATTTTGTTTCAAGTATTTTTTTTTCATTTTCACCGAAGTGACTACGTACGTAAATGCCTACCGTGGTTATATGGGTACGGCAAAAATGTCGACAACTGTAAATATTAAAGAAAAAAGTTATATAAATAAAAGTCTGTAAATAACATTAGCATACTAGTTCTGACAGAAAAAAATAACATTTACAAGAAAAATTAATTCAGGCGCTAATGGGTTCAACGCATGGACAAAAGATTTCACCAGTGAATTAAACCATTTTCAGTGGATGATTTTGGCTGAAGTTCCCACATGGGAACAGGTTGGGGAAACAATAGAAATTTTGTCGCAAAAAAATGTTCAACTTGATGATACCAAACTCTTTGGCCAGTTTCAGAACTTCCAAAAATTTGTACAAAACAACAAGGATGAACCTGAATTCAAAAAGCTTTTGGCACACCAAAAATGGACAGCATATTTCAAATCTCATCACAATGAGGAATTCTATGCTGAGTTGTTAAAGCTTGCAGAATATTACTTCGCGATTACTGGCCATAACGCTAACGTGGAAAGGGTGTTCTCGTTGATAAATGCACAATGGACAAAAGATCGGAATAAATTACAGACGGACACCGTTGCGAAAATGATGTTTTTAGTTTGTGATTTCAAATACAGCTGCGAGGAGTTTTACAATATGATTTCCAAGGAATACCAAATTCTGGACAAAATTGGTTCAAATGCCAAATATTGTTAATTAATAAGTACCTAATATAAGTAGTAATGATGATCTCAGTGATTGCGTGATTTTTTAAATATTTGGTACATATTAAGCTTGTTACCTTTACCTAGGACTAAGTACTCAGTTTATTCAGTTGTAGTTTATAATGAAGCTTATTTTGCCAAAGAATGGTTTTAAGTTTCAGTTTGATTGTATTTGATAATAAATAAAAGATTTATGAAAAAATAGCTTTTTTTGGTGAGAAAAAAAATTTGAGACACAACATTCTCAAAAATGTTGGGCGTCCGGCCTTTCTACCCAAATGTCCGGCCAAACTGGCTGGTCTGTCCGGCTATTAGGTTTGGCGACCTGGCAACCCTAGATGTACCACTAGTGGTGCACGTCGTCACGGAAAGTGATCTTAAAAAAATAGGTACGGCCATGAGCCAAATATACCAAATATAGCTTCGTCGCGAACGTGTTAATTCTGAATTTATCTTTGTATTAAAGGTAATGATGGTTTAACTACACAGCATGGGTTTGTATTTTAAGATTAAATATTTTTCTATGGGATTTAAAATACTTCAAAATTAAATGCCATTTGCCATACAGATTTTAGGATTATTAGCAAGGAAATTGAGGATATTTAAAGAAATTTAATTTGTGATCCTTTAATGTTAATTTTTTTTAATACTTAAAAAATTCCAAAAGACAAAATGCAGTTCAATTATAAATGTATATTAAATAGAAATAAGTTGTGAGTATTACGTTTAATAATAAATAAAGTATTTTATTATAATTATTAAATATTTTGTTTTATTTAAGTCGTTGACAACTTTGGAAATTTCAAGTATTAATGATAAGACATTAAATTTTCCGCTAGTTTTATTTAAACGACCCGCCAATTTTTAGTTCGTATTCCAATTAGAAGAATGCGCTAAATTTGGTTTATTTATCTACTATGGACCCTATTCTCAAACTGTGACATATTTTGCCGCATGCGAGAAATCCCCTTTGTCGAAGAAAATCTGGGCTCGGATTCGAAGTGAATATTTCGACCGTCATGGCGGAGTCGAAATGCGACTGTGCGCACCTAGCGCGATGATGACATGTAGCAATTTATGGTTCATATCATTTAGATACATTATTTCTGTGTTTGAGGTTACGTGAGTTACACGTTGGAGGGAGTTTAGTAAGTATCAGTATATTATAAATCTTTTAGAGGTAAATTTGTGAATATATCAATTATAACCTGTGTTCATCTTTATCTGAACAATAATAAGTAAATATAATGGCTGCATTATTTGGTCAATTATTAGTAATAGCAGAGTTGGAAGCAGAAGAAAACCGAGATTCGTTGAAACTGTACAGAAGAAACATAAGGGACACTCAAAACCCCTTTACATTGCCTGATAGCCAGTTTAGGCAATATACTTAGTACAAGATTTAACTTCCCATATGGAAGATGGAGTGCTCTATTACATAAATTTATTTTAGATCCTTGCAGCTTTACATTTTTTTTCAACCGGAAGTTATCAACGTGTAGTAGGAAACAATATTTTATATTATATAATGAAGTATTATATAATGATATTCATTTTTGAATTAAACCTTTACGTTTGTTAAGCAATAATGCCGGTAACTCATAGAGCTAGACTCAAATGTGATAAACGAATCTTAACGGCATTTTAGCTTAACATTAGGTATACTTATATTTTGTCTTTACGTGTGTAATGAGCCAGTAACGGCATTTCTAATACGCTATAATGCCGTTAAGTAATCTGGTCAAGGTGGGGCTAGCGGTTATTCTAGTTTCGTGGTGAGAGATCGGGAGTGAAAGTAAGGGTGAAACTAGTGCGTCGCAGGTGCTTATTGGTGACGGACACTCGTCTCGCTCTATTCCTTCCCGCCAATTTCGCAACGATGGCGAACTCTAACCGTAGGTAAGTTCGATATTCACAAGTTTTTATTATACTTGCTCCTGTTTATTGTGGTTGTTATTTGGGTCAAATCTTTCAATTGCATTCTGATGTAGTTATGAATTACTTAAAATAATATTTTGCTTAAGTGTGTAACTCAGTAGACAAAGCAATTTATAGGTATATATAATATCTTTATCGTTTCATTTCACCCACTCTTTTTTTTTGTTTGTTTATGATTACATAGTTATCTTTTTATTTTTATAGAAGCTCAGCTATTGCCACAAGAGCAAAAACCATTTTAAATATGATTAAAGACAAGCCTGAGATTCCTATAACTAATTTAACACCAAATAAAATGTCAAAAACTTATGATTTTAGTAAACCTGATTATATTTACGGTATATATACAAGAGAATTTTCAATGACAAGCAGTATTTTTGATACATTTTGTAAGACACAAACAAAAAATAACTCGTATCATTTGGCACATTTGGATATAAATAAGTTAAAAGAGGCCTTTTTCAGGTACCTCTTGTCGTACTATTGCGAAGAACAATATTGAGAGCCCACGTATCGAAGTAAATTTAATGTGCAATGAATCAATGCTACCAAATTCTCCTTTAGATTTAGAAGTTGAACTGAATACAAAAAATGTTAATTGTGAAAAAAGTCCACATGATTTGGATTCTGATGATTCTGTGCGGGATAAAGATTACTATCCATATGATACCCCAGAAAGTTGTAGGTCAGATGTCTGAAAAGATAATAAAGCCAAAAAATTACAAGCCGCAAACCTATGTAAGCATTGTAATTCCGTTAATGGCGATTATTGTTCCATTACCTGAAATACCGCAACCATCACGGAAACGTAAAAAATATGATACTCCTTTACAACAGCGAAAATTGGATGCTAAAAATGAAAAAATAAATAAACATAATGTCAAGCCTGGGTGCAATGTAGAGTGTATTAAGAAATGTACTAGTTTTTTTGAATGAAGAAGAAAGGAAAGCCATAAATAAAGCGTATTGGGGTATGTCTTGGCAAGAACAACATGCATTTGTAGAAGCTCACACATATGTAGCAATTCCAAAAAGAAAAATTAAGAGTCAACCAAAACGGCAACCAAAAAGAAGTTTAACATTCAAAAAACAAGATGGTACTAAAATAGATGTATGTTTTCCTTACTACTATTGGATATGTGGAAGTGAATGACAGGATCCTACATAGAATTTTCAGTGATCCTTCCACAGATAAGCGTGGTAGACACCAAAAAACCCCAAAATTTGATCGCGATTTACTGAATCAACATGTTGAATCGTTTAACCCATTACAACCACACTACAGGCGTGAACATGCACATATACGAAGATACCTACCAAGTGACATTAGCATTACTCAGATGCATAAACATTTTTGTGAGACTTACCCCAATAAACATATTTCATACAGCTTGTACAGGACACATATTAAACAAATTAATATATCATTTACTAATCTTGGCAATAAAGAGTGAGAACTGTGCGAAGCTTGTAACATGTCTATCGTCATGTCACCGTGCACTATTATCGACCGTAAACGATACCGCTCTTATTACCATTAAAACCGACCCTATTTACTGTTAATGCCACTGTAAACAAGACACCCCTTATAGACGCTAACTATTTATCTGTTTGAACGAGGCCAAATAAAGAACGCTGACAACTGACATAAAACACAAATTCCGTCTTGAGCAAATCTATTTAAACGACCCGCAAGGCAACGATCCTTCCTTTTCCTCGACGACTAACAGGCAAACTGAAGCGTCTGTATCTCAGCTTGTGAAATTTCCCAAATTGGTTGACGAAAGATACAACCCCCTAAGTTGGAGTGAAAATTACCCCTAAGTTGGAGTGAAAATTACCCCTAAGTTGGAGCCAAGCTACAGTTAAATCATCCTTAAGTAGGAGCCTGACATCTCCAAGTTGAAGCCAAGCTACAATTAATCCAAGTTAGAGCCCAGTTGCCGCCTATGTGTAGACAGCCCTTCGAACCACTTCTGAGATAAGAATAGGTACTATTACATTTCGAGCAGCCAGAACCATCACAGAAACTTTCATCCATCCATAAAGAAGCTGAAGCCGCCCTTCTAGACAGCACAGACATTCAAAGTTAAGTCCTCTTTTTACAACTCCAGTTCACTATCAGCAAGTACTTATATTCTCAATAAATAAACAATAGCTTTAACAAACAGTTTCATTTGTATACCTTAGACTATAAGTCTTAAGGGTGTAGCGTGGCCGGTATTTCATTTCAAGTAGCTTCTTCATTTGTTTAATTAAAGTAATTACAAGGTGTTTCTATCTTTCTCACCTTAGTTTTTGTATAGTTTTTTGCTTAATCGTTCAAAAGATAGTGGCGCCCTTTTTACTTATACATCACAATCCTTCCTATAGTGAGCATTAACTTGGAGTCGAACCACCCCCTGGAGAGAGTCTCTTAGCCGGGATCTCTTTTGAGGAGTTATAGTGTTGCAAATTGGCTTCCTGCCTTTTTGGGACAACTATTGCTACAAATTGGCGCCCCTTGTTATTGCTTTGCTATAGTTTGGATTGAGAGGTATATAAATTTTTTTGATTCATTTTTGACCTCAGTATTAACTTTTGCTATAGATAATAATTTTTTTGTTGCTCTAAAAACACATAATGTCTAGATAACTTTTTCCTCTTGTTTCGATGACTTTTTTTGAACATTTTGAGTTTTGCTTATTTAAGTTTTGTTGAAATAAATTTTTTGCTGAAAGAAATTAACTTGATATTGCATTCTTAAATATCCAGTAGTATTTAGTATACTGTTTTCTTTAGTACAAATTTAAGATATTTTTGAGTTGAAACAGTTACATGTTTGAATTTTTTCAAAATAACAATTGACAAATTTAAGAAGTGAGTTTGAAATAATTTTTCAGTACAGCTGTTAAAAATATTAGACAATTTTACAATTTTAAACTGATACTTATTTGTAGTATTTGCTATTTTATTTTTGAGTTATATATGCTAATACAGTATTACACATACACTTTGTTGTTCGATAACTTTGTTGTCTTGGTTTTGGAGTTCTGATATTTGACTTGTATGTTTATTTGAGTATTGCATTTCTATTTTTTTTATTTTTGTACACTTTTGAGACTTAGATTAATGCTGTTGCCGGTTTTGAATTATTACTGTCATTTCAGATACCTGTCATGCTGATCTTGGCTTTTTGATTTTTGATTCTTATGCTGTTTTATTTAGTTTTGAGTACCTGCTCGTTGACTTTTAGGTCCATTTAAGATTTAGCTGTCTGTTAGTTATCCCTATGCTTAGTTGGAATCATTCATTTGGATTTTGGGTTTCTCTTATTAGATTTTAGAGTTCATTTGGAGTTTGGATACTCACCTGCTTTTGTTAGTTTTGATTATTGTTGTTGTTGTATTCAGATACTTACCTTTTGTCTTTGTCGTTTAAGTATTGAGTACTTTGAGTTTAAGTATTATTCGCAAAATGCAGGCTAATCATTTAAAATCATTTGAGCTTTCTTATGAAATCAAAATAAGAAACTTTCCTGTCCCTGATACCGTTGAACAAAAACGTAGAGTTCTAACAGGTCTCCTTGCTAGGGAAAACGCTAATAGAAGTTTTTCGTCTCCAGTTAATACATATACCTTTGAAGAAGACATAGCAGAGATTACAATTTCAATTGAGGAATTAACAGATATAATTAATCAATTTAACGGAAACAAAACCGAACCAGCATTTTCTAGAATTAATTCGAGACTGACACATGTTACTAACAGACTCAACAGACTAAACGCAGAATCTAATGAAGAATTACAGACAAGAGACACCCTGACAAACAGACTTATACTTCTGGAAGCCGACCTTGACACAAAAACAACACCAACATTCAGCAATAGAACAGAACACAATACATATTCAAACACACATTCAAACTCCTCACTCTCACACTCAAATTCTCCCAATCAATCAGAAGCCCCTTATCATAAACATGACCCTGTTTACAAATGGAATGTTTACTTCACAGGTAAAAATGAATCTCTTCATTTGTTTTTAGAAAAAGTTGAAGTCCTTAGAGTTTCTAGAGGTGTCACTGAAAATGAGCTTTTCTTGCAGTCATGTGAACTTTTCAAAGATAATGCCTTTACATGGTACCTTAATAACCGCAGTAAGTTCCAATCTTGGAAAGATATTGTTACAAAATTAAAAGCAGACTTTTTGCCTTACAGTTATGAGACTGATTTAGAGTTAGAGATTTCTAATCGCACCATGGGTGCTAATGAACCTGTTGCAGTATACATTTCTTCTATGATAGGACTCTTTAATCGTTTATCGAATGCAGTTGATGAACTTACCCGTGTTGCAAAGATTCGCCGTAATCTTTTACCGTCTTTTATCTCATCCTTGGCACTTCATGACCCGCAAACAGTGGACGAACTTACTGAGTTATGTAAGAGAATTGAAGAATCCCGTGTTTGGTCTGACAGATATAGATCTCCGTCTTCTAATAATTCCAGATTACTTGAACCAGACTTATCCTGCCTTTATGTTTCTTCGCCTCCGAATATTAGACAAAGAGCCCCTGCTAATGTAGCCACACTAACTTGCTTGGTTTGTTGGAATTGTGACAAAACTGGTCACTCCCATTCACAGTGTTTTTCCCCCAAAAATATCTTTTGTTATGGCTGTGGTGCTAAAAACACCACAAAACCCAAATGTCGCAATTGTGCACAAAAAAACTCGAGACTGACTGGCCCACCGAATCTGGCCGCTGTGTCCAGTCAAGCCCAACCAACCACATCCCAGCCAGGCAACTCCAGAAGACCGAACAGACCAAACAGACCTTCAAACACAACCCCAAACAACACACCGACAAATCAAAATTAACTTTTTCTACCTCCGCTTCTGATTGGAATAACTACTTAGCATTTGTCAAAGAGTTTCTATCGTCAAACCGTTCAGACACAAAGAAAACAGATAAACCATTGTCCTCACCGACAGAACAAACCCCAAACACAACGCCACACACTACAGACAACAATACTACCATATCTACCTGTAACATGCCAATTGCCTCACCCTCATTACAACAAAACATTGCTCCAGTCACTAGTAACACATGCCTCCTGTTTGTTAAAAAACCCAATGACAATAGACCGTACCTTAGTGTCAAAATTTTAGACAAAACTGTTTTAGCCATGGTTGATACAGGCAGTAACTCTACTGTCCTTGGAAATCAAGGCTTTGCTCTGTTACATTCTTTACATTTACCTATTGAGTATGACCCTAATTTTAGTATTACCACTGCTGATGGAGTACCTCAACAGTATATGGGATACATTTCCGCACCTGTAACTGTAAACAATACCACTAAAACAATTAAAATAATAATAATACCGTCAATAACACATAATCTTATTTTAGGCATGGATTTTTGAAGTTTATTTCAAATTGATATGAGTTTTCATGATCTGTCATATACAATATTATCTTCTAACTGCGTCATTAATACAATACAATCTGCTTCTACACTCACTACTGACGAAAAAGATAAACTAGACAAAATTATTGAATTATTTTCTTCTCTCGCTCCTTCCGACCGAATTGGTAGAACTCATCTTGTACAACATGACATAGACACTGGTAATGCAAAACCAATTGCACAACGTCAATATCCTTTATCCCCAGCCATGCAAGAACTTTTAGTCAAAGAAGTTGAGGAATTGCAACGTTTGGATGTTATCCAACCCTCAAATTCACCTTGGTGTTCACCTCTTTGGGTAGTCCCGAAGAAATCTGGAGAATCCCGTTTATGTTTTGATGGTAGAAAATTAAATAAAGTAACCACTCCTGATTCTTACCCCATGGCCCAAGTAGACGTTATTCTTAGCAAACTCCGAGATGCAAAATTCCTTACTTCCATAGATTTAAAAAAAGCTTTCTTACAGATACCTCTTACTGAATCTTCTTGCCCCAAAACTGCTTTCGCCGTGTATGGTTTAGGTTTATTTGAGTTTAAGACAACTCCTTATGGATTAATTAATGCACCCAAAACCATGGCACGATTAATGGACATCGTCATAGACCCTTCCTTAAGGCCATACTGTTTTTGCTATTTAGATGACATTATTATCGCTACCCCCACTTTTGAACTTCATTTAGAAATCCTTAGTAAATTATATCTTCGCCTTAAAGAGGCAAACCTTACTGTAAATTTTAAGAAATGTGAATTCTGTAGAGACTCCCTTAAATTTCTTGGCTTTGTAGTCGACAAGGCTGGTCTTCGAACTGATGAAGACAAAGTTTCTGCTATCTTAAAGTATCCCACACCTAAAAACACCACGGAGATTAAAAGACTTATTGGCTTAATTGGCTGGTACCGCCGTTTCATTAAAGACTTTTCTACTGTTTGTTCCCCAATTACTGATCTTCTTCATGGCAGAAAAAAGGCCAACCTATTTCTTGGACCCCTGAAGCTGAAACAGCTTTCCAGGAAGTCAAAAACGCCTCACTTCTAGTCCCATTCTTGCAAGCCCTGACTTTTCCAAGACATTTATAATTCAGACTGACGCTAGTGACACTGGACTTGGTGCAATACTTTATCAACAATGTGACGGTATTGAGCACCCTATCGCATACGCAAGCCGCACTTTAAATAAAACTGAAAGAAAATACAGCACGACAGAGAAAGAACTTTTAGGTGTTATCTTTGGTGTAGAAAAATTTAGGGGCTATGTTGAAGGAACCCATTTTATTCTTGAGACCGATCATTCTTCTTTGCAGTATTTGTCGAAACTTTCGAATCCTTCTGGACGCTTAGCTCGTCTCTCCCTTAGACTGTCCCAATTTGATTTTTGAGATTAAACACAGAAAAGGAACCACAATGGTCGTTAGTGATGCACTGTCCCGTTCAGTCCCAGAAATTTCCGTTATTGACACCACCACCTTCAAACCAGACGCCTGGTATACTGCCATGATCAACAAAGTAAACAATAATCCTGAAGCATTTCCAACTTTCAAAGTAGAAAATAACATTCTGTACAAACACGTCTTTTCTTCAAACCCCATATCTAGCAACCTGTCTAATTGGAAAATTGTGGTCCCTACCCCAAACAGGGTTGATGTCCTAAAAACTTTCCATGATAATGAAACCAGTGCACATCTTGGCATTTCCAAAACTATTGCCCGAATTTCAGAAATCTATTACTGGCCAAAACTCAGAAGCACTGTATCTCGTTATGTAAATAAATGTTCCGTTTGTTCTTCCTGTAAAACCCAAAATTTACCTAAGGCAGGTGTAATGGGTCAATACAAAGACATTAATTTTCCTTGGCAATGGATTTCAGCTGATTTAATAGGCCCATATCCCCGATCCAAAAGTGGCAATAGATTTGTTCTAGTTATTACTGATTGGTTTACAAAATTTTGTCTCGTTCATCCCATGCAGAATGCTACAGCTGCTGGCATCGTCAAGTTCATTGAAAATCAAGTTTTTCTTATCTTTGGAGTACCACAAATGTTTTCCGTTGACAATGGCACAGTCTTTACGTCCTCTCTGTTTAAAAATTTAATGGATCAGTATAAAGTACAAAAAATTTTCTATAATGCACGCTATCATCCACAAGCAAACCACACCGAAAGAACCAATAAGACAATAGTTACTGCCTTACGTTGTTACATTCATGACAATTCTTCACACAAAAATTGGGACGCATCATTACACAAAGTTGCTCAAGCCATAAGAACCGCAAAACATGACGTTACAGGCTATTCTCCTGCCTTCTTAAATTTTGCTAGAAACGTACCGTTAAGCGGAGACTTTTATGGCGCAATTTCCGATAATGCTACCAATTCCATTCACACAGCAGACAAACTCCAACTAATTGACGACCTACAGACCCTTCCCAAACTTTACATTGACGTACGCAAAAAACTTAAACAAGCTTATGATAGAAACGCAAAATATTAAAATTTACGAAAAAGAGATGTAGAATACCATGTTGGCGACCGATTGTGGAAAAAGAATTATGTACTTTCATCAAAAACCGATAATTTTGCAGCTAAATTTGCCCCTAAATTCATACCCTGTATTGTTCATAAAGTAATTTCCAAACTTGTTTATAATCTCAGAGATCTCTCTGGCAATGACCTTGGAAACTGGCATGTTACAGATTTAAAAACCCAGTTTATTGACGTTGACGAAAACCTACCTGACGATTTTGACGAAACACATGACAACTAAGACAATATAAAGACAGCCTAGTTTAGTGTATTATTATTTTAGCCCTTTCGGTTTATTACCATTTTAGTTTTAGTCAATTACCATTAGTTTTAGTCCTCCCTCTTTTGCTTATTTTGTGTACCCATACCCAACTTGGTTCACCATTGATTACCCTCCGCGTAGAAAAGGAAGTAGACCAAGCTACATTGGAGTTTATACCGTTCTCCGGACAAAACGGATCCTTTTCTTACCCCGCATTTTAGTCATTCTGTTTAAACATAAAAAACCCCGGATAGCCACCGTGAAAGAGTCACCATACTTAAACTGGTTTTACGTCATTCAAATTTTTGGTTCCCCTTTTTTGTTTTATATATTTTTGTTTATGATATCCCGAGTCTTCTAACCATCCCTCAAACAAAGAACGAGTTAATTTTTATTAGTGTAACCAACGTAGAGTCATCGATTGACGTGTCGTAAGACGTTAGGCCCCAATCGAGCTGGGTTGGCCTCTGCCGAGTTGCGGCTTGCGCTTGGTTTATAAACATAATAGGCTTGAGAAAAATGACTGCTTAGTCCCTTTTATCTTCATTCTTCACCTACGTTTATGTACCTTTCTTTTCGCCTTTACAGTAATTTTTTTATTTAGTCTACAGTACCTTCTCCTCTATCTTATCAGTATTCTGTTGTCGTGTTCAAACTCATGTTGCCGAATTCAAACTCCTGTTAGCGGTTATCACGTGTAATCCCCTGCACCATCTTTATACATTAAAATTCTTCTGCCCAATTATTCAATAAATGCCAATCGCTTCTTTTCGCCATACCGTCGTAAACCACCCTTACCCCCCTCTCGTTATTATCAACCGTGACTAATCTTTCCATTATTTGCCGTTTTTATCGTCGTATATATCGTCCACATCTATGTATTGGTTTTGCCCTATCTTACTTTTTTTGCGTTGCCGTATTGTGACCTTTGTTTGCTAGCTTTGTTGTCGTATGCTCCGTGTGGAACATTGTAAGTGTTGTCGCTCTGCCGAACAATTGTTGGCTGGTAAAGTAGTAACTCACCCGTGGTGACGTCATTATGACAAATATGTACTTTTTTACTCAGTCACGATTGGGTTCGTTCCTTGCAAATTTTAGACTGGCAGCACTTATTTTGTTTCAAATGATGTCTCTCCCCAGGGACATTTTGTTTCGCACTCTCGGGAATTATTTTGCTCTGCACATTTAAAATTCCGGTGTTGCTGCGAAACACTCCTTTATTTTGTCGTTGGCTTGCGCTGAGAAATTTTTGCTGTGGTTTTGCCCTTTTGTACTCAGTGTGCGCTTTGTCCGTTTCGAACTGCTTGGAACCACTCGCTTTTGAGCATTTATGGTTCCAGCATTTTGTCGAAACATCGTTTTATGTATCTTACGCTGACATGGAAGCACAAACGTCACAAACCGAACCTTTTAGTTACCACAAAAACATAGATGGGCGCTAATACCTTTTTTCTAATTATTTCGCTATCCCCACTTTTCTGCTACTCCTTTCAATGACATTTATTGCCGCTATCTCATTCACACTTCTTTACTCAGAAAAATGTTTCTTCGAACCATTTTTTCCGGAGGAGAGGGGGTGTAACATGTCTATCGTCATGTCACCGTGCACTATTATCGACCGTAAACGATACCGCTCTTATTACCATTAAAACCGACCCTATTTACTGTTAATGCCACTGTAAACAAGACACCCCTTATAGACGCTAACTATTTATCTGTTTGAACGAGGCCAAATAAAGAACGCTGACAACTGACATAAAACACAAATTCCGTCTTGAGCAAATCTATTTAAACGACCCGCAAGGCAACGATCCTTCCTTTTCCTCGACGACTAACAGGCAAACTGAAGCGTCTGTATCTCAGCTTGTGAAATTTCCCAAATTGGTTGACGAAAGATACAACCCCCTAAGTTGGAGTGAAAATTACCCCTAAGTTGGAGTGAAAATTACCCCTAAGTTGGAGCCAAGCTACAGTTAAATCATCCTTAAGTAGGAGCCTGACATCTCCAAGTTGAAGCCAAGCTACAATTAATCCAAGTTAGAGCCCAGTTGCCGCCTATGTGTAGACAGCCCTTCGAACCACTTCTGAGATAAGAATAGGTACTATTACATTTCGAGCAGCCAGAACCATCACAGAAACTTTCATCCATCCATAAAGAAGCTGAAGCCGCCCTTCTAGACAGCACAGACATTCAAAGTTAAGTCCTCTTTTTACAACTCCAGTTCACTATCAGCAAGTACTTATATTCTCAATAAATAAACAATAGCTTTAACAAACAGTTTCATTTGTATACCTTAGACTATAAGTCTTAAGGGTGTAGCGTGGCCGGTATTTCATTTCAAGTAGCTTCTTCATTTGTTTAATTAAAGTAATTACAAGGTGTTTCTATCTTTCTCACCTTAGTTTTTGTATAGTTTTTTGCTTAATCGTTCAAAAGATAGTGGCGCCCTTTTTACTTATACATCACAATCCTTCCTATAGTGAGCATTAACTTGGAGTCGAACCACCCCCTGGAGAGAGTCTCTTAGCCGGGATCTCTTTTGAGGAGTTATAGTGTTGCAAATTGGCTTCCTGCCTTTTTGGGACAACTATTGCTACAAGCTTATAATTTTTACAAAAAAGAAACATCACATAATGCCACTAGCCAAATTATAGAAGAGTGTACAGTTTGTGTAAATTCAGTAGAACATCACCAAAGGTACATAAAGGCAAGGGAGCTTTACACAGCACCCAAAGAGGAACCTCAAAATAGTTCACAGATATTCTATAGTGCTGACCTGGAAAAAGTGATCATGTTGCCTAGATTAGAATCGTTTAAAGCTGCAATTTTCTGCCGGCGTCTCATGGTATACAACCAAACCATTGCACCACTTGGCAAGATTACCACAGAATCTAATTACAGTTACCTGACATGATGGCACTGCAGGCAGAAAACAAAAAGACATAATGTCTGCCTTTTATTATTTTCTTTTGCGTACTAGAGATATTGAGCAAGTTCATATTTGTCTAGATAATTGCAGTGCTCAAAATAAAAATTGGCTTCTTTACTTCATGCTCATTCATATGATAAACAGTGAAGTCATTGCAATAAAAAAAAAATCATTTTCCATTACTTTTGAGCCCGGTCACACATTCATGAGCAGTGACCAAGTGCACCACCAGGTAGAGTTGGCCATGAAAAAAAAGGCAAACTCTACGATTTCACTGATATTGAAGAGTGTGTATCGTCAATTAACAACTCAAAAGTAATTGTATAGTCTATGTCACCCAAACATTTTTTGAATATACCGAATTATGTGTCACAAAGGAGAATCAACATATCCAACCCAAGGGCTTATTTAAAAAATATGGTAGAGGTGTGTTTTAACCGTGGTAGTTATGATCTCATGTATAAGAACAATTTCGAAGATACTACTTATATTTCTCTTCGTTTTATGAATGAAAAGTATCTAAAAAACCCACGTATATTGATATTTAAATTCAGAACTGAACCAAAATGTGTTGATCCTAAAAGAAAAGCTGATATACTTGAAAAACTATCTAGCATAATTCCCTCTCACAAACTGTTATTTTGGAAAAATTTACCAACAAAAGAAAATGACAGTACAAGTTCTGCCACGAACAATAATGAATAATGTAAAATTGAGACTGATTAAATATATTGACTAATTTAGTTGATAAGATAATTTGATTAAGAATTGTTTTTTATTTATTTGCAAAGTGTCTCTGTTGTTTTGTGATACAAAGTTTTTTAGATATAGGTTTTTACTGAAAAAGGATAAGTTTTGTTTTGAGAAATATATGTTTTATTTTATTTTTATTGTTGTATATTATTTAAAATGTATGTAAAAATTACAATTTCAAGTTAATAACATTTGACACAATTTTCTCTGCATTTTCCGGAGCTAGAAGCAGTGGTTTCCTGAGTAATCTAAATTTAGCCGACATAATTCCAAATACGTGCTCGGAAATTCTTCTGGCTCTTGAAAGCCGATAGTTAAATATTCTTTTACATGATCCTTTATCCTGATGTCCGGAAAAAGGTTTCAATAAGTTACGAGATAATGGAAAAGCATCATCCCCCAAAAACACATATGGTACTGACTGTTCGGCCTGGAAGAGGATTATCAGCTGGTAAATTAAGCGGACAATTCAGTAACATCTTCTTGAAACGCGTATTGGCAAATACTCCCCCGTCTGATATGCGCCCTTGAGAACCAATATTCATGTACATAACCTCATAATTTGCATTTGCCACCACAAACAACACAATACTAAAAAATTGCTTATAGTTAAAAATATCACTGCCACTATTTTTGGAGGCTTGTATCGTGATATATGTTCCGTCCATTACCCCAAAACATTGAGGAAAATTCCAGAGTGCGTTGAATGCACTTGCCACTATCGCCCATTGGTCTTTATTTGTAGGCAGCTGTAATAAAAGAAAATTATGAAATAAATGATAAATTTTCCAACAGTATTTAACCCACCAACGGCTAGTGTTACGTTTATGTAACGGCCGCACCTAACTCTATTTATATGGCTCTGTCCCAACTGTAGCCTGAAATAGGTTTGTAGGTTATGTTAGACAACTGTCAGATGGTCAAACAATCTGTGGCGTGACAGAATTGGTTGATTTTGCTTTTAATTTATTTGTGAATAAGTGTTAAATTTGATGTTGTGTTATGAGTATCAGAAAATGGACTTTCATTTAGAGTAAGTACTGATAGATTTATATTTTTGTGGTAGAGGTCAATCTAGAAGCCAATAATACTAAACAAATGTTTAAACTTTATAACTGAATAGCAAACATGTAGTTAACTTAGTTAACTGTCACGGTTTGTCGTTTTGTAGACGTTTTTTACCGTTACGTTATAGTAACGCTAGCCAATTGCGGGAGCAAAATAATAAGAATAATTATTTTTATTCTAGGAGCGGTTTCACTCTTGAAGAGGC
Organism: Ophraella communa; assembly: GCA_035357415.1. Taxonomy (NCBI): domain Eukaryota; kingdom Metazoa; phylum Arthropoda; class Insecta; order Coleoptera; family Chrysomelidae; genus Ophraella; species Ophraella communa. The sequence goes on along the minus strand of CM068979.1, from coordinate 13,519,970 downwards.
ACTAAATATGATTTATGATGATGATATCGACGTTAGAGAGATTTTTATAGAACCTCCAGACTCAAATGTCCTCACGGATAAAGACTCTGGTGAAGAGGATGATGGCGGAATGATTGATAATCTCAACAGACAACAACTATCTGCTCATGTTGAAGTTAGAATTCACAACGAAAAGGAGAATTATCAGGTCGAAGCTGTTGCTAGTAGTGTAACACAAAAGTTATCAGAGCGACCAGGAAAAACCCAAATAAGTTGGATTGACGGAGACCTTATTCCATCTCCAAGAGAATTTCCTAAACTATCAAATCGATTCTCAAATGTGTACTTGTCTCCTGCTGAAATGTTTGAAAAATTTATAGATGACCAAATTGTACAGTTTCTTGTTGACCAATCTAATTGATATGCATTATTTTTAAATGAAACAAATCCAAACATAACATGATGAAATGAAATGTTGCCTAGCTATTCTTATTTTATCCGGCTATGCTGAATTACCCGGTAGAGATTTTTATTGGGATTCCAACGATGATATGAGAAATCAAATGGTGTGTCAGGCTATGCGAAGGGATAGATTTCGACAAATAATAAAATATTTACATTGTGCAGATAATACAAAACCTGACCAATCAGACAAGCTATGGAAACTCAGAACTTTTATGGATCTTATAAAACAAAAATTTATGGAAAACTGGATCCCTGAAGAACATTTAGACTTTGATGAATCGATGATAAAGTAGTTTGGACGCCACTCCTGTAAGCAGTTCATTCGTGGAAAACCCATTAGATTCGGATACAAGATGTGGTGTCTGAATACACCATCAGGGTATTTAGTCAGTTTTGATTTATACCAAGGTAAAAATCCAAAAGGACAAAGCAAATTCGAAAAAGAATTCGGAACAACCATAGCGCCAATGATAGGCATGATTGAAGAGTTTCCTGAAGCTGTAAGAAAATTGCCATTTAAATTTTATTTCGACAATTTGTTCATGGGTTTCAATGTTTTATATTACTTGAAGCAGAATGGTTATGATGGTACTGGAACAATTCGAGAAAACCGCATACCCAAGTCGTGTCCACTTATGAAAAATAAAGATTTTCAGAAGCAAAACAAAAGAGGCGAATACCGTTCCATAATTGATAAAGACGATGGACTTCTAAAATGGTTGGACAATAATGTCGTCGCTGCGGCTTCCACCTGTCATGGTACAAATCCAACTACCAGTGTGAAACGATTTTCTCGAATGGAAAAAAAGAACATTTATATCAGCCGTTCATCACTTATAACGGAATACAATCGTTTTATGGGCGGCACTGATTTATTGGATGAGAATACTGCCCGATACAGAATAAGTATTAGACGCAAAAAGTGGTGGTGGGCAATTTTTACCTGGTTATTGGACGTTTCAGTAGTGAATTCGTGGAACGTTTACAGACAGCACGAAAATATTTCACAGCTAGTATTTAGAAGACAAATAGTACAAACATATCTTACGAAATATGGAGTTCCGCCTAAAAGAGCAGGAAAGCCGGCAATATCACGGTCCAGTGTAAGTCTCAACAGGGTATCAGATGATTTGAGGTACGATGGTCGCAACCACTTGCTTGTGCCAAATGAAGGAAGGAAAAGAAGATGTGCCGGTGAGGGGTGTTCGTCCAGTGTAATAACAAAATGCCGAAAGTGTGATATAGGCTTATGTATCGAATGTAACGAAATTTTCCACACTAAATAATTTTGTGTCACATTATGCTAGCTTTACGTTAAGGTAACGGTCGTTTTTTCTCAAAATATACATCTTTTTATAAAATTATCTTTTTATTTCTGTTAAAGACCTACTTATAATCGTCTAATAAACACTTTTTTATGGTAAAGTTCAAGAAAGCAAATTTCGCCGTTAAAGGGTTGATATTTTAAATGTCATTTAATTAAGGCCTTTTTTTTAGGAACCTCTCTCTCCTTACAGTGCTGACGATCATAATGATGATGAAGGTGAGAAAGAGTATAGTGAAACTGAGCAAGAGGATAGTGAAACACAAGATATCACCCAATCTGTAACTGAAGAAGATCTTGTTGTGAATGAACAAGAAAAAATACGCAGCCTAAAACACATCAGGATAATACACTATCACAAAGTGGCAGTATGGAGCAAAGAGACCATGTTGTAAAGCTGCAGAAGGAAAACCAAACATCTACTGTTAATGAAAAGTCCAAGGAAAATCCGCGAACTATTGTGAAACTAGACACAGATTTCAAGAGACCAAAAAAAAGACGAGGTATCCAAAACCTAACTAAAGAGACAGACGGAAGGCAAGAAGAAGCCTACATGTTCTTGAAGGAATTGCAACACAAACAACAGTTTAAAGATCATTTCAGCATATTTGGACATGTGGCATCTAAAATGCGACGTTTAAAAACCGAGTACAAAACACAGTAGAACATTTGATTGGAAGTATATTGTGGGAGGCTTCACTTGGCAAATATGACCAACCATATCAATACTATGAGTCACCCCAGTTTGGATTTCATTCGTCGGCGTCACCATTAACGACACCTTCACCTGTAACGGATTATGTGTCTTCACCTTCACCATCGCCACAAATGCTTTCTTCAGCTAATACTGGTGTACCAGTCTATTTACAAAAATGTTTAGTATAATTTATTGTGTTATATAAAACGTTTTCCTTGTTTACGTGTATTTTTTAAAAGTTAAATACAATTTTTATAAGCGTTTGTTTAGACTGATTATTGAACACTTATCTTAATTTGATCTTCAAGAACTGATGTAATAGCATCGCAGACTTCTGGTACAACTATTGAAATTGCTTGTTTGGAGATTCGAAATAAGTACATCAGTGAAGTATATTAATCTCTTGTCGCAAGAAATCGAAGTGTTAGTGGGCTTTCACACCAAAGTAGCATGCGACGTGCGACTCGCTGCTTGGAAGTAAGAAGCATGCTACTTATTTAAAAACCTATACATATGATAAACGGTTTTTCACCAGAGTAGCGTCGCAAAAATGCTACGTGGCAAAGTGCGGCGTGCGACGTGAGTATACGACAGGTCGTATAATATGCTACGCGGCTGCGTGTTCCCTTGCTGCCCACACGTTGTTTATAGCCATTTGGTGATTGACGTTAGGTATTATTTGTATATTTTCTCATGATGTCGTGCACAAAACGTTTACCAGACGATGAAAAATTCAATATATCGTTTGTTCAAACTGTGGAAACCTATCAGTGTCTTTATGACCACACATTAAAAACATATAGAAACAGAAGTGAGCAAGATAAAGCTTGGAATCAAGTAGCTGGGAAATTTTTTTCTACAGGTAAGTTTATTCTTTTTTTACTTTTTCAATATAACTCGTAAAGTCTATACGAAGTCACTTGAACAACAAAAAACTGAAATCTCGGCTGATAGTCGGCGAAACATGGGCGTGCGTAATTTTAAAAAAGTTTTCAACACCAAAATAAATTCAATTCATTTCAGTGCGCTTAAAATTTGATTTATTTTTTATTTACTTTTTTTTCTGGAACTTAGAGTTGTTTACGTTAATGTTTAGTATAAATATGAAGTATCTGGCGGAGAGTTTAAAATCGGAGTTCTAAATCGATACGACGGAGTTTAAAAACATTTATTTATAATCAACACATACATATTTAATTAGTATTTATATACAAACATTGTTTTGCCACGGTAGTGCATTTTCAGGTTTCACAAAGTATGCGCATAGCCTATCTCGTAAACTGCTTGCCGTTGTTGGTTGACGTCCGTGAAGCTCTTGTTGTAAACTCGGCAACGCATTGTAAGCAGCATCAACATCTTGTTCGTTGTTGACATGCAAAAACCTGCCATCGTGCTTGCGAACATAGTTATGCAAAATACAAGCAGCTTTGACAATATGAGTAACTTTATCTGGTTTACAGTCAATTTGTGTTTCAAAAATTCTAAATTTTGAAACCAGCATACCAAATGCTGTGCATTTGGTAGTTACATATTCTTTTGGAGTTGGTTAGGGTTCTTCTGGGGTAAGGTCGCATAATATTTTTATGAAGCGGAAATGCTTCATCTCCTATAAAGAACATAGGAAACGTTGAATTATTCTCATCATTCGGTAAGACAGTAGGAGGTGGAATGTTCAATTTATTTTCTGTCAGAGCGCGAAAAAAACCGGAAGATTTAATCACACGACCATCGCTATTTCTACCGTAGTCACCAACACTCACAAAAGTGAATATGCCATCTGCGTCCGCACTTGCCATTAAAACTATTGAAAAGTAGCATTTGTAATTATAATATGATGAACCTGATTTTTTAGGGCACTTTATTCTTATGTGTTTGCCGTCTAAAGATCCCAAGCAATTTGGCATATTCCATAGTTCGTAATATCTGGCAGAAATCTCTTTCCATTGCTCCACTGTAGGTAATGCCATATATTGCGGTTGGAGAACTATCCATAATTTTTCAGCAGTATCCGCAATAATGCTACTTATTGTTGAAATTCCTCGATAAAATTCAAAGTGAAGCGCTGTAAACGTCATACCAGTTGCGAGAAACCTGAAAATGAAGCAAATAAAATATTTGATAAACCAAAATCATAATCAGTATTAATTACAATAATAGTATTAACTGAAATAAATTATAAGATGCGGACTACACTAATTTATTGACATACGTTTTGTTTTAGCATCTGAATGCAAAAAAATGGAAAACACTTCGAGGTAGCCTCACGAGATATGTGAAACAGCGTGGTGGAAAAAGTGGAGATTCAGCTAAATCAAAAAAGCCGTATTACTTATGGGACGTTATGCAATTCGTATTACCATTCACCAAATCAAGACCTCAATCGGGCAATTTGCCAACTGAGGCCAATGAAGATGAAATCGTTGAAACCGATCAGGGTAGTATAATAGACGATGATGAAAATGATTCCACAGCTGCCGGTCCAGAAGAACCGACAGAAGAACCCAACCCTAATCATCATTCGGAGGCCAGTTTGCAAGATGGAAATTCGTTTTTTCAGTATACCATCATGTACATCAAGTAGATTCTCTACAAAAAGAAAAACTTCTGCAAAACCACCAGACGATTAAATGGAGCATGCTGTCATCAATTACCTTTCTCAAAAAAGCGCGCCACAACCTGAAAACCCTGGCTTAGATTTTTTTAAAAGCATTCTTCCGGATATAAGTATTTTAAATGCATCTCAGAAACAAAGATTCAAAGTAGTGGTGCTGCAGACATTAGACAATATGTTACAAGAAAAGAATACATCAACATCAGCGAGCGCTTCTTTGTCTAATGCTGTCAGGCTAATGCTGTTTTAATGTATTCTTCTGATCTTTCAGCATCAAACACGGCGCATACGTCCCATATGTATAATAACATTCCTGTTGGCACATTCACTCCGGATCAATTTGGAGGCATGCTCATCAACGAAGGTAACTATACATCACATAATCAGCCTGCTTATGACGCTAATACACCTAACCAAAATGATCATTGACGCAGTAGCGATTTAGTGATTTATAAGTTTTTTGAGTATATGTATAATAAAAACATGTTTTAGCAAATTGTCTTGTGGTTTATTTTCATGCATTAACTGGTTTATTACCTACCTACCTCAAAAATATAAGAAGTCTTTCCTCCACAGTGATAGCTCTTCGGTAATTTGTATCCTGTAACTGCGTTGATGGTTTCATTAGATCAACAAGCTTCTTGAATGTTGTTTGTTCCATCCTGTAGAAGTTTTGAAATTTTTGAGGATGTAATTGTAGCTGCTGGGATACAATGAAAGTGCTATGCGTGTCAGCATTATCACGTAAATACGGATGAATCTAAACTTTTATTATTTTTTTCCTTCTTCTTCTTGCAATCATAGCAGCAATTAACACAAAATTGTCTTCTTCCGACGACATTTTCAATATTGTTTTGTTAATGTACACTATACCAACACAGAACTGAAGATTAGGCGCAATTTACGGCTTCGGTGTGAAGCTAAACGCGAAATATGTTAGTTGCGACGTGCTTCTTGCTTCCAAGCAGCGAGTCGCACGTCGCATGCTACTTTGGTGTGAAAGCCCACTTAGTAGTATACGTTTCAGTGGAGATATAGCAGCTCTATAGTTGGTGTCTTTCTTTTGAATTAAAGGACTAATTTTGCACAATAACCATTCCAAATCTGTACTACTCATACGACAAAAGTTTTTTACGTTGCCATTATCAATCCTGCATTCTGATATTAAATAATCTTTCTTTAATGAACTTATGAGGCGTACGACGCCATGTCTATTTCTTTCTAAAAGAGTAGGCCTAGTCCAAAATTTGCGGACTGTTTTTTTCGGCTTTTGCAAAATAATAACAATTGCAGCCACTGCTGCCTGTAAATCGTCTTCGCACCACATTGTTTATGAATATTAAAACACAGACTATATTGATGTAATAATACTGTGACTGAAAGGAGTGTTTTGGTGTGGATAGAATGCTTACGATAATTCTGCTGTTGTTACGGCAACCAGCAACAAAATGTTCCTCTGCATTTCTTTTGATGTGGCAGTGTGGACGTACCTTTATAGATATACCACGGCAGCATTGTTCATTATTTAATGCGACGTTGGATACGATTTCCAGGGAATGCAGAGGAGATAGATGTAAATAAAGCCAGGTAAATAGAATACATTTAACATATTAGTTATGTATTTAATTTAAAATTATTTCAGATTTGAACAATTGCTTGGCATGCACGAGATTATAGGGGTTGTTGATGGGACCCACGTAGCAATTGTTCCGCCCACACAAAATGAACAGGCATATGGTTAATAGAAAAGGATACCATAGCCTTAATTATCAGATTGTAACTTTATATCAATTTTTAATTACAGAAAGAGTAATTTGATGCAGAAGCAAAAATTATAAATATAGTTGAACGGTGGCCTGGCAGTTTACATGATGCCTTCATTTGGTAGACAAGCGGGGTAGGAAGAGCCAGGCAAGCCAATTATTACATGGGAGACCATGGAAATAGAATAATGGGTATGTATAATTTTATATTTAAATACAAAATTGTATGTAGGTGAATGGGAAAATGTATTTTAATAAAAAACTTAAAAGTTTTTTAATAAGTGTGTATTAAGTAAAATGTAAATCTAGAAACTGAGCGCTTTCGGCTTACAAAGCCATCTTCAGAGTTTCTCCTAAAATATATTTTTAATGGTAAGAAAAATAAAGTATATTGTTGTTAAACTTATGTCAAAAAAGATAAAAACCACTAAGAAGAAATGTATAAAACGTACAAAACATCATAGAAACAGACAAACCAACACAAATAAATAACCCTTACGCTCCGTACACGCACAATTGTGAGTGTCGTATTCATAGGTGACATTAGGTTTAAAATTTCATTTTGAGCGAATTGCTACGGTATCACACGATTGTGAGTGTTCCGATCTACCACCTGATAGCTATTGTTTAGCTTGAATCCAGTTGTGAACATATTTTGTTGGTGTGTGAAAGCTCGTAACTTTCTGGCAGGTGTATCAATATGACTTCCAGAAGTAAGTACTCATTTTTATTCTATTTTACACTGATTAATTGACATACCGTTATTTTAAATACAGTATATTTGCATGTTTACACACAATCATTCAATTTTGAATTGAGCTTAGAATTTTAGAGGGATGTTTTGAACAACATCACGTTTGTGAGTGTTTGGAGTGAACGGTTGAAATGCATGATTTGAAGAGATTCACGTTTGTGAGGGCTGGGAGTGAACGCTTCAAAATTGCAGAATAGTAGTGAACTACTTTTAGTGAAAAAGATAGGTTGTGTTTTTTTAGGATCCACTCGAAATGTTGACTTAGCGAGACTGGCTGCTAATCCAGATGAATTATACGGACTTTTAGATGAAACTGATTCTGATTGGGAAATTGAAGATGGCGAGAACGACGAGGATTGGATACCATCTGAAGTTTCTGATGTACAAAATGAAGAAGTTGAAAACAGCGATGAAGCAAGTGATGATTATACGGATCAATGTACCGTACACAACAACAAAAAAGGTACCTATACTGAAATGGAGCAGAATTAATAATTTCGAAGGCGAAAATAGACCCGAATATGTCCTTCCTGAACCAACGGAAGTTTTAACACCTTGGTGTTACTTCTAAAAGTATTTGGGAGATACATTTTTCCAAATATGTGCAGAACGTACTGCTCAGTATTATTTACAAAAAAATGCAAGGAACTGAAACCGATAGTGACTCCTGAAGAAATCAAAACTTTTTTCGGAATACATGCAATAATGGCCTGTATTAAATTTCCACGAATACATTTCTATTGGAGTACTAGGTTTAAATTTCCTGCAATTGCGGACAAAATGCCACGAGATAGGTTTTACCTCTTGAGAGTCAATCTCCATGTTGTCGATGCCTGCATGGTGACAGAGCGAAGTAAAAAAAATAATCGTCTGTGGAGAGTTCAGCCGATGATTGATTTGGTTAGAAGTAGATGCCTGGAAATTAAGAGATACTCCCGAACTGCATTCTCTATAGACGAACAAATGATTCCTTTTCTAGGTCGGTGTGCTCTTCGCCAATATGTCAAGAATAAGCCAAGACCAGTGGGTCTCAAAAACTTCGTGCTAACAACATCAGACGGTAATGTCCTTGACTTTGAAATATATCAAGGATCAACAAGCAATTTGAAACATGGAGAACTTGGACTCGGCCCATCAGTTGTTATGAGGCTGGTTGAAACATTACCTGTCAATAGCTTTGTATTTTTGACAGATATTCCTCAACGGTACCTTTGTTCTCCAAATTATCAGAGTTGCAAATCCATGGTACTGGAACCATCATGTCAAACCGTTTTAAAGGTTTTCAATTCCAAAAAGATAACCAAATGAATAGAGGTGATTCAGAACAAGTCGTAAGCAGTGACAAGAAGATTACTGTTACTAAATGGAAGGATAATAAATCGGTACTGATGGCATCTACGGCTTTTGGCAAAGAACCAATACATGAGGTCAGAAGATGGGACAAATCTAGCGCTAGTTATGTAGAAGTACCCTGTCCGAATGTAGTGAAGGTTTACAATGAAAAAATGGGTGGAGTGGATATCTGCAATCAGATGATGGAGTGCTACAGAACTTTCTATAAAACCCGAAAATGGACGTTCAAAGTAATCCTACACCTATTTGATCCAGCCATCGTCAATAGTTGGATGGAATATCGTCAAGATTGCAGAAGCAACAAATATAAAGCCAAAGAGATCAAAGATTTCCTATCTTTTCGATTGGAATTAGCAGAATATTTATTATCTGGAAGTAAAACTTTAACAGCAGAGCATACTGATGGAGAAGATGAATGTGAAGAACGTCATCCAAAGAAAATGAGGCCATCTCCTTTGCCTTGCAGTGACAAGAGATATGATGGTTTTAATCACTGGCCTATTCAAGAAGAATTGAAGAACCCTCTTTGTTGTAGATTAGAATCTTGTCAAAGTAGGTCCAGAGTTTCATGCAGCAAATGTAAGGTTCATCTATGTATGAATAAAAGTCAGAACTGTTTTTTGAAATTTCATAGTAACTTAGTAAAAATTAAGTGCAGGGAATTATATTCAGCTCTTTCTTTTTTAAACATGTAGTCTTCATTTTTGAAAATAAATTTATAACGTTATGTATTTAATTCTTTAATATTTTTTCATTGCTCTAGAGTAACTGTACACACCCAACCCTCACAAATGTGACAGTGTCACAATTGTGCGTGTACCGTATATGCTCCTGGCCAACACAATTGTGAGTATCATCATTGAAAAATTTTGAAAAAAATTAGATGTGTTCTGATCCCACCTAGAGTTGAGAAAAGAACGGGCGACTTCATATCTCTATTTATAGTATGTCCGGAGTGTAAGGGATAAGTAAAAAATAACAAATTAGATGAAAAGATGGACAAAACAATATAAAAATAAAATTAACCACCCTAAATAGGATGTATTTTATTTTTACATTGTTTTGTCCATCTTTTCATGTAATTTGTTATTTTTTACTTATTTATTTGTGTTGGTTTGTCTGTTTCTATGATGTTTTGTACGTTTTATACATTTCTTCTTAGTGGTTTTTATCTTTTTTGATGTAAGTTTAACAACAATATACTTTATTTTTCTTACCATTAAAAAATATATTTTAGGAGAAACTCTGAAGATGGCTTTGTAAGCCGAAAGCGCTCAGTTTCTAGATTTACATTTTACTTAACACACACTTATTAAAAAACTTTTTTATTAAAATACATTTCCCATTCACCTACATTTTTAGAAAGTGTGTACAAAGTCTACAGTCTTTTAAAAGACAAAATTGTATGGTGAGAAATTTAGGTAATTGGATATTTCTTAAAATACATTTTCAATTCTACATTTTCATAAACTAAAAAATACAGAACTATGTATTTAATTACAATCTTATTCTCTAACAAACCATTTATATTATTATATTGACAGCATATTCTCTTTCATAGGTAATTCTGGCTGTGCATGCCTTCCATGACTTCAAACCCAGCAACCAACAAACAACAAGTACTTAACAATCACTTCAAAAGGTCTCATAGTGTGGTTGAACGGTGCATAGAGATTTTGAAGGACGCTGGAGATGCCTTCTCAAAGAACCTTACACTATGAGCCTGGAAAAGCAGCTCGAGTAACAATGGCATGTGCTGTGTTGCATAACATTTCAAAACATTACCGAATTCCAAACCCTCCTGCATTGTGGGATGCAATAGACTTACAACCTCTGCCTCACCCTATCCATGACCCACAAGATGTAATGTTAAGACTGCAAGGTCAACAACAAAGGTAGCAATATGTTGATAGATATTTTAATCATGTTGCCTAAATGTTAGGCATGTCGATCTGAAATCGATTAATCGAAAAATCGATTATTTAGAGTAAAATAATCGATTTTTCAGATCGATTTGGAATGGTACATCGATTCGATGAATCGATGCATGAACTCCTCGAATCGGACCGATATTCAAGAACTAGCAATAAAATTCCTAAATTGTCTACGATATTTTAGTTTTTTAATATCATTGCATTGATAATTTAAACGCATAAAATAAATATTTATGAACGTTTTCGAATGTCAGTACAAAAGATGGCGTTACGTGCTTACTAATAAAAATAGAAAAAGTTTGGCAGCATTGAGACGACCAAAACGCCACCTTAAATGTATTTTTCATATCAATAAGAAAAAAAAAATAGAAAAAGTCAGTACTGTCACTGTTACTTGAACCTATTCATTCTGTCTGTGCAGCTTGTGCAGTCAATTTATTTTATTTATCAAACATATAGTGTGAGTAAATATTATATTTTACAGTAACGAAATAAACAGTATTGTATTAGTGTAGCATTTCTATAATTTGATAAATAGTGAGTGAGTCATCGAGAAATAAATCTACGTTGCAGTTTACACTTTTCCGTATTGTTGTTCGTTGTAGCCTAAAATAAAATGTCAACTAAAAGTGATACATGGAATCACTTTGTAAAAAAGAGATCGAGTGGAGTGTGCAAATATTGTCACATAGAAGTCAAAACATTGTAACGAGTTATTTTTACTTACAGTTATTTTGGACTATGTTAGTTGGTTTGTTTCATTAAAATTTTGATTTTTAGTACTTTTATATAACTCGTTACTATATTTCTGCCTTAATTTCGGGTACCGTTGTAATATTTTAGTATTAAGTTTATTTCTCCGGTAGTTCAATTCCATGAATTACATTTAATTAGTACCTATGTAAATGTACATTATATTAATTTTTAATTTTCAAGTTTAAAAAAACTAAAGGACATCCGGTACAAAAAAGTTTTAATTCAGACAAGAGCCGCCTAGTACATTAGATTTTTTTTTCCTTTTCTGTTTTTTTAATGTCATTAGTCGAAAATTGTAGGTAGGAATGAAAATATAAATTTGAAAACAATTTTATTTAAGCTCTCTTGTTCCTGATACAGTTAGTTCGCTTTTGTCCGAATATTACCGACTAGTTTTTTTTGAGTTTGAGAATTTTTTCTTTGTTTTCTATTTTTTTGGTTAGAAGTGATTTGCCGTCCGAAATTGTTTTTTTTTGGTAAGTCAACCGAATTGTAATTCTTTTTTTAAAAGTATTGTGTGAAACATTAAAGCGCCGTTAGAATTTTACTTTTTTTATGTTAATAATTATTTTCATAATTATTGATAACTATTTTCCAATTTTGTTTGAAACGAATTTAATTTATTATATTCACTATTAATGTTTGATCCGTTTTCCCTAACTCCCTACCGTTTAAAGTTTATTAGTTAGTTTATCCGATAATTTAACATTAAAGCTGATTGTAGAACGGGGGCGAGGCTGATGCCATGCGTCGTTCAACTTTCAGACGGTAAAATTTCATTATTTTCAATAGAAAGCTTATTAACAAATATACGATCTTCAGACAAGGCGGAGGCTGTTGCCATAGATTGTTTGAACATCGAAGTTTAATTTGTTATAATTATTATTATTGTCTGGTCCGTTTTCCCTACCTCCCTACCGTTTAGAGTTTATTAGTTAGTTTTATCCGATAATTTAACATTAAAGCTGATTGTGGAACGGGGGCGAGGCCGATGCCATGCGTCGTTCAACTTTCAGACGGTAAAATTTCATTGTTTTCAATAGAAAGCTTATTAACAAATATACGATCTTCAGACAAGGCGGAGGCTGTTGCCATAGGTATCAAAATTTACTTGTTTACGTACGTGCAACCTGCGGACTTGGCATAGTACATATATTTTTTTTATATAAACCGTTAAATTTGATACCGATATACTAAAATGTTATTTTGATTGCACTTGTACATCGTACCTACGGAAATTGTTCGTAAGCGCAGGAACGTAACTGTTCCTCATTTAAAGTTGTATTTTGTATATTTATCTGTAATATTGAATATTATATTTGTGCCTTTGTATTTGGCTTATAGTCACGAAATACATTCGTTGTTATATACTTATTAAATCGGTGTTTACTTATTATCCCGTAACAAAGCCATAAGGGTTTAAAGTTTTATTAAAGTGTTGAATGAAACAAGACCCCTAGAATTTTCCGTAACCTCCATCAGAGACTACCTGGAACTCTTGACGCTCAGGGTCAAGGGGCCGTGGAGCATACCACGTTAAAACAACTGGCGCCCGAGCATTTATTGGAGAGATTTTGCATCGAGGGTGGCCATTGTGACGTGCCCAGAAGGTAAGAACCAGTGGGCGGTAGGAAAAAGCGTCACAACATGCGGAAATACAACAAATTTACGTAAACATTTATTACGTAGACATCCATGTATTAAGTCTGTAAGTCAACGACAACAGCCGGTGGTGGTGGAAAAAGAGGTTATTGGGATTGGTGTCGGTGGTGGCAAAAAACAAACTGGAGTGTCTACCTTTTTCTTTTTCTTACATACAACACGTTAATACATATGCCTTGTTGTTATCAATGCATGCTTGTTTAAAAATAGTTTATTCTTGAAGTTTTTTCCTTTTTATTGTATTTATTTTAAATTTGATATAAAACAATAAAAAAATATAATTCTTTTCAGACAAATGATAATATCCTTACTTCGTCGACTTTAACGGATAAATTTGGCGTAGATGATGTTTTGAGTTTGACTAGTTCAAAAGAGTGCTGTGTTTCCGACCTAGAAAGTATAGCGTCATCATCAGTATCATTGCAAAAGTCTAAACTGAATCAACTAACTATGGATTCATGTGTTAATAATATTAAAGCATTTAGTGGTGAGATTTATTTATAATATAATGAATTACCTACTTTGTCTATTATGTTCATGGTATAATTAAGGGCAGTGATAATGTGTAGCTTTAATTCAATGTTTGTTTTTCTAGCAAACGGAAAAAAGTATGGACAATTAAATAATGCTATCATGTTTATGATTTGCAAGGATACTTTACCATTAAACACAGTTGAAAAAGAAGGCTTCCAATACCTAATCAAAACAGCAGTGCCTTTATATAAACTTTCTTTACGACAGACAATTACACAAATAATAGATGACAAATATGCAATTCAGAGAAAAACTCTTAGAAATGGAGTCAATATGTCTGACTACGGATATCTGGACAGATACACATAGTACTAGAAGCTACATGGGTTTAACTGGACATTTCATACATAAAAGTGAACTATTGAGTATAAATTTTGGTGTGTCTCATTTAACCGAGCCCCATAATGCTAATTATTTAAGTCAAATGCTAATTAAAATGACTGAAAAATGGGGCATTTTTTCAGATAAAGTTGCAGCGGTCGTTACTGATAACGGTGCAAATATCGTCAAAGCCGTAACAATCGCATTTGGCAAACAAAAACACTTATGGTGCCCATACCTTAAATTTGGTAGCTCAAAAACCTTTTGACGAGAAAGGTGGTATTGAAAATACCAGACAGTTACTAAACATTGTAAAGGACATAACTAGATATTGTAAACAGAATGTTAATGTTGCTGATGCTCTTTGTAAAGCGCAAAATGATATAGCAGTACCACTCAAATTGATTCAGTCAGTTTGCACGCGATGGAACTCTATTTACTATCAGCTCGTTCGCTTTGTAAAGTTATCAAATCTACTTGCTCCAATATTACTTAACCACCCGAAAGCTCCACCAATGTTAACACCCAGTCAACTGGATGGTATTAGAGATCTTATAAATATTTTAAAACTCATGGAAGCCGTGACAAAAGAAGTGTCTGTAGAAAAATTTGTAACATCAAGCAAAATTATACCAATAGTATCCTGTCTTTTAAAAACATATAGTGGTATGAAGACGGAAACGGATGTTGGTTCTGCGACAAAAAATTTAATATTGGAAGAATTAAGTAAGAGATTTGGTACAGTGGAACAAGTTCATGTTTTAGCTACCACGACACTACTGAATCCGAGGTTCAAGAAAATTCATTTTTCTGACAGAGTAGCATGCTCCAGAGCTATTAATAAAATTAATAGTATGATTGTAACTTCAAAACAACAATTAGAATAAAATATAAATCATGAAAATCCAGAAAAAAATTTAGAAAGCCAGATGAAGGAAGCAGAAGAATCTAACATTTGGGAATTTCACCACAAGTTGGTAAAAAATCAGCTGCAATCACTTCAAACAGAAAGTCAAGGAGAAGGTTTACAAGACGAATTTAAACATTATCTAACACAGCCTGTCGTCGACTTCAAAACGTCGGACCCTATTACATATTGGTATCACCAAAGAAATTCCTTGTACAGCTCAATAACATCGATTGCCAACAAATACTTTTGCATAGTTGGAACATCTGTTCCATGTGAAAGGCTTTTTTCTGTTGCAGAAAATATTGCTAGTGACGAAAGGAGTCGTCTAGATCCCGAGCGATTAGACAAATTAATGTTTTTAAAGTCACTCGACTTAAAATACTGGGAAATATGATTTCTTGTTGAATTTTTAATAAAATTTCATAAACTTACAATTGGATTAATTTATTTTTTATGACTGACTTATTTAGGTTAGGCTACAGACAGACTGCCTGATTGGTTTCCTACATTACTTGCATTAACGGTAAATTATCAACAATAATGCTCTGTGTCTATATAAGTCATGTTTGAAAAATTCGCGATTAATCGAAAATCGATCTTTTAATGTTCGATTTAATCGAGAATCGATTTTAGTATGTTCGATTCGAATCGAATCAGAGATCGATTTTTCTTCAAGTGAATCGACATGCCTAGTAATAGTAATATTTAGTAAATATTTACTTATTTTATCACATTAAATTGTTTTCGGTCATATAAGCCAGTTGCACTTTTCTGATCTTCGACTTATGATGATCTTTTAATATGGAGCAACTCCTAGGAATTTAAGCGCTTTCGTAGAAACGACAGGTTTCACTTTCCGATTTGCTCATTATCATTAGGAGGTATCTTAAAGTATCCAGTGAGAAGACCTACTGTCAATTTTTTATCTGTTTTGCTCATTTCGAAAAAAGGCATTTTGCTCTTTTAAGTGATATATCTACAAACTTTTTAATTTGCCTCAGACCTGGCGTATTCATCCAGTGAGATCTTAGTATATCCGTTTCCTTTCTGATGTGGTTTTTTGCGAGACCACAAAAGGGCTCTGGACCAAGGAAAGGTGTATTAGCCCCTTCTTTTGCGAGTCCATCAGCTTCCTCATTACCTATAGTCCCCCTGTAACTTGGTACCCTTGAATTAGCTGTGACCTTTCTGTTTTTTGACAGTTTCTTAACCCTTTAAGTGATACTAGTAGCTATAGCTACCGATAGCTGTTAAAGATCAATTTACGCCAACAGTCGATTTTGTTCATTACACCTCGTTTTGTATGCATAGAGTATCACCGTCATCCAGATCTACCAAACCGACTTAATATACGCGCGTAAGACTGACATTTTAATTCCACCGGTAAACATAGCTACCAGTGCAACTTACGAAATTGTGCTTAATTGTGTTTACCACGTGTTGTCTACCATTTCTGGTTCTTTGTGTGGTTTATTTCATAGTTGCATATGATATAAGTCTATAATAATTAGGTAAGTTATATTTTAGCATATTTACTTTTATATAGTATATTTTGTAAAGAAATTTCAAGTCATTTGGAAGAGAAATATAATTTATATCTAGCGGTTTACAAACCTAACCCATCTTTTTCAAAAAAACTATATATTTTTTATAATTTATGGTAAAATAACGCAATAAAAATGAACAGTTTTGTAAATCAGACATTAGGTTTTCGGTTATACTTTTGCTCTACAAATTTGCGAAAATTTGTTATTGGCGTTTTATTTGTCGCAAGAAATTATGGCCAGTTGTAAATATCTTACCCAAGAGGATTTAGAGCATTTACTCAATGTGTCCGGATCTCATGATGAAAACTATTGTTTTTCGGAATTTGAGGGTGATTCAGATGCAGAAGATTACCTTCCTCTATCATCTAGTGATCCATCGTCATCGAATCCCACAAATAACAATAACAATGTGGCTTTACCACCACCTGATGCTATTTCCAGTTCTTCTACAAATGAAAATGGTAATTCTGATGAAGACGTCCGCAGCACTTTTGATGACTCAGATTTAGTTTTAACATTTGATCCGGATAATTTTCCCAATAAAAGGAGGAAACTGCTTCATACGATATTTCCATCTGGTCAAGTATCAGAATCAAGTAGTGAAAATGAGGAAGAAGATCAAAGAGAAGAACGATAAAATGAGGGAGACGATGAGCCACAAATTCCTGGTGTTGTCTTTTTCTTGGTCAAAAAGAGAACCTAAACAGATTTTCTGTATTCCACTTTTCAGATTACTGAAAATGTTAGAAAGTGTAAAATTAATGTGGACATTGGACATAAATAATTTTACTCCATTATTATTATTATTATTACAAATAAATAAGGGCTGGGGTTGGAAAACCCATAAGCCCATTATGACAAAATTAATACTAATACATTAATAAAAAAAAAGTAAAGAAAAAATGAGATACAATAATTAAGTAAATTCTGCAATAGTACAATCCAGATACAGTACAATCCAGATACAGTATCCCCAAAGAAAATACATAAAATAGATGTCAGTGAGAAAACAAATATCTGTCCAGTCTGTTTTTAAATATATTTAAGGACTGAGACGTTATAATCTCAGTAGGTAAATTGTTCCATACATCGAAAACGCGGTTGCACAGAAAATGTTGACGTGTTTTCACTGAAAAATACTGTTTTTTTAACTTGAACGCATGCCCCCGAAGTCTTTCATCACTGTTCAGCTTAAACAAATGTTTTAAGTTGCCAAAGTTGAATCTTAAAATTCTGAAAGTGATTATAAGATCACCACGGAGTCGACGATCTTCAAAGGTGGATAATCCAGCCATAGCCAATCTCTGAGAATAATTCGGTCTCCTCTGATTATCATACTTCAATTTTTTTTTTGATGAGACGCTTTGTCAAAAACTTATTAGCGAATCTAATTTACATATATGCTGAACAAATGAATATACAACTAAGTTTGGATGCAGACGAGCTACACGCTTTCTTGGGAATTCTCATTATTATGGGATTTCATTGTTTACCAACAATAAAATCGTAAGTTGTTAAGTTTGTTATATTGTAGTGTTTGCCCAAAATATAAATAAATACATAAATAAAACAAATGGTTTTTATGTTTATCAGTGATCCCTAACAATTCGTCTTCGTCGTTAATGATCTCTGGTAGCTATGTTTATCACACATTTTTTGAAAAAATAGGGGTTGTATATGAATTTTTTAAATATTTTTTCCAAGTTGTCTATACATAATACAATATTTATTGCATGTTTACATTAAATAAAAAATAAAATAAACGTTTTGCCACCTAAAGGATTAACCCTTTAGCTGCTCTAAACGTATAAATACGCAAACCAAATAACTGCTTCAGACGTACATAAACGCAGTACATTATAATAGGTGCAAAGTTACACTAGGACCTTGTATATTATCAATATCATATTTTTGACATCTAAGATGTCATTTGGCAGTCCCATTTAAAAAAAAAAACAGTTTACCACCTGACTGCTCCAGGCGTATAAATACGCGGTCGATTCCCCACCATTGCATCTGAACCGTACTAGTTTTTTTTGTCGCTAGACGAAACGAATTCAGGGGGTTAAACGCGCCAGTAGGCATCAAACAATTATTCTGTTTGTTTATTTTTGTAGTGGTCTTATATAGCGGTGTATTTTCGTAATGGCACGTTATAAAAATCTCATTATTACACTGATAAAGAACTTGAGAATGTTTTAGCCGAGAGTGATAGTGAACCTGAGGACCTTTTAGCAAATAGTGATAATGAATCGTTTTATGAATCAGATCAATGCGAAGATGAAATGAACACACCTGAACCTTCGTATGTGCCTCCTAAATCGTCAGATGGTTCCGACCACTCGAATAGTAATGATTCCGTTCAAAGCAATTTCTCTTAATATTAGAAAAATAATTAGGGGTAATCCAAAAATAGATATGAATGATTTTAACTGGCGTGAACAAGATCTAAGACCTGATATACACCAATTTGATTCTAGCCTGGATGCAAATAGCTCCGAATTAGATTGTTTTCAAAAAATTTTTGGTGAAGATATTGTTCAGTATATTGCCAACCAAAGTAACAAATACTTTGACTTTTTATATTCGCAATGTATGTATGTATGTATGTATGTGTCAGGGGTGATAATCACACTGCGACCCATAGGATCTATTGTGTCCCCCTTACTTGCCATGTTCTGATATTCTCTCAGACCTATAGCAGCTCTTCGAGTCCTATTTTCCTGAGGAAGTTTAGGACATCGTCGGGCTTCAAATCAGGTAGATCCCCTTCCTCTATTTCATGTGCTCCTAGGTATCTAGCCCTAGAATTTTGCAAGGCAGGACATTCTGAGAGTATATGTATTGAGGTTTCATCCTCTTCCTCACAGAATTTGCACTTTGCTTCATCTGCTAACCCTAGTTTCTTCATGTGGCTTCTTAACCGGCAATGCCCGGTTAATATTCCCGTTAGAATACGGAGCCTTTTTTTACTGAGGTTGAGGCAGCTAAGAGATCTCTTCTGGTCATAGTTCCCCAGTAGTATCTTAGATTGCCTCAATCCTTCCAGCTGATTCCAGTACTCGGATTTTTCTTTCTCCATTTCCTCCCTTAGTTTTCCTAAGATTACTCTACTGCTGATCCCACAAGATGGTTCTGGTCCCAAATGTGGGGTTTCAGCTCCTTTTTTGCCAGCTTATCTGCTGTTTCATTCCCCTCTATTCCTATGTGTCCCGGGACCCATAGGAGGGTGACAGTGTTCTTCTGGCCTAGTTCATTTAGTTTGCCTAGGCATTCCCACACCATCTTGGAACTGATTATATTTGAGCTCAGTGCTTTGATGGCTGCTTGACTATCCGACATGATCACAATCTCTTGTCTGCGGTAGTTCCTTCCAATATTGAATTCCACACATCTTTCGATGGCGCGGACTTCTGCTTGAAAAATGCTCGGGTATGTGCCCAAGCTTTCTGAGTATTTGTCTCTCGGTCCAAAAACTCCTATCCCGGTTCCCTCGTCTAGCTTGGAACCGTCCGTATACCACTTTATGGTATTCTGATTTAAATTCTGTATGGTGTCTTCATCCCATTCAGATTTATTACTCAACTTTGTGATGAATTTTCTCACAAAGCTGAATTTCTTTGGCATATCATCTTGGGGCATTTCCCAAGTTTGATCAAAATGAAGTGATCGGGGTTTTTCCCTGATAATTCCTTCTTTGATCATTCTATATATCGTTTTCTTCCTTACACTTTCTAACAGAATGTGCAGTGGGGTTACGTTTAAAATCACCTCCATTGCAGCAGTGGGGCAAGTTCCCATTGCTCCAGTGATACATGAACAGGCTAGTCTCTGAATCTTCGAGAGGTTTTTCCTCGTCGTATTCAGATTAGCCCTTACGCCCCAAGCCACTGCCCCATATGTATTTACTGGTCTCACAATTGCTGTGTACATCCATTGCAGGATACGTGGGTTACATCCCCAGTTCTTCCCTGCAATGTTCCTACACACCATGAGGGCCTTGGTTGCTTTGTGTATTACTTCGTCTTCGTGTTTGTTCCAGAGTAACCTACTATCTAGGATTAGCCCTAGATATTTGACCTCTGTTTTCCACTCGACGATGTTCTCCCCTATTCTTATGATCTTTAGATTAGGTTTCTTTTTCCTTGTAAAGGCTACTAGTGTGGTTTTGGTGGGGTTAATGCTGAGTCCCACCGAGTCACACCATTGTTTCGCAATGTTCAGTCCTCTTTGAACAATGTCACAGAGGACATTTTCATACTTCCCTTTTGCCAGGATAACCATGTCGTCGGAATACCCTTGACATGGTATGCCTTCCCTGGTCAATTGATTAAGTAGACTGTCCACAGTGAGACTCCACATAAGCGGGGATGCAACTCCCCCCTGTGGACAGCCTCTGGTCACATTAATGGAGATAGTGTCTTGTCCTGCCTCCATTTCTGCGATTCTTGTAGATAGCAGTTGCGACATCCAGATGGAAGTCGTTCTATCTACTCCTTTTTCAATCAGTGCTCTTTTGACTGCCTCATGTGGCGTATTGTCAAAGGCCCCTTCTATGTCTAGAAAGGCACATACCACGGTCTCTTTTTTATTCAGAGCGTCTTGGATTTCGTCAGTCAGTTGTATTAAAGCGGTTTCCGTGGACTTTCCCGCTTGGTACGCATGCTGACGGGGGTGCAGTGGCACCTGTTCCAAGATTTCTGTTCTAATGTAATTGTCTACAGCTTTTTCCATCGTTTTGAGAACAAACGATGTGAGGCTGATCGGTCTAAGGGATTTGGGGTGCGTAGTGTCCCGTTTCCCTACTTTTGGGATGAAGGTGATTTTAGCCCTTCTCAAGGTATTCCTCCCAAATCTAGATTAAGTCGATTTCATAATACTAATTATAAAGAAATATATTGCTTCTTTGCAATAAACTTACTAATGGCACAAATAAAGAAACACTCCATATTTCACCAAATTATGACCAGAGATAGGTTTCTGCTTTTGCTACGGACGCTTCATTTTGTTGACAATACAGAGGAGGCACCCGAAGATGACAAATTATGGAAAATACGAAAAATTGTGGATCATTTAAAAAAACAAATGAAAGGAACCTTCTACCCTTTTCAAAATGTCTGTATAGACGAAAGCTTAGTCCTATTTAAAGGTAGAAAAAGACACAGATTTGGAATCAAATTCTTTGTCTTATGCGACTGTGAAACGGGCTACATTTTAGATTTTATAATTTATACTGGAAAATATACTAACCTGGACTAAATAGATGATGAGTTCTTCAAAAAGGTGGGAATATCTGGTAATGTTGATCTAACTTTAATGAAACCTTATCTTGGAAAAGGTCATTGTTTGTTTATAGACAATTGGTATGCAAGCCCTAATCTTTTCACGAAGTTAAACCAAAAACAAACTAATGCATGTGGGACCGTAAAAAAAATCGAAAAGGAATGCCAACCTTAGAAAAAGTTTTGGAACGCGGAGAGACGCAATACAAATTTACATCGAAACTTTTGGCTTTAAAATGGAGAGATAAACGTGAATTATTCATGCTAAGTACAATGCATGACAGCGAGGTTGTTGGTACTGGTAAAATTGACAAACAGACTGGCAATGAAACCAAAAAACCTATGTGTATACTGGACTACAACTCAAATATGGGGGCTGTGGATCGTTCCGATATGATGCTCAACAGTACCGAATATGTGAGGCGTACAGTGAAATGGTATAAAAAAGTATTCTTATTGGACATTCTCCTTTTAAATTCTCATGCTTTATTTCTTACTGCCACGGGTACAAAAATAAGCCTTGAAGCATTTCAACTAAAAGTTGTAGACCAAATCCTGGAAAAATACCATTCACCTATAGACAGCTACAAAACAGGAAGAAGGTATTTAGATCAAGACAATCCCCTCCGTCTAACAGCTCGATATTTCGTTTCTCTAGTTCCCTCCACAGATAAAAAAAGCAAGCCCAAAAGCGGTGTGTTGTGTGTGCCAAAAGGGGACAAAGAAAAGATATGCCTTACATGTGTATCGAATGCAATGTGCCACTTTATATAATTACTTGTTTTGAACGCTATCATACTGTAAAAAACTAATAATATTTATTTCAAAAATCTTTTCTCACCTACATTTGTTGAAGTTTATTTTTTCACTTTGTTTAATTTGAAAGTTATATTTTATTTAATTATTCTTAATAATATAATACGTTAAAAAACTACTGAATGTTTTATTAACCTTTTGGAAAAGTAAACAAATCCGGACCTGAAAATAACGGTAAAATCGACCTAATGGACGGTTAACTGCTTCAGACGTACATATACGTTATGGAACTACTCCGCTCCGGACGTATAAAAACGCAGAGCATAAATTCCTGCGCACACGGGAGAGGACAAAAACTAAAGGCGCATTTACATGGTTCACTTTGGATGAATCATCAAAAGTGAAATAGAAATGAATCGTGTAAACTAGTATTCATCGAAAGTGATCATCCAGAGTGAACATTGATTGAAGTTGAATCGGGTTCTACTTTCGTTCACTTTCGGTGATTCACCGCGGATGAATCATTAAAAGTGAACCGTGTAAACATCCACTTCACTTGCAGTGCGTAGTGAAGAACTGATAAACAACTTAAACAAGCACGTGTTCGTCATTGTTTACGGATAGAGGTTAACGGTGTTTTATTTCTATTTCTTAAAAATGGTTTTCAAGTGGAAAGATGATCATACTCCGTTAATTTTGAATTTAATGAAAGAGCGATAGTGTTTATGGAATACGAAAGCAGAAGAGTATAAAAACAAAACTTGCCGAGACAAAGCTTTAAAGGAATTCGTAGCAGAGCTAAATATTGAGGAGGTAACAGTTGAAGATGTAAAATTAAAGATAAAAACAATCCGTACAAGATACTCATCCGAGCTGGCTAAAGTGAATCAGTCAACAAAGAGTGGAGCAGGGCCAGATGATCTTTATGTCCCAAAACTTTTTTGGTATAAACTAGCAGATTCCTTTCTAAATGCAACATATGTACCAAGGAGTAGCACAGCAACTACAGTAAGTATGACATTTTGTGTACTTAATATTTGCTTAATATGTGTTTTTTTATTTTAAATCAATTTTGTTCAGCGTACCCACAACAAATATTTTTATTGAATTCGTTTTTATTTATCAAGTTGTACAATCATAAAAAAATATTTAAATCATTTTCCATTGCCATGGGACAATGTCTGTGAAATAAAACCGTTTTGCGTAATCATCCCGCAAGCTTGCAGCCGTTTTCTTGTAGTTGTTACTTGACACAAGTTTAATATCTCCAAGACCTTGATGTGTGACGTGCCGCCAAGCTCCAGGTAAAATTTTGCCTTGCTCCATTAATTCTGTATCAACCAATCCTTCCCTAACGTATGGGTTATTGCGGGTAGAAGTTTTTCTGAGCCAGTTATGAAGAGCACATGTTGTTTTCACTAATAGCTCAGTTGTTTCTACTTTAAGTGGGATGGGCTTTTCAAATATTCGAAAACGTGATACAAGTATTCCAAACGCATTTTCTGCCACGCGACGTGCTCTTGATAGCCGGTAATTAAATATCTTTTCTTGATCAGATAACGTTTTTTTGCTGTAAGGTTTTAAGAGAGAGGTTCTAAGCGGGAAAGCGTCATCCCCCACAAAGACACCATGATCAGGTATATTTAGCCAATTATTCTCCAAAGCCTCATTGAATGTGCATTTGGAAAATACTAATGCATCATTTGCTCTGCCATTTGTACCGACATCAATATGTATATATATATATATATATATATATATATATATATATATATATATATATGTATACATATATATATACATATATACATATATATATATATATGTATATACAAAATATACTTCTTTTAAATGGTATATTAAATAAACTAGAAGGTAGAGCTGAAGAAGTAGTCGTTATAAGTGGTAGTTCTACTAACTGGGCAGATATAAAGAATACTTTAATTTTAAATTTTGGAGATCAAAGAGATGAGAATTGTTTGAATCAGGATTTAGTAAATTTGAGACAAATAAATAATGAAAGTCCATACCAATTTCATAAGAGAGTTTTGCAGTTACTTAATACTATTTGTAATTATAATGATTTACATAGCCAAGGTACTGAAAGAGATTTAAAAAGACAGTTTTTTACTAAACAGGGTTTAAAAACATTTCTCGCGGGATTAAAAGAGCCATTAGGTCCTATAATTCGAGCTATGAGACCTAATAGTCTAGACCAAGCTGTTTATAAGAGAGGAAGATAATATTAAATATATTCAAAAAGGTCATAATTTTTCTAATACTATGGTAACTAATAATGGTATACGAAATAAACAAAATTACAATAATAAATATAATAACTCAAGGTCGCAAGACAATATGCAAAATTATTTGCAAAATCGTAATCAGCCTCCTATTAGAAATTCTTTTATTCAACAACCTTCAACGTCCCAACAATTCCCTAAAGGACCAATCCAAATACAGCAACGAATAAACCTTCCTCCTTCTAGATATCCTACAAATAATCAAGTTTTTGGAAAACCTCCTAATGTATGGAAACCAAATCCTTACCATAAACCAAATAACCCTACACCTATGAGTACCTCGACAAGAAATACACCTCACTTTAGAAACCAAAATTTTAATCAAAATCGCAATCAAATCCCGAATTTTACTTCTGAAGAGTTGTTTAATAATAATGTTAGCGATGCATCAGGGAATGAGTATAGAGTACCCAGCCCTCATGATCAAAATTATTACAATGGTGAAACAGATGATTTTCATGTGGAAGATTCAAATTTTCAAGTAGCTCAAGAAAAACCCACGTAACGTAATTGAATTAAATATTTCTATGAAAACTCCAGATTGCCTTACATAAAAATTTTAAATCCTCCTCTTAAATTATTAATAGATACAGGTGCTACAAAATCTTTTTTACGACCCAAAATTGCAGAAAAATATTATAAAAAATAAATAAAATTTTTAGGGAACCTTTTGTTGTTACAGCAGTGTATCAATCCTCAACTCACCAAAACTGTGCTAATATTCCCTTATTTCAAGAATTTAATCAACTCGTTAATATAAAATTTCATTTATTTGATTTTCATGAAGAATTCGATGGCCTTATAGGGTCAGACGATTTAAAATTACTTAATGCTAAACTTGATTTTGGAAAATGTAAACTCGACACTCCTTTTACTTCTATACCTATTAATTATCTTAAAAGTAACCGTAAGTGTAGTTTTAGAACGAAAATGGAACCATATAGTAGAATTATAGTTAATATCCCAGTAGCAACATTAAATGGTGACATTTTAATACCGAAACAAATAATAAAAAACTGTGAAATGGCTATGCTTTAGTTGAAATTTTTAATAAGACAAATGAGGAAATTATTTTTGATATATCAGAACCTATACGATGTTCTAATTTCGATAAAAATTACTATGAATTGTTTCATGCAGATGTTACGGACAGTGGTTACACTGAGAAGAATGACATCGAGTCTTTATTACGAACCGTTCACTTAAATTCTGAGGAAAAGACAACATATATTAAAACTTTGTCGTAAATATAATGAAATTTTTATAAAGAAGGAGAACCCTTAACATTTACTAACCAAATTAAACATTGCGTAAAAACTAAAGATGAAATTCCAATCTATTCAAAATCATACAGGTATCCATTTGCACATAAACAAGAAATTCAGAAACAAATTAAATCCATGTTAGATCAGGGTATCATTCGGCCTAGTACAAGTCCATGGTCTTCTAACGTTTGGGTTGTGCCAAAAAAGGCGGATGCATCAGGGAAGAAAAAATTTAGAATTGTAGTAGATTTTTCGTAAATTAAAAGAAAAAACTATAGACGATAGGTATCCAATTTCGTTAATAAGTGACGTAATGGATAAGTTAGGTAAATGTAATTATTTTAGTACGTTAGATTTAGCAATTGGATTTCATCAGATAGAGATGAATCCAGAGGACATACCTAAAACAGCTTTTAGAGTTGAAAATGGTCAATATGAATATTGTCGCATGCCAATGGGAATGAAAAATGCCCCGGCAACATTCCAAAGGGTCATGGATAATATTCTCAGAGATTTACAGAATGAGATTTGTCTGGTATATCTCGATGATATAATTATTCTTTCAACTTCCTTACAGGAGCATATATGTAATTTAGATAAAGTATTTGAGCGTCTTAAGGAAACAAATTTTAAGTTACAGTTAGACAAATGTGAATTTTTAAAAAAAGAAGTGGCCTATTTGGGACACATAGGAACACCGGAGGGCGTAAAACCCAATCCGGATAAAATTTCTGCCATTAAAAAATATCCTATTCCAAAAACTGCTAGAGATATAAAATCATTTTTAGGTTTACTTGGGTATTATCGAAAATTTATCAAAGATTTTGCGAAAATCACAAAACCACACAGTGTTTAAAAAAGAATGCTAAAATAATACATAATTCGGAATTTATTACATGTTTTGAAAATTGTAAAAAACTTTTAGAAAATGAACCCATTTTACAATACTCGGATTTCACTAAAGACTTTATTTTGACTACGGACGCCAGTAATATTGCTTTGGGAGCAATTTTATCACAAGGTATAATAGGCAGAGATAAACCTGTAGCTTATGCTTCTAGGACTCTTAATGAATCCGAAGCAAATTATAGTACTATAGAAAAGGAATTGTTAGCCATAGTATGGGCTACAAAATACTTTAGGCCAAATTTATATGGTAGAAAATTTAAAATAGTTACCGATCATAAACCACTAAAGTGGCTTATGAACTTAAAGGAGCCAAACTCTAGGTTAGTTAGATGGCGCCTTAAATTGGAAGAATTCGATTATGAAATCGAATATAAGCGAGGAAGTGCAAACAGCAATGCTGATGCTCTTTCTAGAGTAGAAATAAATTCTAAAGAAATTTTTGAATATATGGAAAATTTTAATAAATCATTTTCAGAAACCCAACAGAACGACGAAGATAATGGTTCGTTAATAGTAAACGTAGATGACGATCAATCAATATTAAATGAAAATCACTCAATTATTATAAATAAAGACAATGACAATACAAATACAGATGACTTAACAGATCATACTAGTAAAGAAGATCCTATTTTAGAGATGTTGATTTCAGAAAAATGTGTAAATAGTTATGATCATCAGATTATAGTAGATTTTGTTTTGCATTCAGCAGCTAAACCTAAACTAGAAAATGTTTTTTAAACAAAGAAACGGCTAAACGTACAAATTGCAATAAATAATTTACAGCAAGATATTATTAATTTGTTTAAAAATTATATTGATCCGAAATATACCTATGGGGTATATTTCTTAAAAGATGGCCCCATCTCTCAAATTATAGAAATTTTGAGAGAAACTTTTAAATATTCCGCTTATAAATTAGTTCATTGTAAGTTAAAGTTGGAAGATAGAAAAGAAAAAGATGAACAACATAACATGATTAGATACATGCACGAGGGTAAAACTAATCATCGTGGTATCAGTGAGACAGAAAGTAGATTAAAAAGAACTAATTATTGGCCTAGTTTAAAAAATGATGTAACTGACTTTATTAATAAATGCGAAATTTGTCAAATTAATAAGTATGATCGTAATCCACCTCAGCAAAAACTAATGATAACTCCAACTCCTTCTAAACCATTTGAAATTATTTATATTGATTGTTTTTCAGCTCAAAATCAGAAATCAGTAATTGATAGTTTTTCTAAATACGGACAAGCTTATCCGATTTTATCAGTATCTGGTTTGGAAATTATTAAAGCATTTTTAATTTTTATGACACATCATGGTAAGCCAAATTTAGTAATTATGGACAGAGGTAAAGAACTTAAAAACTCTTTAATACAAGAATTTCTTGATGTTCACAAAATTAAAAGTCACTATGTTTCTCCTAACAGTGCACAATCAAAAGGTGCCATAGAACGTTTTCACTCTACAATAATTGAACATTTGAGAGTAATTAGAGCAAAAAATAAAAATAAAGTTGATAGTTTAACAGATATGCCTTATGCAATTTTAGGATATAACAATTCAATACATTCAGTAACTAAACAAAAACCCCTAGATATTATAAATGGACATTTTGACTCAAAAGACATATTTGATTTAGACATTAACAAAACTCTGATAAATAACTATATACAAGAGCATCGCGAAATGACGACGGAACTTTACAAAAATTTAAACGAACAACTTATTAAGCAAAAAGAAAAAACAATAAATTATCACAATAAAAACAGACACGAACCTCTAGAGTACACAACCGATACAGATATTTATAGAAAAAATACATTTATTAGAAATAAGTTAAATCCAAAATTTAGTAAAGATAAAGTCGTTGAAAATAAAGATATTCATGTTAAAACACAGAAAAAGATTTTACATAAACAAAACTTAAGACGACCACAAACTAATAAGAAAAAACTTTTACAGGGTGCTACTAATCCTTACGATCCTGGTCCTTCAACCAGTAAAGCCCCAGGAAATTCAGCTGACGAATCTGAACACTAACCCTGGAATACTTACTTAATACTTACTAACCTAACCAAAAAACCTATGTGTATACTGGACTACAACTCAAATATGGGGGCTGTGGATCGTTCCGATATGATGCTCAACAGTACCGAATATGTGAGGCGTACAGTGAAATGGTATAAAAAAGTATTCTTATTGGACATTCTCCTTTTAAATTCTCATGCTTTATTTCTTACTGCCACGGGTACAAAAATAAGCCTTGAAGCATTTCAACTAAAAGTTGTAGACCAAATCCTGGAAAAATACCATTCACCTATAGACAGCTACAAAACAGGAAGAAGGTATTTAGATCAAGACAATCCCCTCCGTCTAACAGCTCGATATTTCGTTTCTCTAGTTCCCTCCACAGATAAAAAAAGCAAGCCCAAAAGCGGTGTGTTGTGTGTGCCAAAAGGGGACAAAGAAAAGATATGCCTTACATGTGTATCGAATGCAATGTGCCACTTTATATAATTACTTGTTTTGAACGCTATCATACTGTAAAAAACTAATAATATTTATTTCAAAAATCTTTTCTCACCTACATTTGTTGAAGTTTATTTTTTCACTTTGTTTAATTTGAAAGTTATATTTTATTTAATTATTCTTAATAATATAATACGTTAAAAAACTACTGAATGTTTTATTAACCTTTTGGAAAAGTAAACAAATCCGGACCTGAAAATAACGGTAAAATCGACCTAATGGACGGTTAACTGCTTCAGACGTACATATACGTTATGGAACTACTCCGCTCCGGACGTATAAAAACGCAGAGCATAAATTCCTGCGCACACGGGAGAGGACAAAAACTAAAGGCGCATTTACATGGTTCACTTTGGATGAATCATCAAAAGTGAAATAGAAATGAATCGTGTAAACTAGTATTCATCGAAAGTGATCATCCAGAGTGAACATTGATTGAAGTTGAATCGGGTTCTACTTTCGTTCACTTTCGGTGATTCACCGCGGATGAATCATTAAAAGTGAACCGTGTAAACATCCACTTCACTTGCAGTGCGTAGTGAAGAACTGATAAACAACTTAAACAAGCACGTGTTCGTCATTGTTTACGGATAGAGGTTAACGGTGTTTTATTTCTATTTCTTAAAAATGGTTTTCAAGTGGAAAGATGATCATACTCCGTTAATTTTGAATTTAATGAAAGAGCGATAGTGTTTATGGAATACGAAAGCAGAAGAGTATAAAAACAAAACTTGCCGAGACAAAGCTTTCAAGGAATTCGTAGCAGAGCTAAATATTGAGGAGGTAACAGTTGAAGATGTAAAATTAAAGATAAAAACAATCCGTACAAGATACTCATCCGAGCTGGCTAAAGTGAATCAGTCAACAAAGAGTGGAGCAGGGCCAGATGATCTTTATGTCCCAAAACTTTTTTGGTATAAACTAGCAGATTCCTTTCTAAATGCAACATATGTACCAAGGAGTAGCACAGCAACTACAGTAAGTATGACATTTTGTGTACTTAATATTTGCTTAATATGTGTTTTTTATTTTAAATCAATTTTGTTCAGCGTACCCACAACAAATATTTTTATTGAATTCGTTTTTATTTATCAAGTTGTACAATCATAAAAAAATATTTAAATCATTTTCCATTGCCATGGGACAATGTCTGTGAAATAAAACCGTTTTGCGTAATCATCCCGCAAGCTTGCAGCCGTTTTCTTGTAGTTGTTACTTGACACAAGTTTAATATCTCCAAGACCTTGATGTGTGACGTGCCGCCAAGCTCCAGGTAAAATTTTGCCTTGCTCCATTAATTCTGTATCAACCAATCCTTCCCTAACGTATGGGTTATTGCGGGTAGAAGTTTTTCTGAGCCAGTTATGAAGAGCACATGTTGTTTTCACTAATAGCTCAGTTGTTTCTACTTTAAGTGGGATGGGCTTTTCAAATATTCGAAAACGTGATACAAGTATTCCAAACGCATTTTCTGCCACGCGACGTGCTCTTGATAGCCGGTAATTAAATATCTTTTCTTGATCAGATAACGTTTTTTTGCTGTAAGGTTTTAAGAGAGGTTCTAAGCGGAAAGCGTCATCCCCCACAAAGACACCATGATCAGGTATATTTAGCCAATTATTCTCCAAAGCCTCATTGAATGTGCATTTGGAAAATACTAATGCATCATTTGCTCTGCCATTTGTACCGACATCAATATGTATATATATATATATATATATATATATATATATATATATATATATATATATATATATATATATATATATGTATACATATATATATATATATACATATATACATATATATATATATATATTATTGTGATATAATTATGTGAGAGAGAATGTTTTTATATTTAATTTAGATTATAATGTTTATATCAATTATTTCACGTTGGGCTAACCAGATTTATAATGAATGTTTATTATATGTGTAATTATTATCGTTTCATACCAATATCAGTATAAATGTTAATTAGAAATATTATAATTATTTATCTCATCAATGAATTGTTAAAATAAATGATTTAAATGAAATATTCTTTATTAATATCGTTAAAACGTTTTATTTTTTATTTATCTCAATAGATGGCGCTGTATTACTTTTATTTTAAATAATTTTAATTTTATTTTATAATGGTTTAGAGTTTTATATACAAATAATATTATAAGTTTAGATATTATGATTTAGATTATAATGAGCATGAAACTTCTTTTCTCTAGAGTTAGGATTCAGCTGTCAATTCTAGTTGATTATAATTATTAATTTGTTTGATATAAATTTATTATATTTGTTAAATTTTTCCTACCTGTATACTTTTCTAGCAGCCTATATTATTGAACAAAATATAATAAAACAACTTGTACAATATCGTGAATTTATTATTATTCAAACTTTTAATCGACCCTTAAAGTATATCAAAAGAAATTACCTTTACGCAAATATACAAATTTGTTCACAATCGTGAATACATATAAATTGTCACTTCGATTAAGAGAAATATTATAAATAGTTTTTTTGAATTTTTGAATTTGCCTCGCAAAATAAAGTTAGTACTCACATTGACATTGTTCACGTGACTCGATGCATTCCTAAGCGTAGAGATCGTTTTTACAAAATGGCGAATCCAGCCGACCGCTGCTATAATCGTCCCAGAATGATTCCACTTTATATCAATTTAACTGTGTTAGAATCTTTTACAAGTAAGTGATGATTATAAAGTGTTGTTAAACTTATATCAGATGTGAAAATTTACCATACTTTTAGGTATAACTGGAAATAATATCTTCATGACCAGTCAACCGGCAAAATTTACAATTATTCCATACAGAAGCACGTATTTCAGAGATGACCAGGAAACCAAGAGAGAGCTTTTTGATTGTGCACCGATTATTTATATCTTTTTCAAAACAATTGAATCCCTAACGACTGTTGTTATGCAAGGTAATAATTTTGTTTTACAATACAAACATAACCTATACTAAAATAATATTAACAATATAATTTTTTATAAATTAAGACATATTTTGAATAATATTTACTTAAATTATCATTCTTACTTATAAAAATCAATATTCACATGTATCCATAGTTGATATTTTGTGTATTTGTTTATTAATTTGCATAAATGTTTATGTTACAACTTTTTATTATTTTAGGGCTTTTAAATGTTATTCTGTGCTTATTTTATTGAAAACTTAATTAAGATCATTTAATAATCCTTTTAAATACTATTTTAGATACTCAAAATGTGAATTATTGAAAATACTTATTTCAAAATTAATCTGCACTTTGACATATAAATTTTGATAAATGTTTTTAAAATTTTTGATAATGTTGTAAATATTATTCTTATATACAATTTTTAATCAGAATACAGTATAAAATAAAATGAAAACATTATAATACAACCTTTTGTTAATTAAAATAATACAATTTTAGATTTGACGTTTAGTCTTTACATGTACATTATTGTACTTTCTTTGGAGCACCACACAGATAAATTCCATGTCTTTTAATACCATAGGCACTCTGGGTTTTCAACACTGAAGTTGTATTTTTGTGCATTCACTAGCAATTATGATTTTGGAGCACATTTGTACTAACAAGAGGCATAATTCAAAGTCCTATCTTTGACCGTATACTTTAGTACACAACACTCAAAAAAAGTAAGTAGTTTTTCCTTATGCTAATTTGAACAACCTAACTAAATTATACAATTGTTTGTTTTAAATTCACTATAAGTAATTTTATTATATTTTGTTGTTTTAGATTTGAGTTTAAGAGTTTAATGGAATATACTATGAAAATTTGTAATCACCTTTACATTATTGGAACGATTCATCAAAATCATAAAGAAAGAATGTCATATAGATTCCAACTCTAGATAATTATTTTTAAATTATAATATGTACACTAATTACTTGTCATAATGTTTTAAAGATTAGTAAATCATTTAATAATATCCTTTTTAAATTGATAACGAAATTGGTGAGTTAAATTATATCATTGTTTGATTATATTTGAATTATTATTCTTTTAACAAATTATTATTATTTTTAACTAAGTTATTATTGATTAATTCTTATATTTATTATTTCATTATAATATATATATATAATTAAATGTATGTTATTTGCCGACTAATAGGTGTTAAACCAGAATTTTTGGGGTAAACGGCAATGTTTTATATATATATATATATATATATATATAAAGTTGTAGTCAGCATCCCCAATTGCAAAAAGAATGGTGCTAAAGGTTTTTTTATAATTATAAAAATAGGAACCGGTTTTCTTAGGACATCTAATCACATGTTTGCCATCCATAGCTCCGCAGCAGTTAGGAAAATTCCAAAACGTGTAGTAATCCTTCATTACCGTTTCCCACTCCGCAGTTGTGCTGGGAACCTGAAACAACAAAACATATAATTGCATCCACTGAAATATACACGTGTTATAAGCAACGATCCTGTATATGAACACTTAATAGTGATGATTATGAACTTTTATGAAATGCTGAGTTGTAACTAAATAATTACACATGTATAAACTGCTGATAATAAAAATGTTTCTTTTCATGTTTTGATAACAATAACATATTCAGTCTGATGTAAACTTTAAACAAGTAAAGAATATAAAATATTAATGTTAGTTTTTGTAATCAATTATATTTTGTAAAAATAAAGTATAAAATTGTTTTTTAAAAAGAAGTTCTCTAATTAGAGACTTATAAGTGGCGCAGTCAGTAGGAAATCCATCGCGGACATTCGTGAGTGTCAACTCTTTGACGAATATTCAAACCAGTTCCTGTGGAATCCATCGCGTAAGCCCTAGGCCAGTCTTCGTAGAAGCCGTTTCAGCTGCAGATAGGAAATGCGGTAAGATTTTAATTCATGTCAGACTCCTCTTCTCCTATAGAATCCTTAAGTGAAATCGATAGTTCGGAAGAGTTAGATAATTTTGATAATTTTCTTCTAAGTTCGAATAATATTGTAGAAGATAATATAATTAACAATTTTAGTAAACTTTCTATAAACATGCCTGTACCAAGTTTAGATATTAAAACATTGTCCATCATTCCAAATTTTGATGGTAATTCAAATAAATTACATAGATTTATAAGTGTCACTGAGTCTATATTAACTCACTATTTTGATAATGAAAATTTACATAACTTTCAAAATATACTTCTTTTAAATGGTATATTAAATAAACTAGAAGGTAGAGCTGAAGAAGTAGTCGTTATAAGTGGTAGTTCTACTAACTGGGCAGATATAAAGAATACTTTAATTTTAAATTTTGGGGATCAAAGAGATGAGAATTGTTTGAATCAGGATTTAGTAAATTTGAGACAAATAAATAATGAAAGTCCATACCAATTTCATGAGAGAGTTTTGCAGTTACTTAATACTATTTGTAATTATAATGATTTACATAGCCAAGGTACTGAAAGAGATTTAAAAAGACAGTTTTTTACTAAACAGGGTTTAAAAACATTTCTCGCGGGATTAAAAGAGCCATTAGGTCCTATAATTCGAGCTATGAGACCTAATAGTCTAGACCAAGCTGTTTATAAGAGAGGAAGATAATATTAAATATATTCAAAAAGGTCATAATTTTTCTAATACTATGGTAACTAATAATGGTATACGAAATAAACAAAATTACAATAATAAATATAATAACTCAAGGTCGCAAGACAATATGCAAAATTATTTGCAAAATCGTAATCAGCCTCCTATTAGAAATTCTTTTATTCAACAACCTTCAACGTCCCAACAATTCCCTAAAGGACCAATCCAAATACAGCAACGAATAAACCTTCCTCCTTCTAGATATCCTACAAATAATCAAGTTTTTGGAAAACCTCCTAATGTATGGAAACCAAATCCTTACCATAAACCAAATAACCCTACACCTATGAGTACCTCGACAAGAAATACACCTCACTTTAGAAACCAAAATTTTAATCAAAATCGCAATCAAATCCCGAATTTTACTTCTGAAGAGTTGTTTAATAATAATGTTAGCGATGCATCAGGGAATGAGTATAGAGTACCCAGCCCTCATGATCAAAATTATTACAATGGTGAAACAGATGATTTTCATGTGGAAGATTCAAATTTTCAAGTAGCTCAAGAAAAAACCCACGTAACGTAATTGAATTAAATATTTCTATGAAAACTCCAGATTGCCTTACATAAAAATTTTAAATCCTCCTCTTAAATTATTAATAGATACAGGTGCTACAAAATCTTTTTTACGACCCAAAATTGCAGAAAAATATTATAAAAAATAAATAAAATTTTTAGGGAACCTTTTGTTGTTACAGCAGTGTATCAATCCTCAACTCACCAAAACTGTGCTAATATTCCCTTATTTCAAGAATTTAATCAACTCGTTAATATAAAATTTCATTTATTTGATTTTCATGAAGAATTCGATGGCCTTATAGGGTCAGACGATTTAAAATTACTTAATGCTAAACTTGATTTTGGAAAATGTAAACTCGACACTCCTTTTACTTCTATACCTATTAATTATCTTAAAAGTAACCGTAAGTGTAGTTTTAGAACGAAAATGGAACCATATAGTAGAATTATAGTTAATATCCCAGTAGCAACATTAAATGGTGACATTTTAATACCGAAACAAATAATAAAAAACTGTGAAATGGCTATGCTTTAGTTGAAATTTTTAATAAGACAAATGAGGAAATTATTTTTGATATATCAGAACCTATACGATGTTCTAATTTCGATAAAAATTACTATGAATTGTTTCATGCAGATGTTACGGACAGTGGTTACACTGAGAAGAATGACATCGAGTCTTTATTACGAACCGATCACTTAAATTCTGAGGAAAGACAACATATATTAAAACTTTGTCGTAAATATAATGAAATTTTTTATAAAGAAGGAGAACCCTTAACATTTACTAACCAAATTAAACATTGCGTAAAAACTAAAGATGAAATTCCAATCTATTCAAAATCATACAGGTATCCATTTGCACATAAACAAGAAATTCAGAAACAAATTAAATCCATGTTAGATCAGGGTATCATTCGGCCTAGTACAAGTCCATGGTCTTCTAACGTTTGGGTTGTGCCAAAAAAGGCGGATGCATCAGGGAAGAAAAAATTTAGAATTGTAGTAGATTTTCGTAAATTAAACGAAAAAACTATAGACGATAGGTATCCAATTTCGTTAATAAGTGACGTAATGGATAAGTTAGGTAAATGTAATTATTTTAGTACGTTAGATTTAGCAATTGGATTTCATCAGATAGAGATGAATCCAGAGGACATACCTAAAACAGCTTTTAGAGTTGAAAATGGTCAATATGAATATTGTCGCATGCCAATGGGAATGAAAAATGCCCCGGCAACATTCCAAAGGGTCATGGATAATATTCTCAGAGATTTACAGAATGAGATTTGTCTGGTATATCTCGATGATATAATTATTCTTTCAACTTCCTTACAGGAGCATATATGTAATTTAGATAAAGTATTTAAGCGTCTTAAGGAAACAAATTTTAAGTTACAGTTAGACAAATGTGAATTTTTAAAAAAAGAAGTGGCCTATTTGGGACACATAGGAACACCGGAGGGCGTAAAACCCAATCCGGATAAAATTTCTGCCATTAAAAAATATCCTATTCCAAAAACTGCTAGAGATATAAAATCATTTTTAGGTTTACTTGGGTATTATCGAAAATTTATCAAAGATTTTGCGAAAATCACAAAACCACACAGTGTTTAAAAAAGAATGCTAAAATAATACATAATTCGGAATTTATTACATGTTTTGAAAATTGTAAAAAACTTTTAGAAAATGAACCCATTTTACAATACTCGGATTTCACTAAAGACTTTATTTTGACTACGGACGCCAGTAATATTGCTTTGGGATCAATTTTATCACAAGGTATAATAGGCAGAGATAAACCTGTAGCTTATGCTTCTAGGACTCTTAATGAATCCGAAGCAAATTATAGTACTATAGAAAAGGAATTGTTAGCCATAGTATGGGCTACAAAATACTTTAGGCCAAATTTATATGGTAGAAAATTTAAAATAGTTACCGATCACAAACCACTAAAGTGGCTTATGAACTTAAAGGAGCCAAACTCTAGGTTAGTTAGATGGCGCCTTAAATTGGAAGAATTCGATTATGAAATCGAATATAAGCGAGGAAGTGCAAACAGCAATGCTGATGCTCTTTCTAGAGTAAGAAATAAATTCTAAAGAAATTTTTGAATATATGGAAAATTTTAATAAATCATTTTCAGAAACCCAACAGAACGACGAAGATAATGGTTCGTTAATAGTAAACGTAGATGACGATCAATCAATATTAAATGAAAATCACTCAATTATTATAAATAAAGACAATGACAATACAAATACAGATGACTTAACAGATCATACTAGTAAAGAAGATCCTATTTTAGAGATGTTGATTTCAGAAAAATGTGTAAATAGTTATGATCATCAGATTATAGTAGATTTTGTTTTGCATTCAGCAGCTAAACCTAAACTAGAAAATGTTTTTTAAACAAAGAAACGGCTAAACGTACAAATTGCAATAAATAATTTACAGCAAGATATTATTAATTTGTTTAAAAATTATATTGATCCGAAATATACCTATGGGGTATATTTCTTAAAAGATAGCCCCATCTCTCAAATTATAGAAATTTTGAGAGAAACTTTTAAATATTCCGCTTATAAATTAGTTCATTGTAAGTTAAAGTTGGAAGATAGAAAAGAAAAAGATGAACAACATAACATGATTAGATACATGCACGAGGGTAAAACTAATCATCGTGGTATCAGTGAGACAGAAAGTAGATTAAAAGAACTAATTATTGGCCTAGTTTAAAAAATGATGTAACTGACTTTATTAATAAATGCGAAATTTGTCAAATTAATAAGTATGATCGTAATCCACCTCAGCAAAAACTAATGATAACTCCAACTCCTTCTAAACCATTTGAAATTATTTATATTGATTGTTTTTCAGCTCAAAATCAGAAATCAGTAATTGATAGTTTTTCTAAATACGGACAAGCTTATCCGATTTTATCAGTATCTGGTTTGGAAATTATTAAAGCATTTTTAATTTTTATGACACATCATGGTAAGCCAAATTTAGTAATTATGGACAGAGGTAAAGAACTTAAAAACTCTTTAATACAAGAATTTCTTGATGTTCACAAAATTAAAAGTCACTATGTTTCTCCTAACAGTGCACAATCAAAAGGTGCCATAGAACGTTTTCACTCTACAATAATTGAACATTTGAGAGTAATTAGAGCAAAAAATAAAAATAAAGTTGATAGTTTAACAGATATGCCTTATGCAATTTTAGGATATAACAATTCAATACATTCAGTAACTAAACAAAAACCCCTAGATATTATAAATGAACATTTTGACTCAAAAGACATATTTGATTTAGACATTAACAAAACTCTGATAAATAACTATATACAAGAGCATCGCGAAATGACGACGGAACTTTACAAAAATTTAAACGAACAACTTATTAAGCAAAAAGAAAAAACAATAAATTATCACAATAAAAACAGACACGAACCTCTAGAGTACACAACCGATACAGATATTTATAGAAAAAATACATTTATTAGAAATAAGTTAAATCCAAAATTTAGTAAAGATAAAGTCGTTGAAAATAAAGATATTCATGTTAAAACACAGAAAAAGATTTTACATAAACAAAACTTAAGACGACCACAAACTAATAAGAAAAAACTTTTACAGGGTGCTACTAATCCTTACAATCCTGGTCCTTCAACCAGTAAAGCCCCAGGAAATTCAGCTGACGAATCTGAACACTAACCCTGGAATACTTCCTTATTATTTAGGTAGTGCTAAAATTAAATCCATAACTCATACGTTTCTTCATTATTATGATCTTTTACCTATAGAAAACGAAATTAAAATTATAAAATTAGCTTATAAAAATGTAACTGATGCTATTCAAAAAGGCCTTAGTTATCCTTATGATGTAGAATTAGAAAATTTTATTCGAGCTATTTCTTATCAGCTGAACAGTGCAGAAAATATAATAAATTCTTTAACACATGTCGTTAGGGTTAAGCGAGGTCTCATTAACGGACTTGGTAGTGTAATCAAAGCCATTTCCGGCAACTTAGACGCCGACGATGCCATGCGATATGATCAAGCAATAGA
Organism: Ophraella communa; assembly: GCA_035357415.1. NCBI lineage: Eukaryota > Metazoa > Arthropoda > Insecta > Coleoptera > Chrysomelidae > Ophraella > Ophraella communa. The sequence goes on along the minus strand of CM068979.1, from coordinate 13,480,077 downwards.
AAACCTGCAAAATTCTCATGAAGAAATTATAAACAATGTAAATCAGCAAATTTCATTAACAAGCGATATTATTCAAAATTTTAACAAAACGATGATTAATAAAAAATAACCAAGATATTATTTCATCCGGTATAGAAAAAATTAGAAATACACTTAATATATTTATTTTTGAATTTGATGATTATTTACAAACCAGAAATATTTTAGATCAGTTAAATTTAAGTTTGAATATAATTTTACAAGTATTGGGGGAAATAGAAAATTCATTAGCATTTGCACGACTTGGTATTTTACATGCAAGTATAATAAAAATTAATGAAATGAAATCAATTGTAAATACAGTTTTAAAATATCACACAATAGACGAAATACTTTTTCCAAATATCGAACAAGACACTTATAGATACTATGATATACTAAAAATAGAATCATATTATTCCGGCACAAAAATTGTTTTTGCTATTCATTTTCCCATAGTTTTTCCGGACGTTTTTTCTTATTATCACCTCTATTCTATACCCACTGATTATGAATGACGAACTGTACCAATATATACCGCAACCCTGCACTAACTTGGAAACCACGTATTGCTGTCCAAATGAAAAAATTTTCCTTGGAAAAGACAGCGAAGATTGTGTATTCGAAACGTTACAATTGCAGCAGCCCAAGCCCAGAAACTGTCAGAGAACCCCAGTCAAAATCGTTAGAAACATAATTCAACAAATTGACGATTCCCACTACATCACCATTTTTGTCAACCAGATCAAGGTAGAAACTATTTGTGGAAAAACGGACTTCACATTTCTAAAAGGAAATTATCTTATCAGTGTACCTTATAAATGCCAATTTATATTCGATAATGAAAATTTTATTAATGAAAAGTTAATATCCAAAGGTCAACCACTAGTACTGCCAGAGATAAAAATTATTTCCTCAAATAAAGAAAAAAAAATACCTAAGATTGTTTTAGAAAATATACCACTAGATGAAATTCACATACTTCAAGAAAAACAGAAACAATTAGAACCAGTAGTATTAAAGCATATTAACAAAAATTCCAATGCACTCTGGAATATAATTATTTACTTATTAATAGCAATTTTATTTGGAATTCAAATTGCTTATAAAATTAAATTCATAATAAGAAAGATTGTTAAGACATCTATAGAAGAAGACGTCTCCACAGAAGAAGCTGTTCAACCGGAACCCCCCAAGCCACACTCAAGGGCATTTTTTACTCCATAAAATATGCCAAAATCTAAGGGCGGAGATGTTATAAGCAACGACCCTGTATATGAACACTTAATAGTGATGATTATGAACTTTTATGAAATGCTGAGTTGTAACTAAATAATTACACATGTATAAACTGCTGATAATAAAAATGTTTCTTTTCATGTTTTGATAACAATAACATATTCAGTCTGATGTAAACTTTAAACAAGTAAAGAATATAAAATATTAATGTTAGTTTTTGTAATCAATTATATTTTGTAAAAATAAAGTATAAAATTGTTTTTTAAAAAGAAGTTCTCTAATTAGAGACTTATAAGTCACGTCATTTTTCTTTTAATAGCATTTTAACAAAATTAGGTCATAATACAACTTTCATTATTTTTATTACAATGATTAACCCTATTATTTTTAATACAAAGAGGAATATCTATCTTTTTTAGATCCCAAAACGTAAAAAAACGCCAACTCTGCATACGCAAGGCATTGATGATACTAATTCAGAGGAATGTATAATAGAAGTTGAGGATACCACATCTGCGGTCGAATCTGCAAATGAAAATATACCTGAAGTATCTGTAAATGAGAATGTACGTGAAGTATCTGCAAAGGAGAAGGTGCGTCAAGCATCTGCAAATGAGAATGTATGTAAAAGAGTCAGCGCACAGGGAGACTGGAAAACTCCACGTTCAAAAAAGAGCCGCTTTTCTGAGATTTCGGATGTAGAAAGGGTAATTGATAAATTATCTTCAATTTCTGCAAATAATTTAGCCACAGAGAGTGACAATGAATTTGATCACTTTTGCAAAAGTCTGGCAGCTCAACTTAACCGAATGCCTTTGGATCGCGCTTTACTTTGTCAGGAAAAACTGCTAAATGTAATGACTGAAGAGCGAATGTGTTTATTCAGATTGGAAAAATCTAGGCAGAATATTTCTCAATCTACGCCACAGTGGACCTACTCCCCCTCGCCGGATGATGGCATGTCAAACTCGATAACATCCTATGAAATAAATTCCTATTCTGAGACTTCCACTCCCACGGCTTCACCATTTACTCACTTGACACATACTACTGACCTGTCGAATTCTGTACCAAATGCCACTCAAAAAGAAACATATGCAGAACAGCCAGCCGGGGATATAATATCCCAAGCATTGTCTACTATTGATTATCGGTAAATAAAATGTATTGTTTCATTATAATTTTTTCAATAAAATAAATGTGTGTTATAACAATGATGATGTACCTTATTATTTTAATGTAAAATAATTTTTAACTATACTTACTTGTATGTATTCTTCAAGAACCTTGTAAATGGCAGCCAATACTTTTGGTAAAAACCGAGAAATACAACATTTTGGTATACGGTATAATGCTTCTAGTGTTGCAAAGCAATCTCCTGATGCAACATATCTCAGTACGATTTGCAGTTTTAGCCTGGGAGGAAGACTTTCTCTCATATTTGTGTTTTGCTTCCTAATTAGTGGCGTCACTTTCTCAAGGAGTTGTTCAAATTGCACTGTAGACATTCTTAAATGGTTTTTGAACATTGCTTGATCTTCTGCAATCCATTCTTCCAACAAACAAGATGATGCTCCCATTATATTTCGTCGATTTACCCACGGCCTGATCCACCAACGCCTATTTCTTCTACGTTTTATTTTTTCCAGTTTGCTCGAAAGGTATTCACTAATTACCGCAATTCCTACACGTACAATTGGATTATTCGGCGCCATTTTGGAATGAACTGAATAATTCAATTTTGTTGATCAATGTAAACCTCTTTTTTTAAAATGGTCAAATTCACTATGGATGATTCATCCAAAGTGATCATCCAAAATGAACCATGTAAATGCGCCTTAAGGTTTAGCAGTGAAAGGGTTAAGGGATTGTTTATATTCCCAGACTATTTTTGTTTCATTAGTAAAAGAGCCTAGAGCTTTTATAGCTGCCTAACTGTCTAACAAAATGTATTTTTGATTAAGCGATAGCAGATATGCGATATTAACTGGTAACTGAATATTATTATCTGTCAATATTTTATAAAACAAATCAATTTCTTGCTTATGATTGGAGCATTTCAAAATAATATGATTAATATCACAAGTAGAAAAATTGTCGCATGAACATAAAGCTGATGGAACTAAAGCCGTTTTCGAGCGGTGAAATGCTTCAAAACAGTTTCATTTGTTTTGCAACTATTTAGAACTATTCGCATTCGCGTGATGAAACGATGACGTCATGTTGAACATGGTTTGAAATAGTTTCACATGTTTTTAAACTGCCCTACCAAGGATGGTTCAAGAAACGATGAAACGTCAATTGTCAATGATTAATTTCCGAAGGTGTTTGTTTTGTTTTAATAATTAATGACCCGCAGCTCCCAAAAATGTTTAAGGTGCAGGTTGGAGATTTGTCTGTACTGGTAGATGCAGAAACTGCAGAACTATTAAAAGGTAATTGATAGAAATTAATGTAAAATAAATAAAATAATCCTTGGTTTTTCCAGATCCAAGATATGCTGCCGAATATTTTGAAGAGTTTAGGCAAACAATAGCCCGAAGTGAACAAGCCGATACGTTGGCAGGTCCCAAAGAACAGTGCGTGTCTTTGTGGAAAAGTTCACACCCAACAGATCGTGACCATGAGGCCACACTAGCATTGTTATCGATAAGGAAATCTTTGGATGATAAATTTACCGATAAAAAAACTCATAAGAATGAGTTGTGGTCCCAAATTTGTAGCAAAATGAATGAATTGGGTTTTTTTGTCGGTAACGGCTTAGAGGGTAGGGAAAAGGTTCGGCAAAAGTTTTCAAACTTGCAGGCAAAATATATAAAATATATAGATGCAAGAAGAAGGACCGGAGCAGGTCAAATAAAAATGCCAAAATATTTTGATCTAATAGACGAAATTTTGGGTGACAAACATAAAAGCACTCCAGTAATGCTTATTGATTCTCTAAAGACACCTAAGGAAACTGAAGAACACTTTCCAAACCCAAAGGCAGAACTATCTACAGTAACAGAACAACCATCTTCAATAACACAACAACAATCAAGACGTGAAGGACCATCAACATCGACAGCAGAGGAAGTTCCTGGTTGTTCTTCTGAACAATCAAGAACCCCTAATCGTTTCACAAAAATAAACAAGAAATGTCGACCTAACAGTACTCACCAAAACTCTTTGCAGGAACTTGTTAACATACAGAAAGAAAATCAAGTGACGAGAAAAGAAGAATTTAAATCAATGATGCAATTTTTCCAAACAACGAACAACCAAAGACACGAACAAATAATGGCCCTAATTAGAGGCAAAAAAAGAAAAAGATCTGAAGGTGAGAAGTGTGACAGTGATAGTGATAGCACATAATATTTATTTTAGTTTTTAAGAAACAATATTTTTTAGTTCAAATTTTGTGTTCGATGTTTTTATTAGAACTTTGAAATGTTTTTATAGAACAATGTTTTAGTTTATGAGAACTGATATTTTTTATTCCATTTTATATATTGTGATATTTTTGTAGCACCTAGAAAACAATGTTTATTTTTATTTGAGCTTATTTTTTTAGTTCAAATTTTATGTTTAATATTATTAAAACTATGAAATATTTATGTTCATTTTAGTTTACGAGAATTGTTTTTTTTTGTTCAAATTTTCTAGTTTGATATTATCAAGAACTTTGTAGTACTTTATAGATAGTAGTGTGCAGTGTGTGAAATAAAAAACATTGTTAATAAATTATTTATTTTAAAAGTGATCAAATTACAATCTATATAATATATAATTAACAATTTGGTCTCTTTTTATTACACCTTCCTCTTGCATTCCTCCATGAATTTCCTCTATATCTTCATGCTCAGCTGCTTCATAAGTATTCCAGAAATCTGAATTTATGTAGCAGAAGTTATGCAGAACACAACAAGCACAAATTATTTTAATACATTTTTCAATGCTATTCATATTGATAAATTTTAAAATCCTCCATCTTGTTTTTAAAATGCCAAATGTGTGTTCCACCACAATTCGACATTTGCTCAAATATGTGTTGTATTTGATTTCCCTTTGTGTTAATCTACCATTATCTCTAAAATTAAAAAGATTTTAATAAAAAATAAACACTTCAAAAAATCATTTACACTAATTGTATCATCGTACTTGTATGGAGTTAATAACCATTTCTGTAGCATGTATGCTTTGTCACCCACAAGGTGGTAGTCCTCAAAGAAATATTTAGAGTACTTTCCTTGCTCATGAATATCAAAATAAATTTGTGAATTTTGTAATACCTAGAAACAATAAATAAATGATATTTACACAAGTACAGTCAAGAATCATTTAAAATAAAATTATTATTAAAGTTGCTTCAAGACAAATAAAAATATTACCCTATTGTCATGAGCAGAGCCAGGAAATCCGCAAGTTATGTTGGTAAAAATTTTGTGAGATGTAACTATTGCTTGTAGTTTTATGGAGTGTTTAAGATTTTTGTCTATGTAACTGGCTTGTTGATTTTCTGGACATTTGAAATTAATATTGCAACCATCAACGGCTCCTATAATACCTAAAAACATAAATTCAGTTTAAATTTATTAAATTAGGAATAACACTATTTACCAGGAAAATTAGCTTTTTCTCTAAAATGTCCTTCGACATTTTGTGCTTCTCTCTGGTCTGGCCAAACAATATATCTATGCATGAGGTTAACAATTTTGTTAAGCATACCATACGTTAAGTCATGTACAGTTGATACAGCCACATTAAATTTATCAGCAACTGATATGAATGTTTCACCTTTACCCAACCACCAAAGAGTCATTAACGCAATTTTTTTAATATTAACAGGCACTTCTCCTCCAGTAAATTCACGTTCTTCAATGTTCAGAGCTTGTAAGAACTTCTGAAATGTCGGCCTCGTCATCCTGAACAATTGAAAAAAATCGAAGTCCAAGTATAATTCAATCCATCTTTCCATAAAATTTGGTACTCTGATGTGGGTCAATCTTTCACCTAGTGCTAAAAAAATAATATGTTGTTCCTCTTCTTGCCGCAGGTACCACTGCATTATAAGAATTTGTTGAAGATAAATATCTTCATCAAAAATTTGTAACAACGCTAAAGAGTCCATTATTCAAATAATTCACATTCACAATTGAAGACACAAGTGGATGAAGGGTCTATGTGACATTTTTATATATTTCAGGTTTTCTGCATAAATGGAAGTTTAAACTGCCCAAAAATGTCATGAAACATGTTTCGTACAATTCTGGTATCAATTAACGAAAATAAAACTTGATGAAGGGTCTATGTACCATTAAACGTCTAAGCCAGCATGTGGATAAAGGATCTATGTACATAAAAGTTCACATAGACCCTTCATCCACAGTAGTGTTGGATAAAAATGTGTACATGCCCTTGATATTAATGCAAAAAATGCTGTTCTTTTTAAATCAATCTGTATTACGCCAGTTCGAAGACACAGGAAAAATATAATTCGAGCTAAAACCTCATCATTTACCTATACTTTAACTTATAATAAAACAGTTAGGAATGTATGTAAAACAGCATTTTGCTCACTTTATCAGGTATCAAATAAAAAAGTGCAAATCATCCAGAGGAAATTGAATTCTGGTACCTCTGCCCCAACACCTGACAAAAGAGGACGTCACGATTCGAGACCACACAAAATTGAAAAAGTGGTGATTGATAAAATCAAAGTCCATATATTATCATTTCCTTCGGAACAGTCACACTATTCAAGAAATAAAAACGGCAATAAAAAATATCTTTCTTCTCTTCTTAACATTTCAAAAATGTACAATTTGTATTTGGAGCTGTGCAAAAATGAAAATCTTGATAAAAAGTTTTTTGTCACTAAGAGCTTCTACTCAAATATATTTTCAAAACAATTCAATCTCTCGTTTGGCCTTCCGAGAAGCGACACTTGTAGCACATGTGATGCCGGGCTAAATACGGAAGAGCACCGAGAAAATTACAGATATGCATTTTAACTCCAAAAACTAGATTGCCAGTATTCACTTGATAATGATAACATATATTACTTGACAATGGATCTACAGCAGACCATGCCGCTGCCGAGACTCACAACATCCAGGCATTTTATCTTCGGCAATTGTGGTTCTACAATTTTGGCGTCCATACCATTACTTCTTCAGGTGATAGAGCGTATTTTTTTACGTGGACCGAAGATATTGCGACTAAAGGCAGTTTAGAAGTGACCAGTTGCCTTCATAATTTTGTACAGCTCCTTAATAGTCGAGAGTCTAAGATAAAGCACCATCATTTGGTCAGACTCTTGTTCTGGTCAAAACAAAAATTTTAATGTAATATGCCTTTACCAATATCTGATTTACAAAAGATATGTACAGATGATTGATCACAAGTTTCCAGAAGTTGGGCATTCCTTTTTAGATTCAGACCGAAATTTTGGTCGCATAGAAAAACAACTAAGAAAATTTGAAACAGTTTACACTGCAGACCAATATCGGGAGATAATAAAATCCTCAAGTAATAAAAATTCAGTCGTTGTCAATATGGAGAACCATTTTAAAGACACATCAGTGATAGAAAAGTCCATGAACTTACTTAATAAAAAGAAAAATATTCTGGATGCGAAAGTTTGCTTAAGAGATCATATCAAATGGATAAGGGTTCAGGAATATGGAAGCTACATGTAAAAAGACACTCTAGACCAAAATACACCATTTCTTGAGGTCAATATCCTGAAAAACAGACACAATAAAATTGATAAGGACAAGTTTACACTGGAGGTGATTAAAAACAAGAGGAACAGATTATCAGAAGAAAAAATAGCGAATCTAAAAGAGCAGATCAAGTTTGTTCATGAAGAATACAGGTACTTTTACGAAAAACTTATGGAAGGCCACAGGGAAGAAAATACAGATGTTGAAAAAAAAAGAGAAAAACTTGGTAATTTTTTTTGTGTTTGTAAAGTTAACTCATTAACATATTATAACAAAACCCTTCATCCATTTTCAGTTGTTCTTGTTTTTGCATTTTTGTTTAGTTGATAAAGGGTTTATGTACTTTTAAGTTCAATTTTTGTTCTTAATATGTAAATATTTTTATTTTTGCATATGTAAATAAAAAATATAAAGGAAGGTTTATGTACCTTAAAAAAATATTTATTTTATGTACCTAAATAAAAAACTACCAAACAAAAAACTTTAACCGCATTTTACCACACACTATCTGATTGTCACAAAGATCCTTCATCCACTTGTGTCTTCAATTTCTACGATTCTCTACTGACCTAATTATCAAAACCAAAACACCGAAAATAACCAAAACAAAAACATTACATGACGCATGACGTTTGACGTTCACATCAAAAGTTTGAAACATTTTTATTCGACCGTACTAGTATATTATGACGTATTTGTGAAACTGTTTTGAAACTTGGAGTTTGAATCATTGACCGCTCGAAAACGACTTAAGTTAAGTTAAGCCTAGCAAGGTGTGCAGGAAACCTACCGTGATTACATCGCAGATGAGGTTTTGGCAAAGTTGTATATGAAAATGTGTGAGATATCTTCGGGCAAGGAAGGGTGGAGAAGGTAATATAAATTATTGGAGCTGTTAGAAAGTTTAGTCCATTTTTGTTGCCATTTCTCCTTTAAGGAGTTATTGTAAAATTTGTATAAATCAAAGGAGGTTGACAAAGCCCCATTTATGGCAGCATTCTTTGCCAGCCGGTCAACCACCTCATTACCCATAATACCAGTGTGACCCTTGGTCCAAATAAACGTAATATCTAACTTTACCAATTTTTGAAATTTATGGTACTAACCCTTACTATGTGAAAGTTCATCTTATTCAGAACAATTAACAACTAAAAGGTTGACAGCCGTTTCGATATCGGCTGTCATTACCTTTAAAGTATTTAAAGAATAAATAGTGAAAGTTAATTCAACCTTTTAGTTGTTTATTGTTACCAATTTTTGTTTAATATTGCAGAATATGTTATTTTCATGGATCATTGCATTATTGTTTAATCCAGTTTTTTTAATTTTGCTGAGATAGTTTCAAGAAAACGTTATTGTTTTCATTGATAGAGGGTACCGAGATTGCACCGATTTATTAGCTCGTTTAGGTACCGTTTGGAAAATGCCATCTCTTCTTGATCCTGGAATGCGCCAGTTATCTACAGAAAATGCTAACGACTCTCGAAAAATAACAAATTCAAGGTGAATCGTAGAAGCCCGTAATGGACACATAAAATCTATTTTCATACCATCCAACCATTAACATAAATGGAGCAAAGCCGACTTGGCAAATCGAATACTTGAAAAAGCAAGAGAACCAAATGTAGTACAAGCATTTGCTAGGAACATCAAGAGATGGGTTCGAATGGATGCTGGGCATCTGATGGAATTCCCACAACAAACTTTGGAATATTTAAAAGATTTGACCATTGGGGTATATCAAGTAAGGCTTGCACCCTCTTACGTGCAAGACAAGCTCCAAGGAGAAGCAGATTTGCCGAGCTTGGTTTGCTTAGAGTTAAGAGTTTATTCTCGATTCCGAAATGCCACAAAACATCAGCTTTGCATCACTTTCAAATCAAATGATGAGATTGAGGCAGGCGAGGAAGATGATGAATTTGACAGGAATGAAGAGGCCATTTTCGGATATTATTGTACTTGTTCATCTGGTAGACATCAAACTGTTACTTTACAGCCAGGCCGAAATCAAACTCCACTAGCTTACTCACGAAGAGTAATTCCTGACATACGATATGATAACGTCGGACATCTAGTAAATTGCACCAATGTGGACAAAGAAGATGTGGATAAAAAAGCTGCCAAAGTAAAATGAGAATTATGTGCATAAAATGTAACGTGGGATTGTGTGTTCCATGTTTCGTCAAATATCACACAAAACAATGAAAGTATTTATATTATAATTGTTTACACCTTCTTTACTCAGTAAAAATACATTTATTTTTCTGTCATTTGTTTTGTCTTCCAATCCAGTAGATTCTTTTAGTGCCCACGGGGTCCATATGGATACGGTCCAAATTTAATACTCAGAATTGCCAAAATATTTTTTTAACATTTTTTTGGTGTTTCATACATAATTCATAGTAACATATCAAAAATTACTGAAAAAAGACCCGACTGTTAAAAAGGTTGAGCAGCCTTGTTTTAGAACAATAAAGTGAGCGAGTGAATAAAGTGAATATGTCGTTGACAATTCATTAATTTTTCATTAAGACTAGGGTAACAGATAGAGCTAGGAAAATGTTGCAAAACCGTAGAGTGGAATTTTAAGCAAAGATTTTATGAAAAAGTTTGAATGTGTGATAGATTATTCTTAGCTAACACTACATATTGGAACTTATTTCTCAATTTTGGACATTTATGACAACCCAAACTAAAACATTTTAGCAATCCAGATGCGAGGTATATAGCATAGTAGAACATTTTAAGTTAAGGAAAGTCCCAAATTGTGTAGAAGAGAAAATACTTATGGCTAATTTTATAACAATATTTATTTATTTTGCTAGATTATAATGTTTAGTGCTGTGGAGTGAATTTTAAGTCCCAAATTGTGTAGAAGAGAAAATACTTATGGCTAATTTTATAACAATATTTATTTATTTTGCTAGATTATAATGTTTAGTGCTGTGGAGTGAATTTAAAAATTATATACACAAATTCTTTTCTACTACAATACGAGACGGAAATTATGTCCCAATATTGTTAAATTTTTTTTATTTTATTTTAAATTTTGCGCACGTTATATCATAAAAATCTATTTATTTAATGTAGGTGATAGTTTTTTTTTTCTCTTGAATGTGATGTATCCAAAATAAATCCAGATTAACACTAGCCAAAACAATGTAAACTGCCAAAATACCTATGGCCTTTTTACATTTTTAATATACCAAAATATACTAACGGTTTTTTAATAGTTTGTATGTATATAAATTTTTGGTTTTATCAAGAATACACATTCTACTAATTAAATTATATTTTTTACCTTTACGTATATTATATGCAGAGTGAGTCCATTACAATTTCTTGGGTTATTTTGATGGTTTCAAAAAAATTTTAAAAGTTTAACTTTTGGGTTCAGCCTGTATATACAAATGTGTATTCTTCATTAATAAGTATAGGTATTTTTTATAGTAAGACTTTAAAGCGTCACACTACCTCTACCATTTTTATGCAGAGCATTTTAGTTAAGAAGTTTACAACTCGTCATCGTACATTTTTCGGTAAAATCGAAAATGCTCTGGACGTAAAAATAACCGATAAACAATAAATCTGGACAGAAAATTTTGTCTTTGCTACCAGTTGTTGCATTTATTATTTAACATAGGCTCAAAATATAAATAAACCGATTATTTTTTACATATCCGTAGGTGTTAAGAAGCTTTTTGCAATTTTTTATAGTCTTGTTGTATTTTTATAGCTTTTCTAGCGACTTATATGTACGGGTCCGAATTATTGGATACTATTTTGTATGATGAAATGTGTAATCACTTGGAACTAAATATATAACTGTATGTAATTTATTTTTTTATTTTTCATACTACCAGTCGTGCGTATAAGATTGTCCTTTGTCATGCCTTTGGAATGTACCTATAAGCCCTCCACATCCTTTATCACCCATATTCCTTGCTAGTTAAGACAAGATAAAGTAGTGGAACAATCAGAAATCGTTCCGGGAGTTTTTATAACTAGAGCCATAGTTTCGAGAAACAACCCTTATGTGTGAATTTTGAACGTAAATGACTGTTATGTATTTAATATTACAAATACTCTTTAACTCATATCATTTATTTTATGACAATTCTAATTACAAGTCACATTGACAATCTATATCTCTCTTAGTTACACATAAGAAAGTAAACAACAACTATAAACACTAGATAGGTATATAACATTTCCCCCCTTAAGTGAAAACAACAAAATATTTAATAATCTAATCTATTTGGCGGTTTCACGGAATCTCTAGGCCTCAACGTTCGAACATTTGTGTTTTGAGAAGTTGATGGTTGTGCCTCATGGCTAATATTAGCTTCAACGTTTTCTAACAAACTATCTTCGTGCTGGGACCTAGAAAATCTTACATTATTTGCCGGTTTTCTACCCATAACATCATTTGAACAATCACCTTTATCTAATTTTATTTGATTAATATGCCTAGTCCAAATTAACTCATCATCTGTTTTTACCAAGTAGGTTTGTTGCCCTAATATTTCAATAATTTGACCATGGCACCACTTATTTTTATTATTACGATAATCTCTAACATATACGAAGTCTTTTAATTGCAATTTAATATCCAAACTTCGTTGTCTACTACACGCATTATAATTTTTTTTGTTTACTTAAAACTTGTTGTTCAACAGAAGGCAGTAATAGATCAAAATTACAACGCAATTTACGTCCTATTAATAATTTAGATGGTGTTTCATTCGTAGCAGAATGTGGTGTATTTCTATATTGAAATAGAAATCTATTAATTATTAAATGCAAATCCAAAGTTGGATTATCGTACTTTGATTTAATAATAGCATTTTTTATAATTTTTACGGCACTTTCTGCTTGCCCATTAGTGGCAGGATGATATGGAGCTCCTGTTAAATGTTGAATACCACTATATTTTAAATATTTTTGGAATTCTTCACTGGTAAATGTACTTGCATTATCAGTACATAGTTCCAAAGGTAAACCATATCTTGAAAATAATTCTCTAAATACCTTAATTGTTGCAGAAGTAGTTAAATTGGTCATTTCAAAACATTCAATCCATTTGGACATTGCATCTTCAATTACTATAAAATTTTTATTAAAAATTGGACCAAAGAAATCAGCATGTAATCTTGTCCAAGGAGTTTTTGGCCATTTCCAGGGTGTAATAAACGATCTTGCTGGATTTTGTGAATTTGCACAACAATTTTTACAAGATTTTGCCAAATTTTCTATTTCAGAATTAATAGATGGCCACCAAAAATAGGAACGAGCTAACGACTTCATTTTAACAATACCTAAATGTGCCGAATGTAACTCCCTTAGCATATGATTCCAAAATTTTTTTGGAATTACTAACCTATACCCCCACATAACGCAACCCTGTTCAACGGTTAACTCCTCCTTGCGCACAAAATAAGGTTTAATATCATCTGATGCTACATTAGGCCAACCTGTATTAATATAAAATATTATTTTTGATAAGATTGGATCAGTCTGCGTGCTTTTACGAATTTGTTTAAAATCAATAGGTATATCTGATTCCATTACATAATTAATATAAGATGTCGTAGTTTCTGTTACTGGAAAACCAGATGAAAGTTCTGGTTCTTCTGTTATTTTTAAAGGTGCTCGTGACAAATAATCAGCTGAATTATTTTTGGAATTTACAAACTGTATATCATATTGGAAACTGGATAAAATATAAGCCCATCTTTGCAATCTACTCGCAGCGAACAATGGTAATCCCTTTTTATTTCCGAAAATTGCTAGTAATGGTTTATGATCGGTTACTAAAGTAAATTTTTTAGCGTATATATATTGATAAAATTTCTTAACACCAAAAATTATTGCTGCTGCTTCTTTTTCAATTTGTGAATATTTAATTTCCGCTGAATTTAAAAGTCGAGAAGCAAAAGCAATAGGTTTTTCTTGATTATTTTTAAAAACATGACTTAACGTGGCTGATAAACCATACTGGGAAGCATCTACTGTAAGTTTAATTTCCTTAGTTGGATCAAAATGTGTCAATATGGAATTTGATAATAATAACTTTTTTGCCTTTTCGAAAGACAGAACGCATTCTTTATCCCAACACCACATGATGTCCTTCTTTAATAATTTATAAAGTGGACTTAAAACTGTTGAACAGTTTGGCAAAAATTTACAGTAAAAATTAATCATTCCCAAAAATGACTTTAGTTCTGTAATATTCTTTGGTGGAGGACTATCTATAATAGCCTTTACCCTTTCCTCTGTGGTATGAAGACCATCTTTATCTATAATATAACCCAAATATTTAACTGCATTTTGGAAAAATACACATTTTTCTTTCTTAACCCTTAAACCACAATCTTTTAATCTTTGAAAAACTGTATTTAATCGTTCCAAATGTTCCTTATCATCCCTTCCGGTAACCAAAATATCGTCCAAAAAGCAAGCAATACCCGTTTGAGCAAATAGTTGTTCCATAATTTTTTGAAATATTGCTGGAGCGCATGCAACTCCAAATGGCAAACGTGTGTACGAAAATAAACCTTTGTGAGTACTTATCGTTACTAATTTTCTAGATTCATTTGACAATAATATTTGCTGATATGCATCTGATAAATCAATTTTAGAAAATTTTTGCCCTCCTTGTAATTGATGAAAAAGATACTCAATTCTAGGAAGCGGAAATTGTTGTATCTCTAACTGTCTATTAAGAGTTATTCTAAAATCACCACATATCCGAATGTCTCCATTAGGCTTTAAAATCGGAACAATAGGAGTCCCCCAATCTGAGAATTCTACCGGAACTAATACTTTATTATTTACCAAACGTTCGATTTCCCATTCAATTTTTTTTTAATCGCAAAAGGTACTGGCCTAGCTTTATAAAATTTTGTAACAGCGTCTTTTTTAAGTTGCAAATCAATTTCAAATTTATTAAAAGTACCCAATGTGCCATCAAATAATTCATTATATTTATGTAACAAATCCGATAATTTCAACAAACCTACTTGGTTTACATTATCTGTACGCTCATTAAAATTTATTTTACATATTGCTAATTTAAAATCTCTCATTTGATTTCTGCCAATCAAAGGTGGACCACCATCTTTAATTACATACAATTTCAAACAATATTTTTTTCCTTCATATTCAGCTTCTAATTTAAGAAACCCCAATGGCTGAAATGATATCCCAACATAATCGCGAAGCAATAAATCATTTACATACAATTTTTTATTTTTAAAATGTTTTTTATATAGTTTGTCAGAGATAGCCGAATAAGCAAAACCTGAATCAATTTCAAAATTAATAGGAATCTTTTCTACTATTAAATTAATGTAGCTAGGCTTAACATTTTCTAAATCTATTTGAAACAAATTATACCTTTCTGGGTCGTCTTCTCTTTCTTCTACATTTGACCAAAAAATTCCAACCTTCTGCATCTGTTCAATGTTACCTTCAATGTCATTCTTGCACTCCTCTATATCTTTTAAAAAATGTTGGGTAATTGCCTTACATTGTGGCGCTAAGTGACCCTTTACACCACATTTGTGACAAATACAATTCCTGTATGCACATTCTGCTGCTCTATGATTCATACGGCCACACACAAAACATTTCTGGGTCTTTTTATTACCGTTTTTGTTTTTATTATCGAAATGAACACCCTTTGATTTCACAAAATATTGATCCTCTTTTGATGGTCTTGGTTTTGATATTCCCAATTCACTCCTAACTAATTGATCTTGCATGGTAGCTTCTTGACTAAGTGCAATTTTTACAAGTTTTTGCAGCGTAATTTTTTCATTGGAAGCATCCTCTTCAAATAATCTTGTCATAATTTTTTCATTGTTTATGCCAATCACAAACATATCTCTAATAACTAAAGGCAGTTCAGTTTTAAAACCACAAGACGATGCTAATTTCTTCACTCTTGCTTCCCATTCGGATATATTTTCATCTAAATGTCTTCTTGCGGAATAAAATTTAAGTCTTTCGCTAAAGAATGATTTAACCGGAATAAAATGTTCAGATAATAAATTTAATAACTCCTCAAATTTTTTCTCTTCCGGTAAGTTTGGCACACACAAACTTTTCAGCACAACATAGCATTCTTCCGAAATCATATTTATCAATATTGCTCTTTTCTTATCCTCTTCTACAATCTTATTTGCAATAAAAAATTGCTTTAACCTTTCTCTAAACACCATAAAATCAGCTTCTTTTGGGTCGAATACTTTTAATGTACCCAGAAATCCCGACATATTTCCCGCTTGAATTCTTCAACTCGTCGCCAATTTGTTATGTATTTAATATTACAAATACTCAACTCATATCATTTATTTTATGACAATTCTAATTACAAGTCACATTGACAATCTATATCTCTCTTAGTTACACATAAGAAAGTAAACAACAACTATAAACACTAGATAGGTATATAACAATGACACAAACGAAATAAAACCTTAGACAATTTATCTTAACTACCGACGCCTCTAAGACGATACTAAATCAAGATTACGACGGATTAAATATGCCTATAGCTTATCTTAACATGTTGAAGGGCGTTAAGCCAAATTTTAAAAAAAGGGACAACGCTGTACAGCGTCAATTCATTCAACCTACTTTACAACATTTCGGTGCGCAGCGTCAGGCGTTCTATTTAAAATACATATAGCATCAAACTTAATGTTTTAAATGGATTAGATAAAATCAAACTAGTGCTTAATTTCTTGTACTTATCCCCTCCAATTTATACACGATTCGAACTGGAGCCTTTGTCGCTGTTCACCGCGCTGATCAGTGTTGTTACTGCCAATAGGTTCATATAACTGTGAAGGTAGTGTCCGTCTGTTGTAAGGTGTGCTACATGTGCTTTATAATTTTATGTTTTCTACGCTGTTTTCTAAGAGAGGTAGGTAGTTGTTTTATTTTTATTGTATTTACTATCATATCAAATCTTCACTGAAAATTGGCCAAAATATGGAAGCTAAAGATCTATTGACAAGATACAAGAACGATAGCAGACGAACTGACAATGTATCCAGCCAGCCGACTCCAGTCATAAGAAAAAATATAGATCACTGGCCTGAAAAAAATCCTGGTAACAGGACTTTGGTCTGGGAGTATCAGGGAGTCCACAGTACAAACTGTGTTCTAAAAGAGAAATTCGTAAGGAGACTAATAACAGATGCAAAAGGTGTCCTGAAAATACAGTTTATGTCCTGACTGTTTTGTAGAGTGGCACAATTTCCAATATGAATAAATAATGTAACTTTGTACATTTGCACATAAAAAAAGTAAAAAAGTTCCAAAAAAAACCATTAGCCTTTATGTTTTTTTGGGTCAGAAATAACATTAATCCACATGATTTTCCATTTCTTATAAAAATAGGTACTGTCTTAAATATTATTTGTACGGAACACCAAAATTCATAGTTAAAACGGACCTCAAACCATTGACACATTTTGGTATACAACAAAATATTAGGTATATCAAGTACGAACAGTCTATAACTAACTTTAAAATTTTAAGTTAGTGCATAACGCAAATTTGATTGTTCGATTATCAAGTATTTCATATTATAGTAAAAAGTTTAGAGAAAACTTTTAATAATCATGACTATAAGATCCATCCCACCCTTCCATCAACAGATTTACTCCATTTATTTATGTATAACATTTCTATGTGATATGTTTTGACTTAAAAAAACAAAGGCCACATCATACTTAATAAATTCTAACGCATACAATGTTAATATCCACAACCTTAAAACAGGAAATGCACTAATGTATCTTTGGCACGAAGAACACTTTCCCAACATGTAACTGACAAAACATTTCAAGATTTGTATGTGCCTCAAAACTGGATAGCACTGATTGCATTGTCCTGTAAAAAGTTTATGGTAGTGGTGATGAAAGATAAGTATTTTATCAGTACCGACACAATATCTCTACTGTGTTTGCCAGACTTTGAACTGTATTTTCTCATAATCATTTTTTATATACTTATACCCTTTAGTGATGCAGCCGAGACAGCCTTTCATCTGGGAAGTGCACCACTACAGCTATGCGGCCCGAAGGACAACGGCTTATTTCTGTTCTCAGTATTATTTTGTGCTTGGTGTTATCTGAATGGTCCTCGTGCTTATAAGTCTAGCGCTACACACAATTAAATAAAGAGCTGTGCCTTCGTTATAATTTTATAAAGTGCAGCTAAGTGTAAGAAAATTTCAACTATTTCTTATAATAATAGTTCGATGCTTACAAATTGAAACAGAAAAACTTTCATCCCCTTCAGAATCAGAATTCTGATCTTTCCCCGTTATCATTGTTTTATTTTTATTTAGAATCATTAGAATTAGACACACTGTTTTTATGTCGAGCGATAAATGTGAGACTCCTTTAAGTAAATCTTAAAGATAAGAGAAATTGAGGATCTCAGTATGAAAAGTCGGTAAAAACCAATTTAGCCCAAATCCGGTTTTTACCGAATTCTTACTCTATACATACCAACGCATCGTTTGGAATGATAACTAGGTATATGAGTTGACTAATTTCGCTACTAGATGGCACTATGTTATATCCAATATACAAGTTGAGTATGATAATCGGGTATATCCAGGATATACCGACTTTTCATTCTCATGAAATGTTAAGAAGTGAAATATGGTGTACAGTTCGTGCTTTGTTAGTGGTGATATATCAAGCGAATTTGATGACAGTGACGCTGATCCCAATTATTGTGTGGATAGCAATGTAGGGAGCAGAAAATTCCAGTTTTTCAACAAAGTAAAAGTACAAAAAAAGAGCTAAAGGCCCCTAACCTAACAAATGAAAATCCCAGCACAAGTTATGGTGTTACCAGTGAAAATTTTTCTAATACTAGTACAGAAAGTGATATACATCCCGCTAGTTTAACAGCTAAGTCGAAAAAAATAAAAAAAAATAGGCAAGCTTGGAAACAAGAGGTGAGAAAAGTTAACCGAAATCGTGGCATACCATACGTATCTAGCAGCGGTAAAAATGTACCATCTAGAGCTCAGTATGAATGTATTCAATAGCCTGGGATCAAAGAATTTACAAGATGCTTATCTTTTTGGGTTGATATCTGTTATTTCAGTCCAAAGGTAAAAAAGTTAAGTTTTTTTAAAAGACCGTCAATTTACTTATACATGTTTCAGGAGGCGACCTGATTTAATGAGAAAACGGAGATCTGAAAATGTTCCCGAAGAAGTCCTGGTGGCAGAGTCAAAAAGAAACAGTAGTTTTCATTATAAAGTGAGTATTGTATGGTAGTCCTCATTATAAATTTAATCTTTCCTTTGGAAAACCAAAATCTGATGGTTTGTCATACGTGCGACAAGCTTAAAAATCAAATTGAATCAAGTGATGGAAATGTGAAACAGGATTTAGAAAAAGAACACCAACTTCACTTGAGTAAAGCCAACAAATTCTATGAGGATCTAAAATCGATTTGTCAAGCTGCAAAAACTGATGATAATGTTAAGGTGGTCGTTTTCGATTACCAACAAAATCTACTCGTACCAATTTTGCCAATAGGGGATATATTCTACAAACGTCAACTATGGGTGTACAACCAGTGTTTTTATTCTGGAAAAACAGATCGTTCCTCCATGTATATGTACGATGAGACTGTTGGCAAAAAATGTGCTAATGAAACGATTTCGTTTCTAAAACATTACATTGATAATACCATTGCTCCCTCTGTTAAGATACTCTATATTTTCACTGACAACTGTGTGGGGCAAAATAAAAATTTGGCCTTGGTTCAGTTTCTTACCCTACTAACAGCAACAGGTAGATTTTCCAAAATTATTCACCGGTTTCCAGAGCGAGGCCATTCGTTTCTCCCATGTGACAGGAAATTCGGTCTCATAGAAAAGGAGAAAAGAAAAATCACCTATTTATACCTACCAGAAGAATGGATGTCCAAAGTGATGCAGACTTCTAAAACCTTTCAAGTTATTAACGTATTACGTCCAATGATAAAAGACTATAAATCATATTTGGCACCTTTTTTCAAAAAGAACCTGAAAAATTTTACTGTGACAAAATACAAAACCTTTTGCTATGAGGCAAGAAGTTTGACAGTTTCGATACATCATAATATAGAGAACAATCCAACCACTTTTCATTATATCAAGGAACAACAGTTGACTGGAGTAAAGTAAAACAGCTATACGAAACTAATATTCCCATTAACCCACTAAAACTAAAGAATTTGAAAGAACTTTCCCAGTATATACCTGCGGTGTATCAAGGATGGTATAATACTTTGGAGGAGAATGATGCAGAAAATAGTACAACAGATGCATCAGAGTCCGACGTAGTACTTTTTGTAATGTTAATATTTGGGAAAATACATGTTAAAAAACTCCAAATGCCTGTTTGATTATAATTTTTCTTCATTGAGTATGAAAACTAGGTATATCCATTTTTGAAAAATGAAGAAAAAATAAAACTGAAAAATAATATACCCCTTTATATAGTGTAGAGTACTTCAATTATATTAAAGGTAAAGCCTGAACCAAAAATAAATTAAGAATTTCAAATTTCACCGACGTTATTCAGTTTTTTGTGTCTCCTGAAAAATTCTGATTTTGGTTTTTGCCTAGTTTTCATTCTCAGTAATTACTTTTTTTAGGTGCCTCTGAACTCTGCCTTTTATATTTGTATTTACTGTATTTATTGTAGTCAATAAAAGCATTTATTATACTAAGTGACATAAAAATCCGAACACCCAGTTTAAATGATTTTATTTTAATAAAATTTGGTGAATTTATTCATTTTACTGAAATAAACAATTGATAAAATTTTCAGCCTTATCAGTTGAACATTTCGGTTTTTATACTGTTTTTTGAAATCCACTAACAATCCAAAAATGAATATTGTAGCCGTAGCCAAATTTTGCGGATTTTGGTTCTTGGCATTCTTTACGATTGGTTACGATGCCTAGAGTACGGAGACCTGTACGATTTCGTCAACTTAGTGAGTTTGATAGGGGTCGTATAGTGGGACTTCGGGAAGCTGGATCTTCTTTTTGGGACATTGCAATTAGAGTTCAAATAACTGTAGACACCGTGGTTAGGTGTTGTCAGGCATGGCTTCGAGAAGGCCGTACGCCAAGAGCAAGGGGCTCTGGACGCCCTCGTAGAAAAACAGACCGTGAAGTTCGCCGCCTAAGATTATTGGACTTAGGGGACCGTTTCTCCATTGCCAGGTCCATTACAAATGAATGGTTTGCAGAACACGGAAGACCTATTGGCATGCAAAGTGTTTACCCACGAATAAGACGTTTTGGCCTGTTTTAATACCGACCACACTGGGTCCTCCCTTTAACTCCAGAACACCGACGTAATCGCCTTGAGTGGTGCAGAGGACGGTCACTCTGGGATCAGGAATGGAACAGTATTGTCTTTAGTGAAGAGTCTCGATTTTGTTTAGGCATGCACGATGGTCGAGCGACGGTTAGAAGACGACGTGGTGAAACGAGAAATCCACGGTTTTTTGTTGAAAGGTATGTTCATCAAACTGTTGGAGTTATGGTTTGGGGTGCTGTAGCTTATGGTTCGAGATCACCTTTAATCTTCATCAGAGGTAACATGAACGAGCAGCGTTATATCCAAGAAGTTTTAGAACCCCATCTTTTACCCTATCTTAACACCCTGGCAAATCCAACTTTCCAACAAGATAATGCTCGACCACATGTTGTAAGAGTCACAATAGACTTCTTTCAACACAATGATGTCACATTGTTACCTTGGCCACCAAGATCTTCTGACTTATCCCCAATTGAGTACGTGTGGGATGTGATGGGTAGGAGATTGCTTAATTTGTAACGTCCTCCTCAGACTCTAGAAGAGAGGAAGTTGGTGGTTGCCTGGAGTAAGATACCACAGGAAGACATTGACCACCTGATCAGAAGCCTGCCTAGGCGCGTTGGAGAATGCGTAACACATCGGTGTGCATCCACATATTATTAAAGGTATAAAAGGGCTTTAAAATCAACTGATATATATTTGTATGAAACATTATCAATTTTTTTATTGATATATCATCAATAACATCGATGCTGATACGATATTTATATAAGATATATTTTTAAATTGGACACACGCCTATTCAGAGTCAAAAATACTTTAGTAAATAGAAATAATACCTAATAAAATCGAAGGAGTGATACAAAACACCAAGTCAAACCACATTAAATTCATTAAATTTAATGTAAAAACTATCAAAAAGTGCAATTAGTTTCGATCTTAGACCATCATCATATCTAACAACCGTCTTATAAGAGTAAATAAATAAAATTTACTATCTGGAATAATAAATGATTAAAAAATACTCGCTTCCCAACCAACTGACACAGATAAAAGTATATTTTACGTTAATATCGCTCACCTTAATATCTTTATTTATATATACTTCTATTTTTTATTCGATATAAATATATAACAATACATATATCGATATATCGACTAACATAGATATTTGTCAAAACTGCAGAATTATATACATTATTCTGTGCTAAAAATATCTAATCAATCCGATATATCGTTTAAAAAAACATCGAATAAATTTGTTACACCGATTCAAAACAGAATAGATTGTGCCGTAATATAGATCAGTCGGTTTTGAAAATGGCTAATTGTGATCATCACAGTTTTCTTAGAAAGTATTTGTCCAAAATAAGTTAATCTTGGACAGATGTGCAGTTTTTGTTAAACAATAGAATTATAAACCAAAACAGGATATTATGTGTTAATAGCAGAGTTTCTGATAATAGGGAATTTAGATGTGATCATTAAAAGTAAGTCAAAATATCGTACTTGTATTACTAAAGCGACAACTCAAAAATCGGCGTTTTTGAGTTATGAATAGGAAAAACATTGATAAATATATTATTATCAATCATCAAAACTGTATCAACCTAGCTTCATAACTTGTCCACCAGAGGACACTTGTGTCACTCTTGCTGCCCTAATGCTGTTACCCCTCCATAGGCAAGACTGACACATTGTCAATTCAGTCTTGACTTTTGTGGTGAATGTAAGTGAAAACTAACTTCAAAAATGCATTATTTTGAGTTGATATTGTTAAGGTTTCAAAGTCCGAGAAGACGTTCTTCTATATGGACTTGAGTCGATTTAGCTGACTCCGGTAATGTAAGAACCTGTTGCTTATTTCGAGATATATCACTGTTGGTAAATTAGTTTAAGTCATTTTGAGTTATGTCACTTTTGATAAAATGTGTTTTTTTTTTGTTTTCGGTATTTAAAAAGAGAAAGAATAAAATGTTGAACATTTGCTTTACTTACGTATTTGAGCTATTCTAATTGAAGTTTGCAAAAAGTTAACCTAACCTACTTTGGCCACTTTGACGCAAATATTTTATTATAATGGATGAAATGCTAAATATTTCTTTTACTCTTTATTATTTATCTACGATTTTTAGTTATTGATTTACTTTTATCAAAAGTAGGAAGAAACTGCTGGAATTTCGTGTCGGTGAATTGTTTGATCCTCGCCTCACCCTGTCATAAAACGTATTGTATATTGATGAAGAGAAAAAAAAAACATTTATCAATTGAGACATTTCATTTGATTAATTTTGAAGAGCTTTCTTTGGGGTTAAATTTTGAAAAAGGACTTGTTTTAGTCTTGGAAGCACTACTGTTTGAAAATGCAAACCGATTGAAGCCGCACTTAGAGAATTTTGCAATTGGCGAAATAAAGTAGCATTAACACCACAAGAAAAGAAGAAAAATTTACGCGAAATCCAACTACAACTGGGGTTAAATAAATAATTGATACAACTCTATTAAGTATTAATAATGGGAATAACAATAAACAACTAACGGATATTGAAACTTCAACTGCATCCATGTTTCAAAGGTCAAACGAATAACTTGATGAAATTGATAATGGTTATACTGTCACAAAGTATGACCGTGATGCGATTCACAAATATAAAATCAAATAAGTTTTACTACGTGTCACCTATGCGAAAGCGACGTCGACGATTCAAACGCAGACAAGAATTTTACACACAGTTCCAGTGATAGTTTCTCGGAAAGTTCAGGCGAAAATGACATTGTCAATTGCTCCTCGGACCATTCAGACGAATATGACGTTGTTCATTGCTCTTCGAACCGTTCAGACAAACACGAAGTTAAATCCAGTTCCTTGGAAGATAAAGATCATGTTGATAAAAATGAAGTTGAAATGGACCACAAAAGCAGGAAGGAAAAAGGGAAGAAAGCCTAAAAATGAAATAAACAAACAGGTATCATTGCTAAGAAATTCCGGAAAAGTTTATCAATTGTCATCAAAATCCAAAAAGCAATTTCCTTGGAGGAAAGTAGGTCCACCATGCGCGGCAAATTGTAGACTCGCTTGTATCAGCAAGATAAGCAATTTTTGATAATTACTGGGGCCTTGCTAATTTACAGAGACATTGTTCGGTACATAACCAAATACCGATACTCGAGCACACAGGATCATAGAAAAGGTAATTCTGCATTTTATTTTGAGATAAACAAAACTCGTATTAGAGTATGTACAAGTTTTTCAAATCAACTCTTGATATTAATGACAGACCAATCCGGACAGAGCTTATAAAGAAAAATTATAATGGGTTCTTGGAGCCCGAAATGAGAAGCAAACATGGTAAACAGCCCACCATTGACCCTGAACTTTAAAATAGTGTAAGGCAGTTTAGTGAAGCCATTCCCAGAGTCGAGTGACATTACTTACGGGTTCAAACCATCCGACAATGGAAAAAGTTTGGCAGATCTTTTCCGTGACTACAAGGAAGATCGCCAAAAACAAAACTTACCATTTACAAATGCAACTATGTTTAATCAAATATTTCGAGGCCAGTACATTTCATTTTATATACCCAAAAAGGACCAATGTGAATCATTCAAAAATGCTGATGAAGAGAGAAAAAATACATTACTTTCAGCTTACAACAGGCACCAAAAAGAAGAGGAATTATTACGTAGAGAAAAGGATAATGACAAAGAAAAATCCGAACAGATTTACAGGAGGTAATGCCAATACCCAAACGGTAAATATCTTCATTTTACTACAAAAGTACAATTAATTGCTTTAATTTCACTATAAGCGATCTAAATGCGAAGAATGTTGAGTGTTACTTCTGGGACGAGACAGAAGAAAAACGTGGTGCAATACCAATGTTGTGGGCAGCAAAAAAACAAATAGGTGCTTTAAACATATTCATATGCAGTTAACAAGTTTCCCAAACTTCCCAGTGTTACACATAAATATCTTATACATGAACATTCACAAAATTAAGGTGACAATGTTCATAGCGTAATAGAAAACAGGTTAGCAGGTACCTTAAGGCTTGCCCGATCTACGTACAACAGCAGTATGTAACTTTA
Source organism: Ophraella communa (assembly GCA_035357415.1). NCBI lineage: Eukaryota > Metazoa > Arthropoda > Insecta > Coleoptera > Chrysomelidae > Ophraella > Ophraella communa. Next base: position 13,454,664 of record CM068979.1, on the reverse strand, counting down.
CTTACAATGGCAAAAACGAACGGCCCTCCATATCGTGTTAATGAGTTGACCCATGAATGTTTTTTTGACTTAAAAACTCTGCAACAAAAATAGGGTAATAATTTTACAATGGATGCCGACAGAACGCAAATCAAATGGCAAGGTTCTTCGTGTTGAAAAGCAGCACCCTTCCGCCTTCTTCTACAAAGCTTCCTACGAAGACGTATCTTTCAAGAGGGTCAATGTGGCAAATGGATTCGTTTCCCTGCCAAAATCATACACACATACATACATAAAAATCAAAAGTGTCACAATTCAAAATAATCCAGTCCTTTGTAAGTTTCAACTATATAAAAATTGCCACAACTCAAAAAGCGTGAGTATTCAAGGCTTGGGATCGACATTATGCAATAACAATGTTGGATCAGATTTATCTACCACCTATTTTCGGAAATGATAAGTTGGTTATGTAATAACCAAACTCCCCAAACTCGCTAACCGTTTTTCCCGTTTTCCCAGAAATGTACTTTTTTGACTTGTAACTTGTAACTTTAGAAATACTAGTGCGATATGTTCAATTAGTATAATAATGCTTTTTTAATATTTTTCCAATAAAATTTAAAAGTTTTCACTTTATATTCCTTATGTAAATTTCATGCATACTGCTAAAAGTGACAGCGCACTAAATAAATACTCAATTCGTTGTTTGTAAACCATAATTTAACCATTTTTTTTTAATTTGAAGATTGGACAGAAGCAGCTTTTCTAAATAATTACCATTATTATTATTATTATTATCATTATTATATAAATTAGGATTAATCTTATTCATAGTGTGTATGTAGCTTTCATATAATCATTAATAACAGTTGCATACTATACATTTGTTATTATATGTATTTTTAAATTTACAGTTTTTAATATTCTTAGAAATAAATATCTAAAAATATTGATTAAAAATAATCCTGTGACGTAGTGAAGTCTTCTAATCCAAATGCTGTATTCTATTAGATTAATGTAAAATTCCATAATAAATTATTCCAAAACATTAAGTCATAATCAAGACCAACTGGAACCTGAAAAAAAAGTGTATTTCTACATTAAGAGGCAATGTTGCAATAGCGCTTTCATCATTTAAACATTTTATCAAATATCCGCTAATAAAATGATTATATATTATTTAAAATCGGTAAACAAATAGACCACAAAATAAAGTAAAATTGGATAAATATATGAAACATTGTCTTTTTTTTCAAAAAACCCCTCTTTCTTTGTAAATATTTCATGAAAACATCCCAAATTTTCAGGACGTATGTGGTTCACGCATTGTTAATGTAAGTGTATATTGGTAAACCTGATACATGAACTTTATTTTAAGTTCTATGTTTTTTTTTCATGAAGTTGACAAGGGAGTGAGGCGGTATGACTGTGAACGACTATATGCGTTGAATGTTACAAAAGTTGTAATCATTATAATAAATTATATTCTCTAACTTTTATTTAATTAAATAAGTATTTTACTCCCACCTATAAATAACCTAACATTGGTTATGGGCCCAGGCAGTGTAAAAGTTAGAGCAAAATTGGAAAATTAAAAGAAGTGAGGTTAAGCACGTGGCAATTTAATACAATTAAAAAATATATGGAGTTTAAGAAAACTAACAATATGGATAGTAACGAAAATAAGTATGGAATGGTTCCATTTAAAGGAGAAAATTTTGACAATTGGAAATTCAGAGTAGAATCGGTACTTATAGCATTAGAAGTTCATAAAGTATTAGATGATATACAAGAAAAGGATAAAAATGAAAAGAGGAAGAAAATGGATAACAAGGCGAGAGTCCAGAGTGTGGCAGACTCTCATCTTGAGTACATAAAAAAACTTAAAAACTGCAAGTAGCATGTTAAAAAAATTGGAAACTGTGTTTGACAAAAAGGTTGTTTGTTCCAAATTTTACCTGTTAAAGGAACTGGTTGGTTTAAAATATAATGGTTCTGAATATTTACAACAACATTTTGCCAAATACGACAAAATTCAGAGAGAATTAAGAAACTTGGGGGCAAATATAAAGTGTTATCGATGTGGTAAAATTGGCCATTTAAAAGAAGTATGTGGGGTAAGATGCTTTGTATGCAAAAAAATTAGGACACAGAGCGTCAAATTGCAGAAGTAAACAATACAATAACCAAGAGGCTAATTGTGCACATATTGCATTCTATACAACATTATATACAGAAGATGAAAATTCCAATATAATATGGTGGTATGTTGATTCAGGTGCTACACATCACTATATAAATGATAAAACTATTTTGACAAATATCAAATATTTCAATTCACCAAAACCAATTCAATTAGCTGAAAAAGGTAAGGTTATGAGTACCATTTGCTATGGGGACCTTAAGCTACAAGCTGTGGTAGATAACAGAAACATTAAGGCGCGATTCCACCAGTGTGCTGAACTGTGCGGCACTGTAATGCACAGTGTGCATTACACTCTGGTCGACTCACTATGGCAAACAATAACAAATTGTATGCGAACATTCTAGAAATGTTCGCGCACATCTGTTTATCATTGTGCGCACACACAAGCATGCAGTGGACTCGTGTCGACGCGTACACGCTTTTGTTCGCGAACTCAGTCTTGCTTCCGCCACCGGAGCGAAAACATTTATTTGTACGCGCACATTTTTAACAGAGTTAAATATGGATTGGACGAATGATAAAATTATTAAATTGAAACTTATACTCAATTATGGGATTCCAGTCACAATTATTATAAAAATAAAAACAAAAAACACGACACCACTCAAGAGATAGCTCAATGTTTCAATTGTGACTCGACTGAGGTAATGAGAAAATGGAAGATTATTTTGGCTCAATATCGAAGAGAAAAAAAGCAAATCGCGGATTCAAAATCTTCAGGTTCTGGTATTTCAGACATATCGTCGGTCCTAAGGCAAAACCACGAATGTGAAAAAAAAGCTAATTTCACTTATGTGCATGGTTAAATTTAGTTTTGCGTTAAGTTTCCTATGACAAAACCACGAACGTGAAAAGTAAACCTCTATAGGTCATTTCTGTAACTAAAAAACCGCTAATGTGATTTATTTTCAAATGCTACAATACCAAATCACGGATGTGCCACATTCGTATTTTTGCCATAGTAGAATCCACTCAAATGTTAGTATACCAAGTCACGAATGTGCCACATTCGTATTTTTGCCGTAGTAGAATTTCCTCCTCCCCTCTACTCGCTTCGGGTGATTCGTGATGTGTCCGGTAGGTGTGCGTGGAAGGTTATAGTTTATAGTCGTATTTTGTCCGTTGTGCATGCAACCTGTTGTGTAAACGCGTCTTTGTGAGAATTATCTTTAAATAACTTGTGTATATCATGATGAGTAGAGGAAAAAGGCTTGTGACGATGTGTGTTCGTCAGGAGAAAGAAGAGGAACCCTCTATTGATGCCGACGAGAAGTGTAAGTTTATTGTTAGTTACGATTTTTATGAATAATGTTGGAAACATAATAAACTTGTAAAGTGGTCTAATATTACTAATTTTATTATTTTAGCTTCTGAGAACGATCCTTTTGATGATATTGAGGACTCAGACGAGTACATTCCTACATCCAGCGGGGAGGAATCGGAAATCGAAATCTCCAATAATACAGGGCGAACATCAGAGGAAACGAGAGACGCAATAGTTACAGGTACCCAAAAACAGTTTTGAGACTTTAGTCGGGACTGTCTGTTTATCACTGAGGTTAATTTGGTCTTTTTCTCTTATTCAGTTACTTTTTTTTGTTTGATTTATTATTTCATTATTTTCGTTATTTGTTTTTATTGAAGTTTTTTATTTTTGCAATTTCTTTTAATTATCAAATTCGACGGAGTATAGGGCTCGTTTAAACGTTTTTATTTTGTTTTGTTGTTAATCATCTAATCATTTGTTGTCACTTTGTCCTTCCATATGCTTATACCGACATAATTAATTTCCAGAGAAGGTGCCTTTAAAAAAGAGAAAAAAAAATATCAACTTGAGGAGCATCAGAAAACAAAATAGATTGCTTGGGGAAAGCTACGAAGGACATAAAGGTATCGTACATGCAGCTCGCCCAATGCTTCCGTCTCCGTGTGCTGGGAAGCTCAAGCACAAATACTGCAACTTAATCGCAGAAGAGAGAAGAGTAGAAATATACCAAAACTTTAGAAAATTACCTACCATCCACGATCAGCGACATTTTATTGCCAGTCATGTGCAACGAAAAAATAAAAAAGGACTACGAGAAATTTAGAACATTCGCGAAAAACATACACCAACCACTATAGTTTTACTGTTGGAGGAGAAAAGCAAAATGTATGTAGGGATTTTTTATGGCCACTCTTAATGTTACTGATTCATTAGTAAGAAGTTCACTAAAAAAATATTCAACCAGTGGAACATTGGAGGAAGACAAAAGAGGTAAACATCCCCCCAAAAATAAAGCTAACGAGGATGCTGTAAAATTTCTGCGAGATCACATTTTGTCATACCCTGCAGTAGAATCACATTATTGCCGGAAATCATCGACAAAAAAATATCTCGACTCCTCTTTAAATGTGTCAATAATGCACAGAATGTACAAGGAAGCATGTATTGTGGAAGGCAAGACTCCACTCTCCCTCGAAAAATATAGACTAATATTCAATGAGTACAATTTAGGTTTCCACAAACCTAAAAAGGACCAATGTAAAATTTGTGAATGCTATCGCAGCTCTTCACCAGAGGATAGGAATGAGGCTTCGTACAACTTGCACATTAAAAGAAAGGATTTGGCACGATTATCCAGAGACCATGACAAACGATTGGCCAAGGAGGACGAATCTGTCCTTTCAATCAATTTCGACCTCGAAGCTGTCCTAAATACTCCCAAAACATCAACTGGACAAGTTTTCTACCTACGAAAGTTGGCGGTCTACAACCTTACTGTTTATGATTTGAACAGTCAAGAAGGAACATGCTTTCTGTGGGATGAGACCCAAGGAAGAAGGGGGGCCATCGAAATTGCGACATGCTTGTTCAGCTACATCATGGACCAACCAAATAAAAAATCAGTATACATGATGTCAGACTCCTGCGGTGGCCAAAATAAAAACAGTATATTTGCAGCTATGTGCTTGTATTTAATACAAACCCATCCTACATTAGAAAAAATCCGGCACTCATTTTTTGAGCCAGGGCATAGCGAAATGGAGTGCGATTCTATACACTCTAAAATCGAAAAAAAATCAAAACACGTGCCAGTTTACGTGCCAGAAGGATGGGCTCAGATAATCAGGATGGCTAGAAACAAACCATTTCCTTTTGTGGTAAGGAAAATGACATTCGACGACTTTCTCAATTTTAAATTATTATGTTCCAATCTAAAAACAGTACCATGGAGACAAGTTTGTTGTCTAGAGTTTAGAAAAACTAATCCATTTTCAGTGTTTTTTAAAAAAGACTTTGACCAGGAATTCACTGAGGCTAATCTTAAAACTAAAGGAAGACCAAGTAAACCAGTGATACCCAAAGCCTATAGTAAGCCAATACCCATAGCCCCAGCAAAGCTTAAAGACTTACAAACCATGTGCAAAAGTTATACCATTCCTAAGGAATACCACAATTTTTTTATAGTTTAAAATCATGTTCGAACGAAAAGGACAAGTTACCCGAACCAGATGATGAAGAAAATAGTGATTATGAATCATCATAATGATAAAAATAGACAAAAATTGTTTAATATTAATTTTATCAATATTAATATAAATTGTTAACAGCATTCACCTCAATAAACAATCTTATTTCAAAGATGTTGTTATTATTAATATCCCTAATATTATTCAAATTTGTCAAAGAGTACAAATGCAAAACAGCGAATGTGAACTAATTGGGTAATTGTACACATTTATTCTAATTCACTCAATATGTCATGAAACAGCACTATTGATGAGCGAAGATGGTCGTGGGTTTGATTAGGTAAGTATGCAACCTGATTTTTGGAAGCCAATAGAAACTTCAGACCTTGTTTTCTCAAAATGACGTATCTGCACATTCGTGGTTTTGCTTTAGGACCGACGATATATAAACCAAACGCCAGTGTGAACTCACAGGACGAAATAAATGAACAACTTCCGTCGATAGTGCTATGGGTAATTTGGTTCTCAGTATCAAAACTGTCAAGAGAAGTATAAAGTTGTGAAGACGACTTTTGTGTCATCAAAAAATTGTGCAAGTAACAACATGTCAGTGTTATTAATTGTGCCTTTTCTGAAGCTAACAGAAGATGTTTTCTGAGTACGCGAAATACAGCGGACGTAATCCCAAACACATTTTCCACAACACGTCTCGCTCTGCTCAACCGATAATTAAATATTCTTTCTTTTGATCTTTTGTCATGTTGACTGGGATATGGTTTCATTACATTTACATCTAATGCAAAAGCGTCATCTGCCACAATGACATGTGGAATTAGTTTGTTCCTTCCGGGTGGCGCATAAGGTTGAGGCAAATTTAATTTTCCTTGCTGAAGATTAGCATAGAAACCAGTATTTTTGAAGACACCACCATCCGATATTCTTCCTTTACAACCGACATCTACGTACGTGAATTTATAATTTGCATCAACCAGTGCTAAAAGTACAATGCTGAAAACACTTTTGTAATTGAAAAAGTCACTTCCAGTATTATTTGGAGCTTGAATAACAACATGTTTTCCATCCATAGCCCCAATGCAATGAGGGAAATTCCATAGATCGTCAAATTGACGCTCTATCTTTATCCATTCTTCTGAAGTGTTAGGCATCTAAAAAAAGAAATCTTATTATTATTTCAGCTACTACAAGATATCCAGGTACACACAGTTAATGAAGATCAAGAATCTCCTCAGGAAAGGCCAGTCGAAAAGTTTTAAGTTCCGAAGAAACGTCGTGCTGTAGATGAAGACCCCAGAATTGCCCATGCTTTGTCTATAATGGAAAACGTAAATAACCAGATGAAAGAGAAAAAACATGATGATGACGACATTTTTATTATATGACGCTATTATTGGTACTGGAAAATATATTATGACTCCAATGCCTTCCCCGTATTCAGATTCGTCGAATTCTCAAAGCCAAGGACTTACTTCAAGTTTTCATGTCCGCAATAATGATTACTCAGAACTTTTACGCGAGAATGACAGCGAAATATTAACTTGGCGTGATATGTAATGCAATAAAAGAAACTTAAATTAAATGTGATTTTTATTTTCTTACCTTAATATTTTCTTTCAACACGCTTATCAGCGCCTTACAGGTCTCAGGTACAATCCGAGCAATAGGAGAACGGGTCACAGTGGCCATAGGGGCACAGTGGACACTTCGGATTATTTTCCATGAATATTCAATACATGTGCTGCCCTCTTGATGAGAGATGTCCAAGTACAACTTGGATTGAGCCATGTGTATTTCTAGTCTTGAAAGTGACACGTGTCAATTATATGGTCAAAAGGTTCAAAAAAGGTTCAAAGGAAACTCAAAGTCTATCCCACAACTGTTTAATTTAATGTTGCAACTAGTTTCGGTCCTATAGGACCATCATCAGGCTGAAATAATTACAATATAATAGAAAGAGGATCCTAAAAGTATTATATCAAGTTGAAAATTCAAAACAATTCCTTACAATTATTAACAAAATTGAACCAATAATACAAAAAATATGAAGTCACAATCAAATGTCAAAATATATCAAAACAATAAACAATAATAATACTATGAAACCACAAGTTATTGTTCACATAATTAAGCAAAATTAAATAATATAATATAATAATATAGCAAAGTTAACATTGTTAAATTTGAGTTTACACTAAAAATACTTTAAGAGTCAAAAGATGATAAACTTTTAAAAAATATCTATAAATTTATTTATATTACTGACAAGTAGAGATTAAAGTCAAAAAACAATTCAAAAAATATATAGACTAATACCAAAATGCCATTCAAGATAAATTGATGAGGAAATGTTAAGTGTTTAATCAAAACTAATATAATAATGAACAACAACTTACCGTAAAAAGTCATGAGACAAAAATCACAGTAGATTAAATTTTAAAGGGATAATAGTTAATAGTTAAAACATCTCAAAAGTAGAGACCGATATGGAAATAGTGGGAAAATGTAAAATAGTTTTTTAAAAAACTTTTTAAACACCCAATAGAACAAATGGGGAATATAATGAAAAGTATCAAAGGTTAAATTTTGAAAAAATATAATTTGAAAATATAGTAATTCCCAATAGTGGGAGTATTTATACAATTCAACTGTTATAGGAAGAAGTTTAAGAAAATGATTGGAAGAGAAAATTATTAGAAGTTTTATAAAATAAGAAACTTTAGGGGATGAACAAATCTCAAAGTGAAGAAACTCATCTTTTCCATGTGGATGGAATTTCTGGTTAAGAACCTCCAAACAGGAAAATATCCCACTAAAGTTAATGAGGATGAAATTAAGTATAAAAATTATCATCTTCATCCATTAAAACGTAGAGATGTCAGAAGATTTTAACAATCTACGAAAATGTATCTGAAGTAGACACACCACCACTAACGACTATTCAGTAGAACAAGGTTAACTTGTCATATTTCAATGTAAAACCGAGCAGCATGGGATTAGAAGAAAGGGAAATATCTAACCAACAAGTGTAGTGTCAAAGAACCATGAAAAAGTATCCTTAAACCAAAGTGTCTATGTCAAATTTAGGAATAGAAACGAAGAAGAAAATTAGTAAAGAAATTCATCTTGTTGACAAAATGTTATTTTTGAGACTGAGGAAAACATAACTTTCAGACGGTCTAAGTTGTTCATTAAGGCAATTAATGTTATCATCTAAAAGGGCAGTATGTATCTCAAGGCTTTCTAGCAAATTCAATCTAAAACCTTTATCGCAAAAATGCAGTAAATCTACCCTAAACAATTCACGAGAGTGGTTTTTAGAAAGGATGTGATTAGCAAACGATGAAGGAGAATTGAAATGTTCAAATTTCTGGTAATTCTTAATGAAGTTAACATGTTCAGAAATACGTGTTTCAAGTCTACGTCCACATTGACCAATATAAACTGAATTGCAATCAGCACAAGAGAGTCTATAAACCCCCGATTTATGTAACTTGGGAATAGGATCTTTATTATGAACTACAACGGATTTAAGTGAGTTATTAGTTTTGAATGCAACCTCAATATCAAATTGTTTAAAAATCTTCTGTATTTTGTAGGAAATATTGCCAAAGAAGTGAATGGAAACTCGAAAATTTCTAATAGAATAATCTGTAACATTTAAACTATTGTGACAAGATAACCTGAACTTAATAAAAAATTTTAAGTACAATCTTTGTATGATATGTAACGGGTAATTGTTATTGACTGCCAATTGTTTTATAACATTAATCTCATCCACAAAACCAGAATTAGAAAGAGGTAAGGAAAAACATCTATGAAAGAGACTATTAAAGGCTGCTAATTTATGTGTCATTGGGTGACAAGAAAAATAATCTATGAGTCCATCAGTTGTAGTGGGTTTTCTATACACTCCAATATCCAAACGATGCAAAGTAGTATTTCTCGAAATCAGAATATCAAGAAAAGGGATACAATTGTTGGTTTCAAACTCAACTGTAAAGCGTATCCTTGGGTGTAAAGAGTTAATGAAATTTAAAAAAGAATGAAAGGACTGTAAAGAACCATTGAATAACAAAATGCAATCATCTACATATATATAGTAGAAGACAATATCATTTTTAAAAAATGAATCAAGAAATTGTGACTCTAAATTATTCATAAAAACCTCAGCAAGAAAGGGGGATAAACTAGAACCCATCGCTAAGCCCTCCGTCTGTTCATAAAAAACATCATTAAATTTAAAAAAGTTTTGTTCCAAAGTCAAACCAAGCAATGAACAAAAATCAAGTACAATATGAGTTGGAGTATCATTAAGAAGCATCAAGTTTCTCACGAGTGAAATACAATCCGAAGGTGGAATACTGGGGAACAAATTACTAACATCTAATGAAACTAAAAATGAATTGTCTGGGACTGAGACATTTATAAGCTTATTAGCTAAATCAATAGAGTTTTTAATAGAAAATTCATTATTGAAATTAGTTAAAGTTTTCAAATTGGAACAAAGAAAGGAAGCAAGTTTAGATGCGGGTGTGTTAATGAAACTAACTACAGGGCGTATGGGAACATTAGCTTTATGGATCTTAGGAAGACCATAGAGTAAAGGAGTAACTGCTCTCATAGGACACAATTTGAAGTGATTCTGATTGAAAGAGAGGAGAGGAGAGGAGAGGAGAGAAGAGAATTATATGGTCGATAGTGATTTGCAGGTGCTCTGAGTAAATATAAGGTGAGTTTTATTTTTAGTGTAAATCAAAATCTTACAATTGTTTCCGTTTCGCTGTGTGTTCATTATATTAGTCACTTAGTCCCCTAGCATGTTTAATTTCAAAACTATTGAAATCCATGAGAAGTTGTGGGACTGCTACTTTTTTGTTGTTGGTTAATTTCGTACACAGTGGCCACTTCGAATAAGGACACAGTGGCCACTGCTTTTTCACAAAGGTTAAGTAGTGGCCACTGTGCCCCACATATTTTCAAGGGTTTTTTTGAACAAATTCTATGCCTATTAATAATGATTTAGATATCTTTAGTACGTACCTACCTACAGTAACAAAATTTCCACATTTCAGATTATGACAGCAGAATGCCTCGCAATAGGCAGCGAAAATCTTCAATTGGTTTAACCGCAGAAAGTGATATGAAAGAAGCTGTCATGTCTATTCTCAATGGTGGATTGTCTACGAAGGCTGCAGCGACCCGTTATAACATTCCACGCACAACCTTGTGTAATATAAGAAAAGACTACTCTTCTATTCAAGTTATCTTTATTGATTGATTTTATTAATTCGCACGTCAAATTACAATAATAAAAATGCATACGCTGAATTAGCTGAATTAGCAAAACAATACATTATATTTCAATATTAATTAAAAACTAGGTTACCAATGTTTATACAGTATTAAATTACACAATAACTAAAAATATACTAAGTGATATAATTTATCCGTTACACCTCCCTTTCCTAGAGAAAGACCTTCACTATGGCCACTTATGAAGGGCTTTCTTGTGCAAAAATATAGACAAAGAAAACATTCTAGTATAATAACGATAGAACAAACATTAAACTTGGTTAAGGAGAAATTATATACTTAGATAATGAAATTATCTTAATTACCTAAATTACCCAAAATTAACATAAACCTAATGAACAAGAGAGAGAAGGGAAAAAAAAATACATATATATAACCGAATATAAAAGGATATATGTATATATATATATATATATATATATATATATATATATATATATTGTAATGATTAATTATTAAAATTAAAAATAACTTACCAAATTAAGGTATAAGATAATGATAAATAAAAATTAGAACAAAAACTACAAATAATAAAAAAATTATAAAAACAAATACATTTTTTTTATATAAATAATAAATGTAATAAGTGTAATTTATTACATTATATATGTGTCCAATTGGAAAATGTTGCACGTTTAACTTAAATTATTACTATTTCTATCACTACATATTTAATATTCATTGTTTTCATGTTACATATGTTTTAACACGATTTTTGTGTACTGTCACTTCTTTGCCTTTATTATTTTTAATGGTACAATTTGGATCGCTTACTGAGACAACTGAAAATGGTCCCCCAAACCACGAATCAAGTTTTTGACGACCTTCATTATTTAGTAATACGAGATCTCCTGGCTTAATTGTTAAATGTTTTGAGTTTAGGTCCCATTGAGTTTTCCGAGCTTTCTTTGCTGCTTCAAGAAATTCTTTAGCTCTATTTTGTGCGAATTGTAACCTATATCTAACTTCTTGCTCATAAGCATCAACATTATAGAGTGGATCTATGTGAGCATCACTTAACGTTCCCGATAAATCAGCTTTTTTCCCAAATACTAATTCGAACGGTGTATAATTGTGGTAAGTACTGGGTGTTGTATTATAACAAAATGCAAAATATTGTGTCCACACGTCCCAATCGGTAAGTGCGTTGTTCACATACATTCTCACAAATTCGTTTAATACGCGATGGTTGCGTTCACAGCCTCCGATACTTTGACTATGATAAGCTGTAGATGTACTATGTTCAATAATTAATAGTTTTGCAAGGTTTTGGAAAAGTTCATTCTTATATTCGGTACCTAGATCTGTCCTGATTTGCTTCATCGGACCGTAAATAAGAACAAAATTTTCGAAAATTGCTTTAGCCACTGTGATAGCTTCTTTATTAGGAATTGGTTTAATAATAACGTACTTAGTTAATTCGCATTGAATTGTTACAGCATAGATATTACCAGCATCAGATTTTTGAAAAGGACCTATTGTATCTATACAAACTATATCAAAACCTTATTGTGGGGTGGGTGTTAAAACAAGTGGTTCCGTATGCTTGAATGATGCTTTATTAACTTGGCATTTATGACATTTTTTACAAAAATTGGCAACGTCTCGCGACATGTGTTTCCATCTATAAAATGCTTTAATTTTTTTGAGAAGTCTTTTTTGACCAACATGACCTCCGTAGAGAGGATCATTATGGAATTTTTCAATCAGACGCTCTTTTTTATCCCTATCTGTAATTAATACTGGAGGGTTACAAAGTATAATAGTCACATTTTTAAGTATTTTATTCCCTATATTTTTAAATTCATTAGCAGTGCACTGGCTAAATAATTTATCATTTAAATTTAATCTTAACTTAGGAAACTTATAATCACCAGCCAATTTTTCTAGCTGAGATAATATTTGCTCTAATGCAAAATTATCTTTAACCCTTCAAGCACTGACGTTACCATATGGTAACAGAGAGAAGACAGTTTTCTACCGCCAAATAAATATTGAAATTACATCTTAAAAATTTAGATGGCGCTAGGATAGTTCTCTTCATGCATCGAACTACGTATATTTTGATGTTTCATACACAGTTGGGATTTTCAATCCGTCAGATAAAGTGTTGAACGATCGTTTCTTTTCACCCGGCAGAAAAATGGATATCCGCTTCACGTAAGTTGCCAGAAATACCGCAATTTCCTCTATTTTGCTAATTCAACCATATTGTACGATCAATAATAGATAGAGAAATATTAGTCACTGTCAAAAATTCAAAAAAGAGGTTTTGATTTTGATCATCATCCCGATATATCACGGCGTTACCAAATGGTAACGCTAGTACTTTAGCCTGATATTATGAACAAATTGTTTTCAGTGGAGGATTAACCCTCGAGGAAGCTTTGGAACTGGCCTATTCAGAGGAAAATGACGTATCAGATATATATATCACCCCACCTGAACCTCATGTACTAACTGATGAAGATTCAGGAGATGAATCAGAGCTAATACCTGATCATTTCACTGGAAGACAATTGCGATCTGAAGCAGAAGTATTATTTAGAAATGGTGATCATGTTACAGAAAGTGTTATGGATGACACATCAGATTTCTTTCAAGAGAATGGGAGAGTTAGAAATGACAACATTGGAAACGCTGACAACGTCAATGCTGACATGGTGAATACTGAAAATTCATTTCTTTATGAAAATTGTAATACACATGATATCGAATGGATCAGAGGGGACATGACTAGTATCCAAAAGGTCTTTCCTAGCGGCGATTATTCTAAATATAAAAATATGTCAGCTACTGAATTATTCGAGCTATTTTTCGATGATTCAGTCACCTCTTTGTTGCTTCAAGAAATACAGAGATATGCTTTGTTTATGAACTCTCCTGACCCCAAAGTGACACTTGCTGAACTGAAATGCTTTATTGGTATATTGATTGTGAGTGGGTATAATGAGTTGCCTGGAAAAAATACTACTGGGTTTCTGAAAACGATATGAAGAATTTGGCTATCAGTAACGCGATGAGGCGAGATCGTTTTTTCAAATAATGCGATTTCTGCATTGTGCTGATAACACGCAGATAAATAAGGAAGATAAGTTATGGAAACTTAGACCAATGATTGAGAGGATAAAAAAAAATTGTTTACAGAATTTTGTACCCGAACAGCATATTGATTATGACGAATCAATGATAAAATATTATGGGCACCATGGGTGCAAACAATTTATACGCGGTAAGCCCATACGATTCGGCTATAAAGTTTGGAGTATGAATACAAAAGAGGGTTACCTCATAAATTTCGAGGTATATCAAGGTAAAAGATTCGTTGGAAACGAGAAAGATGAGCGAGCTTTTGGAAAGGCGGCTGCTCCGTTTGTTGCTATGTTACGAGACTTACCTCATAAAAATCTACCCTATAAATTCTACCTAGATAATCTTTTCACAAGCATACAGCTTTTCAATTTTTTACGAATAAATGGATATTCTGGAACGGGCACCATAAGAGACAACCGGATTCCAAAACAGTGTCCTCTCAAATCGAAGGCAGAACTGAAAAAGCACCGAGAGGAACATTTGATCACTGTATTGCTAAAGATGTTGGTATCATTTTAGCTAGATGGGTAGACAACAGTATAGTTACAGCCGCTTCCACTTCATATGGAGTACAACCAACATGTAATGTAAAACGTTATTCTCAGAGTGATAAGAAGGTTATACAGGTACCAAGACCTAATCTTATTGGTCAGTATAATCATTTCATGGGAGGAACAGACCAAATGGATGAGAATTTGGGAAGATACAGAATATCAATTCGCGGAAAGAAGTGGTGGTGGTGTATATTCACTTGGATGATTGACGTGGCGATAATCAATGCATGGATTTTACGTAGAAACTCGATGGGTGTACATTCGGAACAATTATCATTCCGTAGAGATATTGCTCAAACATATCTGCATAAATATGGCGTGATGCCAAAAGTTGGTGGACGTCCTCCCACTAATAGAAACAGCATATCATGCAATAGAGTGGCTGATGATGTAAGATACGATGGAATGAATCATCTTCTGGTCCATACCCCTAATAAAAAAAGGAGGCGTTGTGCAGGCGAAGGCTGTATTTCCAGTGTGAGAACCATGTGTAACAAATGCAATGTAGGTTTGTGCATTGATTGCAATCAGATATTCCACACACTATGAACATAGATGTACACTGGAAAAGTGACTTTTTACTTTACTTTTTTACTTTTTACTTTTACTTTTTTATTTTTGTGAATTTACTTTTTTATTTGTGTGAATTGAATATTATTTATCTCATTAAAAGTGTTGTATTCATTTTTTACCTCACCTTCCATGAAAGTACTAGCGTTACCATATGGTTACGTCTCATATCTCACACTGGAAAATAATTCTGTCGAAAATTTTGTATAATCAAGTCACATCACTTCATTGTTTATCAGAAAAAAACATTTTTCGAAACAGAATAAAAAAATGTTAAACTTCGGACTTGAAGGGTTAATGATTGAAAGTTTGCTTTGAGCGCTCATTTTTCTTTCGTGACTTATAGTTATATTAATGTATGTGGGATAAATATTAAATTTTACTAAAGGTAATTTTAAAGCGTCTGCGTTATCTAGAGTTTCAATTACTCTAAGACTGGGTGTAAATTTTTCTTTAGTTGGCGTTTCGTCTTTACTTATATTTTCTAATTTTTTTGACTTTGACCGGGTCGTGACAAAAATTGAACTTGCGTTTGTATGAATTTCTTTTAAATGTTCTATGTTTACCCTTGATAGTGCATCTGCAGTGACATTGTCTTTACCCTTAATGTATTCTATATCAAAGTTAAACTCTTCTAAGTCTAGACGCATTCTAGTGAGCTTTGAATTAGGATCTTTCATTGAAAATAAATAAACAAGTGGTCTGTGATCTGATTTGACTAAGAATTTTTGTCCATATAAATAACAACGGAAGTATTTTATAGCCCAATGAATTGCTGTTAATTCTTTTAGAATAGTAGGCTTATGGGATTCTCCTTTCGTGAAAGTACGAGACGCATATGCTATGGGAAGTTCTTGTCCCTCAAATTGTTGGCAAAGTACAGCTCCACATGCGATATTTGATGCATCTGTCACCAAAATAAATTTTTTAGAAAAATCTGGGTATTGCAAAATTGGTGGATTTATTAATGCATTTTTTAAAAGGTTAAACGAATTTTGGCATTCCGCTGACCAAACAAACTCAGCATTTTTCTTTGTTAGTTTATTTAATGGATATGTAATAGTTGCGAAATGTGGAATAAATCTACGATAATAGTTACAAAATGCAACCAACCGTTTTACATCGTCTGCAGTTTGAGGAATTGGGTAATTGTTTATGATATCGTACTTTGACTCGTCCGGCAAAATTCCTTTGTCTGTGATTTTGTGTCCTAAAAATGTAACCTCTTTTCTGAAAAAATTGCATTTTTTGGGATTTAATTTTAAACAAAATTTCCTGCAAGTATTGAAAACGTCTCTTAAATTATTTAAGTGATGATTTTCGGAACAGCCAATTACGATAAGATCATCCATGTAAAGAAAAGCCTTTTCCGGGGTTACTCCCGCAAAAGCGATGGACATCATCCTTTGGAAACTATTAGGACTTACTGATAATCCGAATGGAAGTCTAGTAAATCTATAGGATCCACCATCTACGCTAAAAGATGTTATATCACGAGAAGATTCGTCTAGAGGAATTTGATGAAAACCCGACATAAGATCAATAACAGAAAACCATTTTGCTCTTCCAAGCTGATCCAGAATGTCATCTATGCGATTAAGTGGAAATTTATCAGCAATTAAGTTTTTATTTACGGCTCTAAAATCTATACATAATCTCCACGCCTTTTGACCATTTGTAGATTTTTTGGGTACAAGTAATATTATAGTCCGATACTGAGGTTTCAATAATATCATTACGCCATAATTCCTGTATTTGTTTATTTATTTCTTCTTTCAATACTCTGGGTGTTCTATAATTTTTGATATAAACGGGTTTGTTATTTGCCAATTTCAATTTTTGTGTATAAAAATTATTTACAGTCAACTTATCAGTTTTTAAAGCGAAAACATCTGAATATTCTTTGCAAAGTTTAAAAAGATCATTTTTAATAAATTCGGGTACATCCTGATTAATTTCAGACATTAATTGAGAGTTTCTATCTTTCGAGTCTATTTCAATATTGTAAATATCGAACTCATTTAAACTTAGTGTTTCTAATTTTGGTATTTCACAGTGCACACTGTTAGAAGTAGTGTTTATAATCCTAATTATGGGATTTTTATTTGAAACTATGGATCTAGCAATAAACACTCCGGGATAAATCTCTTTATTTACGACCACCGAGTCACCCTCTAAATTTTTAAGTTGATTAATTTGTCTATTAACTTCACATCTAGGAGGAATATGTAAAAAATGTTCATCAATGCTACTAAAGATCGGGATAACAATATTGATATTTTGAAGTCGAATGGTCATTGTCCAGTTGGAGTAATCAATGACCGCTTGATGTTTGACGAGAAAATCCCTTCCTAGAATTCCGTCTGCGGGTATGGGAAAATTTGAATCAACTATATGGAATTTATGGCTCAGAGAGATTTGATCTAACCAAATGTATGTTTCTGTGACCCCTAATGAATTAA
Organism: Ophraella communa; assembly: GCA_035357415.1. Lineage (NCBI taxonomy): Eukaryota > Metazoa > Arthropoda > Insecta > Coleoptera > Chrysomelidae > Ophraella > Ophraella communa. Next base: position 13,437,016 of record CM068979.1, on the reverse strand, counting down.
CTATTCCGCTGGTTACGCCCTTAATTTTACTAGGATTAGAGTAATCTAAAATTTGATTTGGGTATACTTTTGTTCTTTTAAAAACTGATATGTCTGCACCTGTATCTACTAAAAGTGATGATTTACAGCCGGTCATAGCAATATCTAATGATACGAAATTTGATAGATTTAGGTTAAATGAGTATATTTTTACATGTCCCCCAACATTGCTTGACCCTGTTGGGGGTCGGGGGTGTTTTCCGAATCATCCATGTTATCCATGTACCGTATGGATGTATTATTATTAAACCTGTTTCTTTCCTGACGATAATTATTATCATTTTTGTTATAATTATTATTGATGAAGTTATTATTTCCGCGCCCCCTATAATTACCGCGTCCACGATTTCCTCGATAGTTGTAATAATTATTATAACGGCCTGAATTAAAATTACCGCTAATCTGGCCTCTGCCACGGAAGTTACGCCTGTTATCATATGAAAACCTATTAGATCTGAAATGAAGTACTTTTGAAGTGTCCATGGGCGAGGAGTTTACGAACTTTGTTAAAACATCTTGTGTGGTAGAAAATGATCCAGCTTCTATTATTAGTTTAGCCCTATCTGATTGAGCATTTTGGCTAATTGAACGCACTATAGTGTCCACTGTATAATTTTCTGCTACTTCGATTGGTACTCCTTCAGTAATGTACGACTTTTTCAACTTTACTGCTAGCGCCTCTATTTCGCCTGCGTAACTTGAAGCATCTTTGTTAAGCTGTTTATAGTTCATTATTTTAGCTGACAGTAATCTGGAACTTTCGCCTTTTATGTCTTGCCTAAGCTTCGTTATTATGCCTTCAATAGTTGTCTCATTAGCAATAAGGTCTCTTGCCCTTCCTGTCAAACGAGTACGACTAAAAGCTACAGCGTTATTTTCATGTCCAGTAGCATTTTGTTTTAATAGCTCTAAAGCGTCCAGAAATGATGTTAGATTGTCCGGAGAACCATCAAATGCAGTTGGCACTAGTTTACTTGCAAAATTTATAAAATCAATTGCACTTAAAGCCATTTCTGCTAGTTTATAGTCGTCAGAGTCTGAAGTTTCCTCGTCCTTTATCTCCTCGTCCAGAACCAATATGTCAATAGTTTCTATACACGAGTGCGGTACTTTATATTTAACGTTTAAACACTGAAAAGCTCTAACTACTTTGTCCCTAACTTTATAAAAATATTTTTTACAAATTTCTTTTTCTAAACTATCTAAAGAACTCCAAGAATTTGCAAGATTAGAAGTAAACTCATTAAACAAACTAACCAGTTGATCTCGGATTTCGTGTCGTATTGATTCGGTCCTAGGTACTTGTTTTTTAATTGCCCTTTTGGCCTGACCCGATATATCCTCCGTTAATTGTATAAGAAGTACATTTAAAGTTTCATGGGAGGCCTGCATGAGAAATTGTAACCATACCAAAAAAAAAAAATCTAATATACGCTAATAATATGCATTAAAATTAAGTGTTGATAAGGCAGAGAAATGTATTAGTACAACAAAAAAAAAACAAAAACTTACGATTTCAAGCTACACCTCATCACTGCACTACCTTTCACTTTCACTTCTATTTTCATTGTTTCTTAGCTCACTATTTGTAGGCTCCTCTCAGTTGGGGTGCTCCTTGGGATTCTATGCAGCCGTATTTACGTTTCCCATGGATACTGCTTCAGCTAGGTCTCTGCGAACTTGCTTCCTAACTGCTTTTTTATACCCTCTGCAGAACTTCAAACTTACGCTAATGACCAGAAAAACGAGAATCAGATACAGTATAACTTTCACATCTTTGGTTACGTTGTACTCTGTCTCTTGTACAATGAAATTCGAGTTCACAACTCCGTTTTCCTGAACTTTTTGCTCCGTAGATTTTGTTTGTCCCATCTTAACATTAATAACTGTTTATCTTAACATTAATAAATGTTTATTGGCTGTTTATCCTTATTTCTTTTCCTTTCCTTAACTGACCGAAGAAAAACCAAAAAACTTTGGCAGGATCGCCATGTAATATAAGAAAAGACTACTCTTCTATTCAAGTTATCTTTATTGATTGATTTTATTAATTCGCACGTCAAATTACAATAATAAAAATGCATACGCTGAATTAGCTGAATTAGCAAAACAATACATTATATTTCAATATTAATTAAAAACTAGGTTACCAATGTTTATACAGTATTAAATTACACAATAACTAAAAATATACTAAGTGATATAATTTATCCGTTACACTTGCGACGGTATTTACAAAAGTGCAGAGATCAGAATATAAATACAGAGGAGCCAGTATTCCCCAGAATGTGCCCCAACTATACGGTGAGGAGAATCTTCACAGATGAGGAAGAAGCCGAACTGGTCAAGTATTTGATTCGGTGCAGCAAATTGCACCATGGTTTGCCACCTAGGGCCGCAAAGAAGTTGGCATATGACATGGCAAAGGCAAATAACAAAACGGTACCCGAAAGTTGGGATAGAGATCAGTGTGCAGGCCAAGAATGGTTCACATCCTTTCTGAAGCGCAATCCTACAGTGTCATTAAGAACCGCAGAGTCAACTTCCATCGCCAGGTCTGTAGCATTCAACAAACCAGTAGTTTATGAATTTTATGAAAAGTTGACGGCATTATATGAAAAATATCCTAGCCTGGGGCCCAACAAAATTTACAATGTAGACGAAACCGCTCTGACAACTGTACAGCAGATGTAACCGATAAAACAGAAGGTGAGCAGTCTTCATCAATGATTCATGAAAAAGAAGAGAATTCACGCCCATCAACTCCATTAGGTAAAGCCATACCAACAACTAGTGCCTCCAGTATTGCGTCTTCTGTTGCAGTCAGGAAGGACAATATGCCAGATAAGCTTGTGACACCAGAGGTATTGCGCCCATACCCGAAAGCTAGGACTGAAGAGAATACAAAAAAGGGTGGAAGAAAGAAAAAGAGAGCAGAAGTTTTGACAAGCACACCAGTTATGAACAGAATAGAAGAAGAAATCATGGAAAAAAAGAGGAAGGAGAGTTTGAAGCGGAAAAAATTCTTGGAGAAGGATGACCGGAGGCTAAAGAAAAAACACATCATAGAACTGCAGGAAACCACCAGTGAGAGTGAAAATGAGATGTCTGAATCATCAGACCATTCGAATGACTTATCCGAAGAGTCTGAAGACAATTTTTATAGTTCAAAAATTGTGGAAAAATCATTTGTTTTAGTAAAGTTCGCAACGAAAAAAACCATAAAATATTTTGTTGGTCAAGTCAACCATATTGACAGGAAATTTAATGAATACTCAGTTAATTTTCTGAAGAAAGTTGGTAACAGATTTGTATTTCCTGATGTTAAGGATGAGGGAACAGTACCGTTCAATGACATTGTTACCATTCTCCCACCTCATTCTCATTCTGGAAGTACCACCAGATTACAGAATACATACACATTTGGTATTGACCTCAGTGATTATAATGTTGAATAATTTCCTTTAAATTTTCGTCGATATTTTGAATTTCAGTGGGGTGACCACTGTGCCTCAAGTATGTGGCCACTGTTCCCCGCATGTGGGGTACAGTGGCCAGTTTTTTTGATTTCGGAAAATTATTATTTTCACTTTCCTATGTTATCTGTTCTTTTCAAATAAATTTGGAATAAGTAATCAAAAGTCTATTCAATAATATCCCGTAAACTGCATATCACTGAAGGCTTTTTCAGAAGAGAAAAAAAATATAAACAAAAAATATGGCCACTGTGACCCGCTCTCCCCTAAGTTCCTTTGAAACTTTAAATAAATACATTAAACTTGCAAATGAATCTCCAGTAGCAAGATACCTTAAGGTAATTGCAAGCCTTATTGAAACAGGAACACATTTTCTGTAGTTAGTATCTTGCTAACAATAAGAGGATTAACTGCATTGACCAGCAACTCAAAATCTTCGCAAGATATACGAGTGAAATTTTTACTCAATGGATCTATTTTAATTTCTTCTACAAATCTATTCGTTTCTTCATTTCGTCGCTGTAGGAAAGGCCTCACCCAACAACGCGGTTTCTTTCTTCGTTTCTTTTTAAGTAGACTACATACTTAAACACAAGCTGCAGCACAAATCACTACGTTTTCTTACCCGTCCATATTAACAACTATAGACAGAACTCTTCTCAGTGAACATGTTCGTGCACAAGTGTGCCACACTGTGCGATTACTGTGTTACGCACAGTCTTGCCGGTGGAGCCAGAAGATAAACTCGACACAAGCTAGTACGTGCAATGCTGGAGTTGTGCACAAAATGTTTGTAAACAAATGTGCCAAACACTATTTTGGTGGAATCGTACCTTTACAATAACAATGAAGGATGCCCATTGTGTTCCTGAACTGAGAGCAAATCTATTGTCTGTATTTGCTGTTGAGAAAGCTGGATTTGAGGTAATGTGCAGAAATGGAACTATTTTAATCAAAAGAGGTCAAAAAGTGTATGCTAAAGGTGAAAGGTCAGGTAATTTATATAAATTAAACTAGTTGCAAGTAAATTTTCAGTATTGAATTAAAGTTGTGGGATCGACTTTGTGTTTTTCTTGAACCTTTTGGATTCTACCCACATTTGAGAATGGATGACTTACATGATTCTAATAATAAATGTTTAGCTGAAATGAACAAATTAAATATTGTAAATGGTTTCAATTTTAAAAATAATGATGAAAATTCTTTATGTGAAATATGTATGAGAGCCAAGCAGAGTTCTAGAGCTCATTCATACTGATGTGTGTGGGCCAATCACACCTACTTCACATAATGACAACAAATACTGTAACTTTTGTGGATGATTATACTATATGCAATAAAAAATAAAAGGAAGTTTTTAAATGTTTCCAAAATTATGAAGCTAAAAAACATTTGTTTTCAGTGGAAAAAAGAATAGCAAAAGTCAGATGCGACAATGGTAGAGAATATTGCTCAAATGAATTCAAAGATTTCTGTAATAAAAAGGGGATTCAAATTTCTTATTGTCCACCTTATACACCTCAAATGAATGGAGTAAGTGAAAGGTTTAATCAAACAATACTAAATAAAGCAAGGACAATGATAATACAATCAAATATTGACAAAACTTTTTGGGAAGATGAGGGGTTTACAACTGCATATTTAATTAACCGAACTCAATCTTCTTTATTTAAAAATGGAACTCCATATGAATTGTGGTTAGGACAAAAACCAAATGTTTCTAATATTCGTGTTTTTGGATGTATTGCATATGCAAGAGTCCCAGACTCTCTTAGAACAAAATTAGATGATAAAGGGGTAAAATGTAGATTTATAAGATATGCAGAAACTGGATACAGATTGTGGCATACAGAAGAAAAGAAGATTATCCATAGTAGAAATGTTATTTTTCATGAAGAAAATTTTGAAATACCAAAACAAAAGGAGAAAAATGATCCAAGTGGCAGTGAAGATGAAGAAAATTTGAAAACCAATGAAAGGGAAAAGGAAACTATTGAAGAACATTAAACATTTACTTAGAGTATTGAAATATTTAAAAAGCAGTATTCATTTAAAATTAAAGTTTTGTTCTTTAGATAAGAATTTAGTTTGTTACTCTGATGCAGACTGGGCAAACAATACAAGTGACAAAAAATCGGTAAGTGTTTATTGTCTCCATCTATTTGGTGATTTAATTTCATGGAGCTCAAAGAAACAGAGTATAGTAGCTTTGTCCAGTACTGAATCAGAATTTATTTCTGTTTGCATACCATCAAATTATTGCAATTTCGAAAACAATAAACGTTGTAAATATATTATTGATCTAATAAGCAAAAACATTATCAAAGTAAAATATGTAAGTACTGAATATCAGCTAGCAGATATGTTTACAAAATCACTTGGTAGAGAAAAATTTTTAAACTTTGTTAAAATGCTGAATTTAAAATAGAGCGCGAATATCAGGTTTAAGGGAGGGTGTTAATGTAAGTGTATATTGGTAAACCTGACTGACTGAAACCTAACACGCATATTTAAATTGTAAATATTTTTGATATTGATCACGAATGGTAATTAATTTGTGTTAATTTAAAAAATAGCTGAGATTAAACATGCATAGCTTCTGCAGCTAACTATCAGTAATTTACCCTTAAAATTTTATTCAAATATATCTCCATGTAACGGAAAAAAACGGTACCCAAGAAGAGATCAAATTCAAATTTTTGAACTACTGATAAAAGCGCTCTCATACAGAATAATTCCTGTACACTGCTTTAGCGTGCCGAATTGCTTGAATCCATAAAGTGTCAAAATAAGAGGACCAGCTGGAAAAATAAATTATTATAGACGAATATACTCTAATAATTTATATGGCGAACCGATCGGTGTGGTGCTTAGGGGATGCAAGTTTTATTCATATTGTGTGAGTGTTAGATTGCAGTTCTATTATTATTATTTGCCGGCGTATTAAAATAGCTAAATTATTAAATTTGTGCACATTTTTTATATATTATTAAGACATTTGGACAAATATTTGAAACTTGTTTATTAGTTAAGTTAGTGTAAATATTTCTAGGTAAGTACATAGTAATATTTACATAAATGCATCTTTATGTGCATGTATATACGTAGTAAAAGTACGTCTTTATTGATTACTGAGAGTCTTTAAAAGGTCATGGGAGATAAAGTAAATTATGGGCGGAGCCTATGACGTCATAAAGTAATGTTGATTTAAAATTTCATAAATAATAATACCGATTTATTGATCAATATTTATACAAAATATTTGATTAATATTTGTCAATTATTCAAATTAAAAAAATATATATTAAACAACAGTTATGTTATTGTTATTGAATATTATTTTTCAATACGCGACGACTTTGACAACTGTCAAAAAAAAGTAAGATGGCGACAACTATTTCAGTGAGAACTAAAGTTTGTTGTTTAAGGTAGGTAAATATATTTGTTTAATTTTTATTTATTTTACACGCTTGAAGAAAAAATATTATATATTACACGGAGTAGAACGTTCTTTTTGTGTTTCGTCCTGATTGCAGCCTCAGCTTCGCTTCAGCTGCAAACTAAGGACTCAACACAAAAAGAGTCACTTCTACTCCTAGTGATATAATCTACTATATCCTTGGTTTAAAGCACACATATTGTAAGTCCACATATCATATATTTTTTATGCACAGAAGTTGTTTGTCCTAAAAGCAGCCAATAGGGTAACATTAACGTATTTCAATGAATGCATTATACATCTATCAACTTTATGTAGGTCACATTTGTAGCAAGTCCTTTACTACAAACGTGCAGTTTACAATTTAAGTGTAGAAACGCTTAAATGTAGTATGTCCGGATTTGCAACATTTGTGCAGGTTTGCTTTTTTCTGAACTGGACTTGCAACGTACAGATCAAGAAATGACAGCACTATGTACTTAACCTATTAGTTGAAACGAGAGTTGAAAAATTGTGCTCTTATCATGTGATTCTCGTGTTAGTTTCCCCATATTAAATACAATGAAACGTTCAGAAAAATTTTAAAATTGCTAGAAAGTAATTATAATAGTACTGAAAATGAGGAACGAATCGATTACCAAGGTAAGAATTGTTTTATTGTTGCCTGAAATATTTGGCGGGAAGACGACACGTGCTATACTTAATTCTACATTTAATACCATCTTTTTCTTCTATTCTAGAGCCTCGATTAATAACAGAAAACTGCAGTACATTTACCTCAGAAACTGATTTATCCACATCCCAGTGTGACATAAATAATGCTATAATTATAATGGTTTCCAATGAAGAGAGATAAAAAAATTACAGAAAATATTACAACAGATGATCAATCTTTTTCATGCAATATTACTCTACAGGGTGAACTCTCCGTTGCAACTATAGAAGGTATTCTAAATAATGCTTCAGAGCATCCTGTTTCACCTATTATTGAGATTATTAATTTTTCTGCAGAGAAGACAAAAATAACAGAAAATATTAAAGCGGTTGTTTTGTGCAATAGTAATATTTCAATACAGGGTGAACTATCCATTGTAACTACAGAATATATTGAAAATACTTCAGGACGTCCCCGTTTTCCTATTATTGAGATTGTTAATATGCCTGAATAATATTCAATAGACTCAGATAGTAGTTGTCAACCAAGTTACTCGAACAATAATGATAGTAGCGATAGCGGTACTGATGGTAGACAAATAGTTCTCAATGTAACCTAATTCCTACAAATTCATCAGAAACTTTAACAGATGATCAAAAAGAATTGGATAATACTCTTAACATACAAAGTGGCGGGAGGAAACGAAAAAGGAGAGTTGCAGATCCCGACTCTTGGAAAAAGAGTAAAATTATGCCAGAAAAGAAACCCACATTCGTTGATTGCACAAAGTGTAGGTACAAATGTTCAACTAAAATCAGCCCAGAACAACAGGTCAAAATCCACACCGAGTACTGGAATTTGGGGGATTATCAATTACAAAAAGCATTCTTGGTATCTGTGGTGAATGAAGTGCCAACAGCAAGGCACAGACCACGTATTCAGAATTCAGATCGTCGCAATATTAAAGAAAAAAGTAGAATCTATAATCTACAAAATGTGGAAGGTGAATTGCAAAGAGTATGCATAAAATTCTTCTGCAAAACTTTATCAGTGTCTTTTAGAGTTATTGATTTAGCCCTGATACAAAAGGGTTCAGGAGGAGCTTACACAGGCAAAGATAGAAGGCAGAGCAGCTCCAAATGTTTCATCAGTGGAATCTGTGAATAAGGTAAAAGAACACATTGACAGTTTCCCTAAATTAGAAAGCCATTATTGTAGACGAGATTAAAAAAGATTATATTTGCCATCGGACTTAAATATTTCAATTATGTACCGACTTTACTGTACCGAATTCTGTCCGCGTATGAATATTAGCAAAGTGTCGATGGCTGTTTACAGGTCGATATTTAAGGCGTTTGAACCAGCATTATCTTTCCACAAACCGAAAAAGGACCAATGCTCGAAATGTAATGTTTATTATAATGCGGTAAATAAATCTGGCTTTGAAGAAGAATTGAAATAACATAAACAAAGAGAGAAAGAATCCATAGATTCCAAAAAGAACGATAAGGAACTATGTAAAAGTGTCAGTAACTTTAGGTCCATTTCGTTTGATTTGCAATCAATTCTTAATGTCCCACATGCAGCGGAAAGCCAAATTTACCATCGACGAAAGATGTCTGTATATAATTTTTGTATTTATGATTATTGTAATTCCGATGGATATTGTTATATATGGGACGAGACAAATGGTCGAAAAGGTTCCGTCGAAATCGACACAAGCCTTTTAAAATACATATTCAGCTGGCCTAACTCAGTAACCCATCTTACTACTTTCAGCGACACGTGTGGTGGGCAGAATAGAAACCAGTACATAACGGCAGCGATGTTATATGCGGTTTACAAAAGTGAACATCTTGAAATCATAGATCTGAAGTACATGGAATCTGGGCACTCATATCTTGAGGCAGATGCCATGCATTCAACTATTGAACGTGCTCTAAAACATAAAAAAGTGTATTTAATTAGAGAGTGGGCACTCTTGATTGAAATGGCTAGACATAAGGCAAGGCCATATATCGTTCATACATGTTATTTCAACGAATTTTATGATTTGCCACAGATAAGTAAAACTATTATGTTAAATACAAAATATAATACAGATGGACAACATATTCATTGGCTAAAAATTAAAATGATGAGGTTTGAGAAGGAGAGACCGAATATTATTCAATATAAGTATAGCTTAAGTGAGGACAACAATTTTGTGAGTATTTTTCAACAGTTATTATTATTATTATATCTAAATATCATTCAAAATGTGCAAGAAAAAACCTCTAACCAATGAACAGTTGCTTGAAATTAAAAACGAAATGTCGGATATTGATTGTCTTTCGGATGATGAAGAAGGCGAAAATGTGGAGAATAGTCCAGTATAAATAGTGTTTGTTTACTTTATTGGGGAAAAATACAAAATTGATTTATTTAGGTGATGATGAACCAGTGGGTACATCAGACAAAGAAGGCTAATGAAGTTCATGAGCAAATTGGTAAAACAAAAGAAGGTAAGTTGATTTATTTTAATAAATGGAAAAATAATTTGGTACATGTTTAGGTAATGATGAGCAAGATTTTAATATTATGGAGAAATCTATACCAGATGAAAAATATGATAAAGAAGCAAACTGGGCGTATATAACAAGAAAACAGGATATAAAATGGCGAAAAGGTCTAACATACCTTACACCTGAGTTCAAGTGGTTTCAAGAAAAGCCTCTGGATATTGTTGAACTTGAGAGTCCCTACACAATATTTACAAAATACTTTCCAGGAGAACTTTTTTTATGAATGATGGAATACACAAACATGTATGCAGTTTTCAAAGGTAGCAAATTTCAGTCAACTACAGTAGAAGAACTTCGAACATTTATTGGAATTCATATACTTATGGGCAATTTAAATTACCCAAGAATTTCTTGTTACCTAAGATTCATATAGCTCAAATTGCAGATGCTATGCCCATCGATAGATTTTACAAACTGAGACAACATATTCATTTCGTCGATATGACCAATATACCAACCAATTCTAATGATCGGTTTTGGAAAATAAGACTTTTTGATAACATAAGGAATAGGTTACTGAGTTTACCGCTGGAAGTACACTTAAGTGTTGATGAACAGATGGTACCTTTCAAAGGTTCTCTAAATGTTAAACAGTATATCAAGGGAAAACCAAATCCGTGGGACATAAAAATTTTTGCCCTATGTGGTTCAAGTGGTCAGATGTATGATTTTTTAGTTTAGCAAGGATCTACGACGGAACTAGATCCGCAAATAGTAAAAGTGTTTGGGCAAGGAGGAGCTGTGGTAGAAAAGCGGTCAAAAAGAATGAATGAAAATAATTGCAAGCTGTATTTCTACAACCATTTTTCAAATTATAACTTATTATAACATTTGCGAAAAAAAAACTATTTATGCGATCGATCTGTACTGTGTGACAAAATCGATTTGCAAATCCGCCGTTTTCGAACGACAAAGAAATGAAAAAACGTGGCCGCGATGCACATGAGGAACTCATTAGTCAGGATGGAGAAGTGACCCTTACAAAATGGTACGATAACGAAGCTGTTGTTATGGCATCGAATTATGTAGGAATTAGTTGCAAAGACGTTTGTAAACGTTGGGATAAACAAGATAAAAAGTATATCGAAGTTGAAAGGCCAGAGGTCATTCAGAGCTATAATAAACACATGGGAAGTGTAGACAAAATTGATTTTCTACTAACATTATACAGAATTGGGGTCCGATTAGGGTTGGCAGAGGTATTATACCTTTCGGTATAATACTATACTACTATTATACTTTGTATAAGTCTCGGAACAATTTTATACCCTACAACACAAAATTTTGTTTAATACCAAGTATAATACTTATTATACCAAGTATTATTCTTGGATTTATACCAATGTGCACAATGTTGCGCAATAGCATAGCTTTAGCGAAGACAGGTCTTCACTTGTTTAAGTTGTTGAGTGCAGCTCCGTGAGTGGTATCTACGTACTACGTGTTAGTTTTTTTTGTCGAGATTGATTCAACGGTCAGTGCTGCGGTGGGCCGGTGGGTGTTTAAAAAATACGTGCAATTGTGTATATAACTAGTTATTTTATTCGTAACTATAACTAGCGAGTCAACACGGCTTCGCACGTTCCCGTGTAAAGAGTTGCAGTTGCAGTGGTAATAAAATAAAAAAAAATGTTGTTTTGGAAGCCGTGTGTGTGTCACCAGGGCCGGATTAGGCATCCGTGGCGCCCGGGGCCAAATTTTTCGAACGCCCCTCCCCAATTATTTTAGACTCTAGCCAAAAAACCTATTATTTTTATTTTGTCAGAATTTCTACTTTTTTCGAAATTTCACTTCAGCTAGACAGTGTTGTTATTTTCACTCTTCTATCGAAATGTCGACATTGGTGTTTTGGCAAAATAGTGGATAAAAAAGTGGAAATTTTGAGAACAGTCGATTGAAGGCCTGGGCGCTGGCGCCCCTACCAGATGTTGCGCCCCGGGGCCATGGCCCCATTGGCCCTGAGGTTAATCCGGCCCTGTGTGTCAAGTTCCCGCAGGTGCTTACTTTATGTTTTTAATTGTAGATATGCTGCAATTTAACAAATCGGAATCGCAATGTCTGCTTCGTCTGCATCAAAGTCTAGTGTGCAAAAGAAAAAGACAAAACCCGCTTCGAAAGTCTGGGACTATTGTGGCACTACAAATGACGGCAAAACAGTCAAATCCATCTGCAACTTTTGCAAAAAAATTATTGTTCAATCGGCAGCTAAGTTGAAATATCACATGGTAAATGTACGTGAAGATTGTCCCAACAAAATTAAAAAGGAATTAGAAGTCGAAACAAAAAAGTGGACACATAAAGGTAAAGACAAGGAGCATATTAACACTAAGAAGTCTAAATCCGTAAACTTGAGTTCCGATTCCGATTCAGAATCTGCTGCATCTCATAAAGTCAGTACGCCAAAAACAAAAGGTTCTTCAATTACCTCTTATTTGGATATAGTTACTACATCTGAGGCGCAAAAATTTGATATTTTAGTAGCTCGAATGTTCTACGCTAACAGATTACCGTTTAATATTGTAGAAGAAGACAACTTTACTAAAATGATAAAATCGTTGCGTTGTGGGTATAAACTTCCCAATAGACGCAAACTAAGCGGCGAATTGTTAGACTATGAATATAACAGAGTAATGGTTGCTTCTAAAAATCTAACTGCGCAAAGTAATGGTATCACGTTAGTTTTGGATGGATGGTCCAACATACGGCAAAGCAAAACATTTCCTGGCTCAACTTGCAGTAGACGAAGATTTACAGCTGGAAAGAGAAAACAGGAATTCTATATTGGACATCAAAAATGAAATGTTTTGGACAAAGTTAGAAAAAACTCGCGATTTGCTTAAACCGATTGCAGACGGAATTGCAATATTAGAGTCAAATTCTGCCAATATTGCGAACGTACCAGAAATATTTTTCGACATCAAAAAGATAAATATTGAGGATTGCATTCTGAAGAAAAATGAAGAGGTTAAAGCGAAAGCATTAATTAATGCACGAGAAGATTTTGTTCTGACTCCAACACACATTTTAGCTAATATACTTGACCCAAGATTTCGCGGAGTATCTTTAACAGACGCACAAAAAACAGAAGCTGTCAATCAACTAGAACACTACATGAAAACAAACAATATTTGGGAAGATGAGGAGAAAAAATCTAATATTTTTCAGTCATATTTTGATTTCTGTACAAAAGAAGGTAGTTTCAAGCCGGCTATATTTTGGGAACCTAAGACACTAGAAAAACCTGTTTCATGGTGGAAACATTTTAAGGGTTATTCAAAAAATTCAAGACGTGGCCATTATAGCTATACGTTTGTTATCCATACCAGCATCCAGTGCTGCTGTTGAAAGAGAATTTTCTTGTCAAGCCAGAATACACACAAAGGATAGAAACAAACTGTCAAATAAAAGGGTGGAGAAACTTCTTGCTGTTGAACATAATCTAAAAGTATTGTTAGATGGCGATGAGAGTACAGGTATGTGAATAATGTTAAATAGAAATTGTTATACTTCATACTTATTTCCTATGCTTTTTCATAGATCATCTTCAACAACAACAACAACTTGTTACAAATCTGGAAAACGACAGTAGTGAAGAGGTGGAGCTGGAGAATATTGAAAAAGAACATGAATTTGAATTGCCCGACGCTGACCCTGAAGCTGAACATCAGGAAGACGAACGACAAGAAGAAGCAGATAAAGGAGCGGGACTGCTGATGGACACGGATGGAGATTATTAGGAATTATGTGATTTTTGTTACTAACTGTTTTAATGTTATTTTAATTTTATTGTATGAGAAAAACTATATTATTATGTTTATTTTGAGAATATACGTTTTTTTCGTTCGGTGGATTTTCTGGTTTCAATATATACACACATCGCATTATTAAGATGCAAAAACTATAATACCATATAATAAGGTATAAAACTTTGTATAATATTCCAAAAAGTTAAATACCAAATTTTGCCAACCGTAGGTCCGATAAAAAAATGGACCCTTCGCATATTTGCTCATGCTATAGATCTTGCATGTGTGAATGCGTGGATTGAATATAGAAAGCAAGGGGCTGCTCTGGGGTTTCCAAAAAATAACATCCTGGATTTGGTGAATTTTAGAGCATATATCGCCGATGTTCTTAAAAAGATTGATAAGACCACAACAAAAAAAGGGGCCGCCCTGCTGGAGACACAAACAATATAATTTAACCATCAACTTCAAGGGAAAACATCGAACAAATACCTTTGAAAAAAATAAGACTTGATAATATTGGGCACTTACCACAAGTGGTTAAAAGGAAAAGTTTTGGTAGGTGCAAGAAACCCAAATGTAAGGGTAAATCGAATCGAATTGTTTGTTGCAAATGCAATATACATTTGTGCTTGGATAGGACTAACAATTGTTTTTATGACTACTAGATGGCATAACTGGTTAAAGTAATGTTTTATAACTTTTTTTGCCTACAATAAAAAATTTAGCTTACTACTGTTTTAGATTATTACATTCTCTTCCATAGTAATTTACTCACAGTGTCCTCATTTGAGGAGAGACTGCCGCCCCCAGGGGGCGTTAGGAACATAGTTCATATAAACATGAAAATCTTTAAAAATGCGTAAAATTGACAAATACAAGTTTCATTTTTTTGGAGTAAATTTAAAAAAGTGTGAGTGAAAGGGTTAAAGAAGTTAAGTTACAAGTCAAAACTGGTTACATAGGGTGAAAACATTTTGTACTTATCTAACCTCTAACCTTTTTTACTATAGAGCCAAATTGTAAATTTTTGGGGGATAGGCGGGCCAGCCATATTTTAGGGCTAATTCCAAAAGTTAAAAACAATTAACTGAAAAAAAAATGGGAGTTGGGTTTTTTGAAATCACAAAATAAAATTTTGAAATCTAGATAAACATTCCAAATGGGAAGGCCCGGTTGTACAATTAATTGTTCAACGTCAGTTCTCCTGAACTGCAGTTCACTGTTGAACGCCGTTTAGAATCCCGAGCGTTGTACAATAATAAGTTCAGAACAATTCATGTTATTCACACAGTAAGGGTTAGTACCATAAATTTCAATAATAAGTTCAGTATAACCTTGTGTTCTATGGTATAACCATTACCACGATAGAAGTAGGTCCACTGTGCCGTTGCCAAACAAAGAAAAGAAGAGAATATGCAGAACTTAACCTACACAATATATTTTTTATTTTGTTCTTTTAGCCGGAATTTATTAAGTTGGGCGATTTTGTATTTAAAATTGAAAGTTTGTTGATGCCCCGTTATACTAATGGAGAAAAAGAACAGTAGGGCAAGTAACTTCTCAGCAAGAGAAGTGGATACTTTTTTAATGAATTTAGTGAAAGTATATAAAAATGAAGTAGAGTGTAAAAAAACAGATATCTACACCAACAAAATAAAAGCCGACGCATGGGAAAAAATTATAATGAATTTAATAGTATTCTCGGAGATCCTCATAGAACTATTAAAGCTCTAAGAAATAATTATGAAAATATAAAGAAGCGCACCAAGCAAAAATTTGCTGACAATAAGGTATACATTTCTGGAACTGGAGGAGAGCCATATTAGGATGTTATTTGAACTAACACAGACAGTGACCTACATGAGATTTTAGGCTCCCAGTTAACAGCGCGTATTTCCAAGTTTGCTGCTGATGCCACTGCAGGTTAGTTCAAGTATTTTTATGTTTATTCTAATGGTACTTATTGTGTCTTTTTTCGAATCTATTATATTGAATTTCAAAAAAATTCAGCTAAAGAGGGCATTGCTGATGATCCAGAAGACATTCCTTTAAATTAAATAAAAATGGTTAATGTGCTATAGTCACCAAGTATTTCAGATTATTATGTAGGCCAAAATGACACACCCCACAATATCCCAGAAGAAACCCTTGAAAAAAAAGAAACAGTAATATGGAAAACTGTAGAATTGTGTCCTCTAATTTTTGTGCAAAATCTTTAAGCACTGACTGGGCTGCATATACTCCAGCTATGTTAAAAAAGCCATTGTCTGTTCCATTACAGCAGCAAGTAAATAAAGTGAAGAATGCAAAGTCTTCATCTCAAAAGCTTAGCGATAAATTGGAGGATTTCTATTGATCAACGTAAAAAGGAATTTGATAAATTTTGGGGTTCTGGTTCTTATGAAGCAAGATGCGCGATACTACAGGGTAGCATAACTGAAATTAAAACAAAAAGGAGTTACGTTAAAAATTCCAAGCGGACATTTACTAGAAATTATAAACTATGTAACACCCCAGTCTGCAAAAAAGCTTTTTTGATAACACTTGGCATTAGTCAATTAAGAATCGGCGTGGCTCTTAATAAATATCGGGATCAAAGTTTTATAACTGATAAGAGAGGGGTTAAATCTGATGGCAAAAACGCAATTAGTGACGAACAACTACAACAAATAAAGAATTTTATTCAGAGTTTACCAAAATATTCTTCTCACTATTGCAAAGATAGTACGTCGGCAATAATCTTGGCCCCAAATTTGAACTTGAGCATACTTTATGATCTTTATAAAGAAAAATATAAAAATCCCGAAGTTTTTATACATTTAGGCTTTGTTTCTACAAAACCAGAGATCTGCGTGATCTAACCGTGAACTCGGAATGAACCCAGATTGTACAACCGGCCCTAAGTGTCCAGTTTGCAGTCGACGATCAAAGACAATAATGAAAAACGGTTTTCGTTTCCAGGAAAAATGTGTAAGTATAAATAGAGGTTGATGCAGGGCAGCAGAGGGTTATATTTTTGGGTATGATTTTTAAACAAATATTGGTCCCTGACTAAATATTTTTTTTAATTTTAAATAAATTATCGTGCTCCTGTCAAATTTTTGGTTGGAACCACGTGTATATTCAATAGTTTTTTGTTTGTTGTTATTTTTATTTATAGAATGAATCGAACCAGAAGATACATATCATGATGATGTAGATAATGTTGAACATGATTCCGATTTAATCCAGAATCTTGTGGTTACAAATATGGCTTGTGCAATTTATATTTTTAGGATGAATCATTGTGGAAGGAAAATAAACTGGATAGTGTTACAACAGATACGAGTACAATGTCTTTTGCTCAAATTTTTGGCAAGAAAATGCCAAAATGCCAATTTTGGATTTAAAAAAAAATGTACATGGTACCATTCACATTGCAGAAATAGAAGCAGATTTAAAGACTATAATTCAATTAATTAACAATAAATGGCGTTTTGAGGTCCAAGAACGTGTTTTGCGTCCACACTCACTCATAAACAACAATGAAAGTCAAATACTACATATTTCTGATAAAAAACAAAATTTAGATTTCCTTGAAGAACTTGAAATAAAAAGACATCTAGCTGATCCACAATTTAAAGTTGTTACTGAACAAATAAATCTTGGAAGTTCTCCACTATTAAACTGTTTACTTTTATTGAGTTTACATTTTATACATAGATAAGACGTAATTGTAAAACACAAATATTATTGTAAAGATCAGCATGATATAGTTATAAAGAACTGTCACGAAATAAAAGAGGTGAAAAACGAAAAAAAAAATTGATTAATGAGCCTGTTAATATTGCAACTACGTTTAACAATTATTTCTCCAACGTAGGTAATAACTTGGCTAGTAAAATAGTTCCAGATCACAATCATAAAGAGAAAAAAAAGTATGTTTAAATTATCTGTTCTTATATCCAACTAGTAACAATGAAATCAAGTTAACAATATCAGAATTAAAAAACAAAAAATCTCCAGGACTGGACAATGTAAGAGCAGAGAATGTTAAATGTATATCAAAATATATAACTCAACCGCTAGTAAATCTTGTAAATAAATCTTTTGAACATGGAATTTTCCCAAATTTGTTTAAAACATCTACAGTTATTCCCATTTACAAAAATGGCGACTCATTGGACATTAGTAACTACAGACCCATATCGCTAATATCTGTTTTTGCAAAAATATTTGAAAAAAGTCATAAAAAAATAGACTAAACTCGTTTTTAACAAAAAATAATATATTAAGTGATATGCAGTTCGGATTTAAGGAAAAGAAATCAACCAACTATGCTATATTAGAATTAACGTCTTATGTATATGATAAAATAGATAAAAAATCCCCAACAATTGGTATATTTTTGGACCTAGCTAAAGCGTTTGATACTGTCGACCATCATATTCTTTTAGAAAACCTAGAAGAGGTAGGAGTAAAGAGGTGTTGCACATAAACTTTTTGAGATTTATTTAACTGGAAGAAACCAGCGAGTTAGAATTGGAAATATAATAAGTGAAAATCAGAATGTCACGTGTGGTGTACCCCAAGGAACGGTACTAGGTCCAATATTGTTCACCATATATCTAAATAATATTTTTGAAATAGAGAGTAGGGGAAAAATAATATCTTTTGCAGATGATACGGTAATCTTGTACAGTGACAAAAATTGGACAGACTTAAAAGCGGTAGTAGAAAATGATTTTAAACAATATAAAAAATGGTTCGATAGTCGTCTGCTCTCCATAAATTATAACAAAACATTAGTCTTACCTTTCACTAGCTACGCATCAAACCTTCCAGATTTTGACACGATAACAATAGAGAACAAGGTCAACATAAAAGTTAAAAATGAAATAAAGTATTTGGGGATAATGGTGGATAGTCACCTCAGATTGGATGCACACATAAATTATACAATTAAAAAATTAAGATGCATATTAGGGAGATTTAAACAAGTAAAATTTGCGTTAAATGAAGTACAAATGAAAATACTATATTAGTCTTGTTGAATCACCCTTAAATTATGGTATAAAAAATTATATATAAAAATTATATATATATATAAAATTATTTATATATATATATAAAAATTATCTTAAACAAAAATTCTAGGTATCCCACCGACACCTTATATGAAGAATCGAAAATAAATGATATCAGACAATTATTTTTCATCCGAATAAATATTAATCAATACCTGCACAAAAATCAGTTACTTGCTCCTTCTCATCAGTATGCTACACGTCAGAAGGGAAAATCTTTAATTCCTCTCATGTCAAAATATATAGGTCAAAAAGCTACCAATTCTTAGCACCTAAACTGTTCAATTTCTTACCAGAAGAGATAAGGAATGTATCTTACTTTGTGGACATTATTATCATGCCTATTTAGAAAAACAGTTTAACACTTAGCTGTTAATATTTACATATGTGGTTTTAATTTATAAATGTAAATCCCTTAGGTTGGGTTTTGTTATTTAACAAATAAAGATATAAGATAATGATTAAAGATTAAAAAAAAAGTATAAACAAAAATCGGGTCTCTCAAAACTCACATTTTTACCAATTCGACTAAAATAAGACAACTGTGTTTAAGTAAAAAGTAATTTAGGAAATAACAATGGTTCATAACACTAAATTCCTTGCACATATCACAGTTGGATAATGCTATAAACGATGTAAAAACCAACGCAAATTATACTTTAAAATTATTTTTTTTAACTTCTGGTAAATTATAAACGAATATTAATATAGACAATTATATATTTAAAAGCAAAACACTAAAATGAATATATTTTGACGTTATAACAGAGAAATAAGGTTAGGTTGGTTATGTCAAGTGAAGTTTGGATTTGGAGAATTAGAATAGACATACGTCTTTGAAAAAAGCGCCACCAAAACTGTTGAACTAAATTGACAGATTAGTGCAATGTTCAAATTTTGCGTACAATAAATCTCAAAAAATATACCTTTCTATAACTTCATATTTTGCTAGTCGCATTCTCTATGCTTTCTTTAGGAGTTAAGCTTCTGGCGTTAAAATTCGTGATCATAAATTGTCAAACTTTTTAAAAATATACCATCACTTAAACACAAATATCTCTTTTATTACAATATAAAACCTTAAAAAACTCTCTCCTAGAGAAAGGTCTAAGCTATATCCTGTTAAAATTTGAATACGTAATTTAAAGGCGTTCTTTAGATTTGTTGTTTACAAAATGATTGAAATTTTGGGTACAATTCAGGCTTGCCACCCGTTTTCAGCTGTCACATTTTTGACGCCCCTCTTAAGCAATCAGAGCAGCGTTGCTAGGCAACACATACCTGATACCGTAATATTCTACTTACCGGCGCCAAATTGATTATAGGGAAGTGTATTTACTGGACAGGATGAAATAAAATTCTATTTTCCGTATTGTAATCAAGTACATAAAGGAGCGTTTTAGGTATAGCATAAAATAAAAAAATATTACAAGCCCCGTTGTAGGTTCTAATAAATATTTTAAAAAATGTTTAGTTTAAAAATTCAAGCAAAGCAAACCATACTCGGGGACAGAGTAGACCAGCTGGCTACCAGGATAAAACTTGCTTCTCAATAACAAAATGTTGGTATCAAGTTAATTTGAACAAATTAAAATACTGATAAAAAAACTGGCACTATTTCTTGAAGAGATGTTTGCTCAAACTACTTTCTCTTATACATGTAAACCATTTGAAATACTGCCACATGATATCTTTTAGAAGCAATAGTTTGGTAGATAAGCATTTTTCGTACTGATGGAAAAAACTTAGTTCTTATACTATTTCAATAAGAGTTGTTTGACAAGTTACAGGGAAATGATTTTTATCTACCAAACCGTTTCACCTATCACACTTACTTCTTTAGCACTATTAGTAGAGAGTAAAAACTTGGTTGAGGAGTACTATGGGAGAAATTCGCCTTTTAAGCTTCTGGGTCGGATGTCGGATGAGGTAAAGTACCTTGGAGCTATTCTTGAGCCAAAGTTAACCTAGAATCGACATATACAGCATATTATAAATAAAGCGGAGGCAAGCTTCTTAGTTTGCTAGGCGTACATATAACACTACTTAAGGATTCACATCAGAAATGCTACATTGGCTGTACAAAATGGTAGTCATTCCTAAGGTGACTTATGCATATTTTATATAATAATAAAATCGTTTTGTAACTATATCAACTTAAACTAAGATTACAGAACAGATCGATGAGATAGTTTCTAGACTGAACAAAGTCCAAAATTAAGATAACTGGGGCAAAGCGAACTACACCCACGACAGCGTTAGGAACACTACTGGACCTTCCACCACTACATCGCATAATAATAATATTAATAATAATAATAATAATAATAATAAACGATGCAGGGATAACTCTCACCTGGAAAGATCCTAGACCACAAACAACTTATGGTAAAGGACCTTCAGAAATTAAAAATGTGGAGAATGACATTCTAAAAATGCCAACACACCATAGGCACACAACTTTAATAAAAATTTCGTAATTATCATTAAATATCGAAAGGTAATAGAAAAGGAAAATACAGAGAAGTCGCATGGATGATCCAAATTCGAATCGCCCCCTAAACTCGTTTCTCGTCAAAACTATGGAAAGAGTAATGATCCTTATATAAGAGGCGAAAATGTTGCGAGATCGCCGCTTTGCAAGACTGTTTGTGCTCTACAATGCTTAATTAAAAGACACACTAGTAGTTAAAGAAATAGCCATGTGCGCTTTTATTGACATAGCTTTTAATGCACCTAGTTTATATCCATCAAAAGGGCACTGGAAAAGAGGAGCATAGAGACCTCACTAGCACAATGGATAGAGTCAATGTTAATAACCAGAATTATTACAGCTAATATAGGAAGAAAATCGGTGACCGTAATCGCAGCAAAAGGATGTCCTCAAGGAGAAGTGTTATCGCCTTTGCTGTAGTCCCTGGTCGTCAAATTTTCGAAGAAACACGACACAAAAAATGAATCAAACACGTTCACTTCCAGTGGCGTTATAAGGATTTGAAAGAATGGTTTAAGAATTTAGACATAGATTTTCGTACTAAAGTTAATATAAAGGAACATGCTATTACAATAAAAAAATTTATTAATGCAATAAAAGTTAAATTTATCAGAAATATTAGTTACAGAATGGCCAGCCAGACTTTTTACAGAAGACCCAACAATGTTTATGTAAATATTTATCATTTAGATATTAAATGTACGACTAATGATTTAAATATAATTCCGTTTTTTTTAAGTAAATACCTTTGACAAAGTTCAATATATCAGTTATCTTAAGTTATTATAATCAATTATAGACAGCATTAAGGCACTAAGCTTCACATAATCAAATTATTTGGAGTTATAACAATAGGTAGTGGCAGCTTCAAGTGCTTAATTTTGTATACAAGGCAATACGTAAATCGATGACATCATTTTTTCTATTTTTTTTTTTAATGGATTGCTCTGTATGTTAGGTTGTTATGAAAAAGTATTTTAAGTATACTTTTAATTTTATTAAGTATTCCCCCTATACCTTAAAATATGATTTAGAATGATTGCCACAGACATATAAAATACAATAGACAGAGTTATTTATAAGTCATTTCTTACTCACTACAAATTATTTTGTAGTAACGCAGCGTTGTCAGATGAATAATATATAATTATTTGTAATGGTTAACGTTCAATATTATTATTTAATATTCCTTTGTAAACTAAATATAGTTTTCAATTCAATACATAGGTACATATTTATATATTAGGAAATTTATTATTTGTTGGGTATGAATATTTTAAATTGTATTTTAATTACTATGTAGGATAATTGTAACTCATTTTCTAAATTCCGCTAGCAAACTGCACAAGTTGCCGCCATATTCCATCAGTTTCATTTATTTGACAACCGAAATGACAAATAATTGTGTTTGTATTTATTTTAACCAATTTTTAATTAACTCGTGAAGCAAAGGCATTAAAAAAATAAAACTATGGTGAACCCTGACCTATCTTTTCACTGGCAGGTTGGAAAAACTAATTTTGTTACATGCGGGTATGTAAATAATTTTTGAAACAATGTCTAATACACCCAACCCAAACAACAATATACATTACTTTTGATGTCAATTTTGAACTAAAAAAAATTTCAGATCATTACACAGTTATTTATTAAGTTTTACTTATACTTATATTGTGAAGGAATTCCCGAATATAGTAAATTCAATCTTTACCCTCTTATTTCCCCGTCTATGTTGTTCTACTGTCGACCGCCATTTTTCAACAAGTCATAAATATGTTTTGCCTCCTCAACGGCCTTACCCTTAGAATATAAAGACAAAGGAAGGAGTCTAACACCTTTCCCAAGTTGGTAATTTACGACGGAAATTACGTCACAGCGGCCATTTACAAATACCACATATGATTCATCATCATTGTTATAGACGGTTTGTGACATTTAAAAATATTGTTTTAGTGTTTACCGAAATAAATTAAAATGGTTAGTTGTGTAGCTTGTGGTCGTTCTCAGACGAAAAATACGAAAGTCCAGGGAATTACGTTTCACCAGTAAGTATTTTTTTGATAATTAGTCGATAGAAAACTAAAGTTTTTTAATAGCGACTGCTGTTAAAACACCTATATTTACATTTTTAAATTGACTTGACAGTTGGTTAGTTTAATAATTCAGAGGCGTACATACCTATAAGCAATTTATTTAAATTTTATAGTATAATAAAAATATAGACGCAGATAAAGTTATTATTAGTTGGTTATTGTCATTATTTAGCAGTTGAATTTAGAAAACCTATTGTTTATCTATATAAGTACATACATAAGATGTATATTTTCAGCTTTCCTAAAAAGAATGATATAAGGGAGAGATGGATTTTTTTTCTGAATAAACAAAATTGGAAACCATCAAAAAATTCCTTTTTATGTAGTCTGCATTTTGATGATGATTGTTTTGATAGAAGTTCTTCATACAGGGTTCGCTTACATGATAGTGCCGTGCCTACTATTACAGTTACAAGACTTAAATATGTAAGTATGAAAAGTCATTCATAGATCATTTTTACGACAATTGTTACATTGTTTTTGAGAGTGTTTTCTTTATTTTAGGTTAGATCAAATGCTAACGAAGAAATTAGTTATCCTTCTACTAGTGGAACAGAACAGGTTCCAACGCCCTCTAGTTCAAAACGATTTAGACCATCAACACCTTTTTTGAAATTTGACGAGGATTCAGATAATGTGAATGTTCCTGTCCAAGTCAATACTCCCACATCTTTTAAATTGGCATCTGATGACACACCTTAAAAGGTTTTCTTGAAGAGAAAATTAATTGAAATATCAAAAATGAATATTACAAAGTCCAACAAGATCAGAAGGCTTCAGAAAAATAATTGGGCTCAAAAGAAAAAAATTAATACTTTAAATGCTGTAATCTTGGAACTTCAGGAACAAAATTTACTAAATCAAGAGTCTAGTGACGCAACACTACAAAAGTTTGGAAGAAACAATGATTTAATTCGTAGATTGTTTAAAAAATCCTCAAAGGAAAAGGTATATAGAATATATTCTCAAAGTGAACGATCCTTTGCTGTAACTCTTCATTTCTTTTCACCAAAAGGTTATAATTTTGTTCGGGATAAGTTTAAAAATTGTTTACCACATCCAAAAACATTAATGGTATTCAAGTATTAATGCTAAGCCTGGTTTTACATCCGAAGCATTTGAAGTATTAAAACTTAAAGTACAGCATAAAAAAGAAAGTATTGTATGCTCATTAGTCTTTGATGAAATGGCAATACGTCAACATGTAGAATATGATGGAATGAATTATTATGGTTATGTAGATTTTGGTAATAACATTGAACATGAATCCATTAATGTAGCAAAAGATGCATTAGTTTTTATGGTTGTTGCTATTAATGGTTCTTGGAAATTGCCTGTAGGTTATTTTTTTTTACATGGCATAAATAGTGAACAAAAAGCTTTGTTAGTTACACAGTGTTTAAACAATTTGCATGATTGTGGTGTAATTGTAACTAATGTTACATTTGATGGGTGTCCAACTAACCTTAGTATGTGTAAGATATTGGGTTGTAGTTTGGAGGCTCCACATTTGAAAACCGAGTTTAGCATAGGTGATAATGTTACATATATTTTTCCAGATACTTCGCACATAATAAAACTGATTAGAAATACATGGGGCGAAAAAACTTATCTAATAGATGCAGAAAATAATGTTATAGATTTTAATTTTGTAAAAAAGCTCAATTCATTACAAGAAAGTGAAGGTCTTCATTTAGGAAATAAATTAAGAAAACAACATATACAATTTTTTAAATAAAAAATGAAGGTAAAGTTGGCCACCCAATTGCTTAGTAGATAAGTAGCCGAAGCTCTGTTATTTTGTAACAATCAATTAAATTTAAAAGACTTTACAAATTGCGACGCAACTGCGAATTTTATCTTTTTAATGAACGATGCATTTGATATTTTAAAAAAGCTTGTTGCAAATCAAACTTTTTTTTCAATTAAAATTAAGCAATATATTTTAAATTTAAAAACTCAAGATGGAACCTGTATTTTAAACTCTCAGAGAAAAATTGGCTTCTTAGGTATAATATTAGCATTTGAAACATTGTTGGGGATCTATAAAAATTACATAGAAAAAGGTGTATTAAAATTTTTGCCGTTATACAAATGCAGTCAAGACCACTTGGAACTTTTTTTCGGATCTCTTAGGTCTCATGGGGGGTATAATAATAATCCTACATGCCGGCAGTTCATGTCTGCATATAAAAAAATTTTAATTCACGACGAAATTCGAAAAGGGGGAATTGGTAATTGAATCCCCTTACACCAGTTAAGTATATTAAATGTTGATAGCACCATAAAACCTCCAGAAGATATTATAAATGAGGAAAATATAATATATTCAACAGTTGATGCAGACGTTGAAACAGATTTTAATTTAAAGGATCACGATTATGATCTTGATGTTCCAGTTTTATCTGAATTTAAAAAACAGGTAATTATAATTTATATTGCCGGTTTTGTAGTTTTCAAAATTAAAAATAAAATCAAATGCGAACATTGCGTTAACGCTCTCTTTAGCCACAAAGATTATCTTTTTAACTCTTTCTTAGATATTAAAAGTAGAGGTGGCCTTTGTTACCCTCATGATGATGTTATTTCCCTTTGTATTCATACAGAAAAGGTGATAAGACGAGAGCAATTGAAAACTAAAAAAATTTGCAAAAATAACATTTCCATTCAAGTGCTTGATTGGTTAATAAGCAATTCATTATTTGATTTCATGAAAAACCATGACAATTCCCCTCTTAAGAGTCACAAACTTTTACTTATAAAGTGTATAATTAATTGTTATGTAACAACCCGAATGTATTTTATTTGTAAAAATATATTAACTGAGGAGAAAATAAGAAATTATTATAATAAAATTTTTTTGTTTAAAGGTCAATAAAAACATTGAAATATATTTGTTTTGTAGTTTGATTTATAATTTTAAGAGCATACAGTAGGTAAGTGCTTTACTGAATATGCACAGCTATGTAATATCATATATTTAATAAATGTGTGTATAGAAATGTGGTTTACAAAATGTATTAAGTTTTAAAACGTTCCTACATTAGTATATTTATTTTTTAAATTGATACATTTTATCATAAATTGTGGAGAGAACAAGAAATTTTCATATCGCTACATAGAACACTGTTGAAAAATAAAATGTATCCATATAAGATCCAGTTACATCAAGAAATAAATGAAAATTATTTTTAAAATAGGTTAACGTTTTCTAATAGTCGCAGTAAAAAATGAGATTTATTCAATTATGTTCTCGTTGGAAATGAATCCAACTTTCATAAAAAATGTGTAAATCGACGAACATTCCATTTCTGCTCGTCGACAAATCCGTATTTTATTGTTATTATTAGTCAAAATAGATGGATACATGTTTGGGGTGGTATTTTAGGGGATTATGTCATTGGTCCATAGTTTTTTAAAGAAACTGTAAAGAGTGAAGTCTATATGGATTTTCTTGTAAATCTGGTACCTGTTTTACTAGACGATGTCCCTTATAATATACGAGCAAGAATGTGGTACTTGCACGATGGTTCTTCTGTTCATTATAATGATCTCATTAACGAACAACCCAATGGACAGTTTCCCTAGAGCAGATCTAGTAAGGTGGCCAGTAGGATCTCCAGGTTTAAATAAAATAGAGTTTTTTGGAGGGGCTATCTAAAAGATCAGGTTTACAAAGTTTCCCCTACAAAACTAGACAATATGAAAATTAGAACAGAAAACGAATTTAGGTCAATTACCAATAAAATGATTGTAAATGTCAATAGGTCTTTTATAAAACGTTTGCAATATTGATATAATTGCTGGAGGAGGTCACTTTGAGCAACTTATGTAGATTCATATTTTTTTTGTAAAATATGCATTATTGTTATTAATTATGTAATTAAAATCAACATGGTACTGACCTCTTTCGTCGTTGGTTTTGTTCACACATGCCGCCAAGTGTGAGTTTGTAACATAGCTTACAATGTTGGATTTACTTTAGTGCCACCATAGGGTTTGCTACATTTCGCTAACTCGAATAGTATCCGGAGCATACGTCTACATACCACCTGCTTCCTATTCTTGGATGCTGAGCAGCACTACATGTTCTGTAAATAACCAAAAATTAATATATTTTCTATACATTTGACTATAATCAGGAAATTATAAAAGGAAGAAATAACTTTAGGAAGTTTTGTGAAGAAATAAATTCTACCTACGCCAGTCTCTACAATAGAACCATGTTTTTACTTCCACTTTGTTACTACTTCCCGGTGAAAGGACTACCGAGAAGACACAGGATATGCCAATCACATATACTTAAAAAAAAAAAAACTAAAAATGCCATAAATTATTTCAACCATTCAGAGTGTAGAAGAGATAACTACAGAAAAAAAGTTTGAAGGAAGATCAAGGACAGAGACGCATGCAGAGACCTCTTTTCTCTACCCACCTCAGACCTCAGATAATACTGTAACAGTGGACTGTGTTGTTCTAGACATAAAAGGTGCCTTTTTTACAGGATAATATGGTTCACTAACTATTCCAAAGCAACAAAAAGAACTGAAAGTAGAATATATAGAATAAAATCTAAAAGGTCAGACAGTTTGAACAAACTGGCAAATATTTTTTCAAGCACACATGCATGCAATACCAATGTAACTATACCATATAACTCAAATCATCCTATAACACATAAATTAACAGCTTATAAATCTATGATACATAGGGCATTTTCAATTCCACTGGCCAAAATTAACTTTGATAAAGAAATTGATAACATAAAACAAATAGCTACATCTAATGGCTATCCAATTCATTTGATAAATAAATTAATTAATAAGAAAGAACAGAAAGTGTCACTACAACTAATATTTCCTAAAAAAAAACTAAAGAAATTAAAAGTTATAATAATATTACATATTGTGGAAATATTTCCAATACAATTTAAAAAATAATATCTTTGGCAACACCAGCATTAAAATCATTTAAAACACAAAATAATGTTAGTACAAAATTGTTAAATGTAAAACCAAAATAACCCAAATTAAGAAAATCTGGTGTTTACAGAATTAATTGTCCAAAATGTAATGCTGTATACAGGGTGATTGATTAGTGTGAGGAAGCTCAGTAGATCTGTTATAGTAAAATTTACAAAACAAAGTTATTAACAAAAATTGTAGACAGCTTTAAACTCCACATTTTAAAATTAGTTAAAATCTTACAGGGTGTTCCATAAGATGGTGGCACACCTAACTTATGTTTTTTTAAATAGAACACCCTGTATTTTATTTTAAATTTGAAATCTGCTCAACTTCCACATCACAACAATGTAAAGTTTTATTATGCTATACCGGGTATTTAAAAAGTTATAACCAATATTACCTGAAAATCGTATCAAGTTTAACCTCCTGTATAATTAAAAAGGAGAATACGAACATTGATCTATTGCAAACCTGATTTTTTAATTATCGTTAAAAATTATAAAATATATTTGTTTTCATAATATTCGTTAAATCAAATACAGGGTAAATCAAAATGCAAGTACATTATTTTCTTGGTAATTTTAAATAGAACACCCTGTGTTTTATATCACTATCGAAAAGTACTAATATCATACTTCAAATTTTATTAAGTACTTCCTATACCTAGAGTTATCAGTTTTCTAGACATTTTTTATTTTTTCATCAAAGTATTCATTTGGTAGATATTTTAAAGACTACCAATAATTATTGTGAGTTGGCCCTGATTGGTGTGTCAGAAACTGACAATTTGACATTATTGTTTATTAATTCAGTAATAGCGTCACAGAATAGAAAACAATTTACTTCAAATAAAATTTATAAAAAATAACCCAGGAAATTTAAAAAAATAATAATAACACATAGAACAATAAAAAAACATTAATTTTAACTTATCTTACTTAAGTAAGGTGTTCAAAATGACCTCCCAAAGGTTAGTAATGAATTTTTATTGCATTCCTCTAAAATCCAAATCATATCTACCATTTCATCAGTAGTAAAATTCATTATTGCTAATTTAAATTGAATTAATTACTGAATTACTAAATAATACCTAATTATTGCTAATTAATTTACGGTGTACCACAATATTGAATAAATAAACAATAATGTCAAACTGTGAGTTTCTGAAAAACAAATCAGAGCCAATTCGCACAATAATTATTGGTAAACGTTAAAATATCTAACAAATTAATACTTCGATGGAAAAATAAAAATAACTAGAGAACTCATAACTTTAGGTATAGGGAGTACTTTATAAAATTTGAAGTAAGACATTAGTACTTCTTAATAGTTATATAAAATACAGGGTGTTCTATTTAAAATTACCAAGAAAATAATGTACTAGCATTTTGACTTACTCTGTATTTAATTTAACGAATATTATGTTATAATTTTTAACAATTAATAAAAAACTATGGTTGCAATAGATTAATGTTCCTATTCTCCCTGTTAATTATACAGGGGGTTAAACTTGATACAATTTTCAGGTAATATAGGTTATAACTTTTTAAATACCCGGTATAACATAAAAAAATTTTACATTGTTCTGATGTGGAAGTTAAGCAGATTTCAAATTTAAAATAAAATACAGGGTGTTTCATTTAAAAAAATATAAGTTTGGTGTGCCACCATCTTATGGAAGATTTTAACTGTAAGATTTTAACTAATTTTTAAATGTGGAGTTTAAAGCTGCCTACAATTTTTGTTAATAACTTTTTTTTGTAAATTTTACTATAACACTAATCAATCACCCTGTATATAGGTCAAACACAAAAAAATTTTGAAGTAAGATTCAATAAACACTTAAGAGCATATAGATTAAAACAACCAGATAAGTCAAATTATGCAAAAGACCTACTAGAACATCCAACCTCACTCTTACACACCAATGAGAACCAAATAATACACACTTGTGATAAAAAACAAAATTTAGATTTCCTTGAAGAACTTGAAATAAAAAGACATCTAGCAGATCCACAATTTAAAGTAGCTGATAAACAAATAAATCTTGGAAGTTCTCCACTATTAAACTGTTTACTTTGATTGAGTCTACATTTTATACATAGATAAGATGTAATTGTAAAACAAATATATTAAGTTATTGTAAAGATCAGCATGATATAGTTTTTTCTTGGTTTTTCTAAATCATTGCACAGTTACACTGATCTTAGAGGGAAGTACATCCAGGATAATCCCTTAGGGCTATTAACATCTAGGCTTTAATATTGTTATGTCTTATTACTTCCATACTTAGTCTAGCCTTAATACTAACTAATCAACATCAGGTACCTTGCTACAAATAAACAAGATGTAACTTAAATATGTCAATCTGATGATGCTAATTCTAGTGAAACGGCTCTCATTGTAATTGAAAACGTAATTTTTTCAATTAAACTTGGAAGTTGTGTTAAAATGAAGAGTTTATTATTATTATTTGGAATTTGATATTTTCAGGAAATAATCTAGAACATTATTCCCATTGTAGACAACACAAAATGGCAATTTTTCATATTTTGGTTTATAAATTAATCAATTTTCCTTTAAACACAGCAAGGTATTATTTAAAAATTTCTTATTTACAATTGTTTTTATACCCTAGACAAATTTCGTCCTAGATACCTATAGTATTGTGTTAGTTTGTATATTTTGTTACATTGTAGTTTTTATCTTTATACACTATTTTAGTTTTTTAAATCTTTTGTAATATGTTTTGACCTGCCTTTAATATGTAGATATTACTCAGGTTAATAAAGCTATCTGTCTATCTACCTATCTATAAGACAAAAGAATTTAATTGTTGATATAGCACTACTTAACAGATATGGTAAGAAACTAATAGATAAGCTAATCAATCGCTATACATTTTACACACATTACATTCAGTATATGTCACTACCTATTTCAGTACAAATTGTCTCTTTGAGTATACTTTATTAAATACTCAGTATTGTTTACACATTTTACATGAATTGTGAAACTCATGTTTGACCTAATAGTCCAATAAAATGAACATTTAAACTACCTAACCTAACCTAACCATTCAAAACAAAAGCCTGCATTTTTAAATGTAGGTTTGTTTTGACATAAAATTGAAGTATACATAATTAAAAACTGTTGAATTCTATTTAGGTGGTGAAAAACAATTAAAAACTACCCCCAAAATCACATTTTTTAAAATATCTTAAAAATATTCAAAGATATGGAAAAAAGCTTTAAATAAAAAATGTAGGTATCAAAATCATGAATGGAACAAAAACTAAAATATTTTGTAAACAAATACAGAATGGTTTTAATTTTAGAATAATAAATTTAATATTGACCTTATAAATAGTAAATAGTAAAAGCTATTTTTTGCTCTGTTAAAAGTTATTATTGTAGAAAGTTTATTATTAAAATATAATAGGATAAGTTAAAAATAATATATTTTATATAATATACAAGCAAACATTAAATGATATTCCATGTGTTATAAACATAGCAAGAATATGTAACATTAATGCTGTGCAGAGTCACTATAGCCCCAAAAAAATTTCAACTTACTTAATTTAAAAACAAAAGTAACAAGCTACCTTTTTAAAATGAACTAATTTGATGGTACAGAGATCCCAAGGCTATACAACTAAGAGAGGTCTTAATACTAGTGATGTTCAAATAGGCATTTGTCATAGTGACTACACTACAGTAATGAAATTTATTGTACTAACCCTTACTATGTGAAAGTTGATTAATAAACTAGTTGTATCTTTAAATTTAAGTATAAAAATAGACTAACCTCTTTATGTAGAATTTTTCTTCCAAACATGCTAATACATACTGGAAAGAGTACATCTTCAGAATTTACAAACAATTCCCTTTGTTTGCGAAACCTAGAAGCAGAGTGATAGTTTATTAAATGTATGCTATCTTACAATTGATTAAGGTTGTGCAGTTATTTTGTAAAATATATTACAATCAGATATTTTAAATTATAATTTTAAAAAATAATTCAAATTCTTAGTATCTATTCCACTAGCATACAACAATGCAAAGTAGTTTTGGGCATTTTTTTAATATTATATTACATTTTTTATTTGTGTATATAAGCAACGTTATTTAATGATTTTCAAACAATAAATTTTTATAGGTAAAGTAAATTCTTGACGGTCTTATTATATTTA
Organism: Ophraella communa; assembly: GCA_035357415.1. Lineage (NCBI taxonomy): Eukaryota > Metazoa > Arthropoda > Insecta > Coleoptera > Chrysomelidae > Ophraella > Ophraella communa. The sequence goes on along the minus strand of CM068979.1, from coordinate 13,404,278 downwards.
CAGTTTTCATTTTAAAATGTAGTAATAAAAATAGAAAATCTATAGATCTGTACGCCCAAGACTAAATCACAATAAAATAATTAAAATCAATATAATCCAAATAATATATATATCACCAAAAATAATTTCCTGATAAATCAAATTGTATGAATACATTTTCAACTATATTGCAGCACTTACTATTTACTTTCTTGTCTGGAGAAAATTTCTACTCTGCAAAGATTCTATGTTTAATTGATTTCCAGTTTCATTTTTATATCGTCAAAGCAACGATGTCTTCATAAATTCATAAAAGGTGTATTATCTTGGCATTGTGGCTTGCCTTAGCTTGCCTTACATCTACTTAAGCCATAGATATTATAACCTAAAATGGATGTGCCCTGTCAATTAGGCTTTCCAAATCACGTGACATAAAGATGGCGTCTGTAGGCAAACCTTAGAACATAACATTGTCAAAGTCACAGACCACATAAATCAAAGTTTCATAAACCATTCTATACGTGTTTGTTGTCAGTCATCCCTGTTTGATCTACTTGCACAGCCAATCACAAGGCATGTAACAGGCATTTTTTCAACTTATAACGTTAACAAGTCCAAATAATATATAAAATCTATTTTATAAAGTCACAAAAACTATATTCCCATAACAATAAAACTTCTACATCAACTTAAATAAAAAAATCACTATGACAACAATACAAAACAATACTATTGTTTGCCTACAGCCGCCATTTTTGACAGGTCGTTGGAAAGCCCTATACACAGCGTATACTAGAGTTGATTCCAAAATTATAGCGACTAGGGATGGCAACGATATATCGATATATTGTATATATCGATATATTTTATATAATATATCGATATATCTATATCGAACTTTTGTTGCGATATATCGATATATATCGAAAGTTTTTTCGATATATATCGACATATAGACGTAAAAACTCGTTGGAACTCCACTTTTTTTATGATATCCAGGTTTCTAGAAATGAGTCACTATTTTTCTAATTTCATTTTTGAAAACATGAATGCTCCAATAATGTTGTCAGCTATAGAAATTTCATATTTAAAGGATATTGTTCAGCTTTTAAAACCTTTGGAGACAATGACCACTGAAATATGTGGAGAACAGTTTGTTACAATCAGCAAAGTAATTCCTATGTTAAGTTGTGCCTTGGAAATGTATAATAACAAAATGATGCCTACTTCTCAAATAGGACAAAGTCTTAAAACGAGTTTACTTGCTTGCCATTTTGTATGTTGACCAAGCAAAGTTAAATATAAGTTTAATAATTATTGGATTTTTCCTAAAATTGAAATCCTGCTAAGCTGCAAATTATGAAAAAATCTATCCATATGATATATATATATATCGATATATTTTTTTCGATATATCGGATATATCGATAGTTTAATTCGATATATTATATGATACAATATATCGATATATTTTAAAATTTTGCCATCGCTCAAGTAAAATTCGGCAATGTGGGGGTATTCGCCGACGATCTCCGATCGGCTCGCGCCGCAGCGCAGTCGGAGAATTCTAGTAGAACAATTGCTAAGCGGATTCCGTGTGCGGTGTTTCTTAGTCCCAGCGACAGCTGGGCCACTGGAATCTATTTCTCGAACTGGGTAATCGCTAGCGTTCGAGTCGACGGTAAAGATAGGTGGGAAAACCGTAGCTGTCGCGATAATTTTGGAATTAACTCTACCATGTGTCGCACTAGCAGTGCGAGAGAGATGGAGATAGAAAGGTGGCAAAATACGCGAGCTGGCAATATAAAAATAATACAAAATTCAAATTAATTTTGTCCACTATAAAGTTAATAGGAAGTTTGGTTTGGAAATGAATTAAAATAACTTTTCCAAGCGTAAATATTTATTTTGGCATTTTCTCAACATAAATAAATGTAGAAATTCCACAATTAAATTATAAAAAATTAAGGGTTCAAAGAAAAACACAAAGTCGATCCCACAATTTTAATTTAATAATGAAAGTTACTTGCAACTAGTTTCGGTCCACAGGACCATCATCAGGCTAAAAATACAATACAATGTCAATTTTGAAAGGAAGACAGTAGTAAGACTTAATGTGATGGAAACAAAAATCAAGACTACAGTAAAATAGTTGTAGGTGAATTATCAACTTACAACTCATAAAATAGACAACATTAAATTATGTTAATACATATGAAAATCTCCAAAGAGATCACCGCATAGAAATATAAAACATGCAGCCAAAATGATAATATTTTTTAAGTTCTCTAATAACTTTTTTAAAAAAATTTTAATTATACAAAGCAAATCATAAGAAAATACAATATATTGTAATGATAAATCAACATTATTACTTGATACATCAAAACACAAGAGAAGAGTAAAGTACTTAATAAAAATGAAGAAATACATAATATTGAGGGAAGTAAAGTAACAAAATACTGATCAAAAAAGTGAACACTATAAACATTTTAACTTGACTAAACAAAGCAATGCAAAATATAAAAAAAATTTAATTAATAAATATCAAATTTAAAAATTACAGACCTCTTCAAACTTACCAAGAATCATCAGGAGAAAAACCATAAATCTTGGAACATCAGCACTTAAGCAGACATTATTGGATAAGTAAGAAATATGAAAAATTGGGGAAAGAGACTTCTACTAATGTAAAAAGCAAAAAGAAATTATTTGAAAATGAAATAAAAAAAGGCACCTATTACCCACCATTTACACTAGTGGTTACACTTCTTAAAGGTCTTCGCGTTCTTTCCTTTTTCTTTAAATGAACGGGAAAATCAAAAACAGTTGGAACAGCGTCTTTTTTAAATCGAAAGCTTTCCATAACAGTTTGGTAGTAATCACTTTGAAGAAAATGTTTACTACAAAGAACAGCTGAATCGCTTGCTTTAAAGTTTTTTCTTCGTAAAGCCAAAATCCACTTTTTGCGATGATTCGGTTCTTTAGGAAAACTAAAAATGGTGACATATTTTTGATAAGGCATCAAAATAATACAATTTCAAAATATATTCTCAAATTTTACAAACAGTTATGTACTTACTGGTGAAACTTTATATCAGTTCCCTTAGTAAATCTAGTCGTGCAGTTGTAAGCTGAACATGATTTCACCATTTTTTCTTTTTTAATTCAATACACACGTATATAATTAATAAGTCTATGTATTCGCGATGTGAAAATATTGAGTAATATTTACGGAATAGCACGTTAAAAATTTAAAAAGCACAAATAAGCCCACTACTTACAATGCTTTCGCGCTCCTTTTGCCACTGTTCTCTATCTATCTTTGTCTGGTTGCTATGGTCTCATACTATCTCTTTCTAAGGCACATCCATTTTAGGTTATAATAGGTCTGTTCCAACCAAGCAGAGAACCGTTCTAAAACAGTAATTTTTGTGCGCAGTGGTGTAGTGAGTTGCGCAGTGCACTAATTTGGTCTCGTGAGTGGTAATATTACCGTTCTAGAACTGTTCTGTGCTTGGTTGGAACAAACCTATAATCTATGACTTAAGCTTTATTTGCATTTGCCATAATCATAATAATATAAATAAACTAGTTGTAATTAGTGGTGGGTTGCTATTTCACGAACTGTTACTTTGTCACTGCTACAACGCTGTCACAGTCTGCTCCAGAGTGAATAAAATAGCAGTGAAAATTAGTCACGTTTTGATTTTGAGATTTTGTAGTTTTTGTACCACATCGGTTCCATTCATTGTCATTGTCATAATAATATAATTTCAAAAAATAATTATCAAGTTATTAATTTTTTTGTTATATTAAATTATCATAAGGCAAAAAAACACAATCAATAATTAAAATAAAATATATATTTCTTTAAGGTTGTAAAGGAAATTCATAATAAACATTAAAATAAAAAAAGTCATAAGCCCGTTTGTAATTATCAATGATTCATTACAAGTTTTAGTAAATTTTTTAGGATTCTAAACTCAGGACCATAAACATTGAAACAATAAAATCAAATGTATGCAATATTCAAAGTTTTAATAATTTATTTAGGATGTGATCATGCGCACTGCCGTAGGCGGGAGCCTCCTAAACTTCTTATATTCCTTGCTTTTTACTTTGTAGGTACAGACAAGGGATTTCTCTGTATAGTTCGATTAATGATATTACTTGGTCATGTGACCACGACATTTTGCACTTGCCAGAAACTATTTGGAATACCTAGGACTCTTCTCTTTGTCTAGGACACAAGTAACAAATAACGAAATAATTTTCTATTATATTCAAATAACAATAACTAATGTAGAGGTTATGTCATACCAATAATACCAATTTCTGCAAAAATAAACAACATTGAAGTATAAATTACCCTATATTTTTGCTCTAATCTGTCAATTAATTGATAGAAAATAGGACCGGTTCTATAAATATATCACGTCAATTAAAATTGAAGAGAAATAGGACAAGTTTTGATGATTTGAAAATTGACAAAAAAATTGACACAAAATGTGTATGTATTTATCAAGTATTTAGGATCCTAAAAAATTGACTAAATCTTGTAATTAATCATTGATAATTACAAACGGGCTTTATTAAAATAATAAAAAGTAGTGACAAAAATTAACTTTTAATTATGTATGTAGTAGGATTAGGGTTGTGATCATCATCACATGTCAATTGTCAGTTGTCGACGGACGACTGACAGATATCGATGTGAAGGAAGGATTGTAATTCTTGGCTCTTGGTAATTAAAATATAACTAGTAATTGAGTAATGTGTTTTATTAACAAATAATAAATACCATTGAGAAATATTAGTATCACACAAAGGGATACAACAATACATGGCGCAGTGCAGTTAAAAAATGTTCGGATGCTGCAATAATTGAATTAATTAAACGGATTATCAAAATGGGTGATAGCAGAGGTATTGCTGCCATGCCGGTGAACGGCAATGTCGCGGAAAACTGGAAGGTATAGAGACAAAGATTTGAGAATTATTTAGTAGCTAGTGAAATAAACAAAAAAGATGAGGCAGTACAATGTGCCCAATTGTTACATTTTATTGGAGAAGAAGGGTTCAAAATATACACAATGTTTACTTTTACCGAGGATCAGAAAAATAAATTACAAATATTACTAGATAAATTTGAAGCACATTTTCTTCCCAAAGAAAACTTAACATATGAACGCTATAAATTCTTCTCATATAAACAGCAACCTGGACAAACATTAGACCAGTTTATCACTGAATTAAAAAAGATGGCAATGAAATGCAAATTGGGTAGTTTACAAGAAGAACTCACGAAAACAATGATTATCTGTGGTTTAAACAATTCAGAGAACAGAGAAAAGCTGTTGCAAGAAGATGATACTACAAGTCTAGACAAAATCATAGAAAAATGTACTATATTTGAAATTTCAAAGAAGAGAAATGAATTAATTACTGAAGGCCCTACTACAGTTGATGTTATACAACATAAATACCAAGCAAGAAAGCTGCAAAATCTACAAACAAAAATAAATAGCTGTACCTGATGTGGAGCAAGTCACCTTATAAATAAATGCCCAGCATTTGGTAAAGTGTGTAACAACTGTCATAATAAAAATCATTTTGGCAAGTTCTGTTTGAAAAACAAAAACCACAAAGTAAATGAAGTCACAGAAGAAAGAAACGAGAATTGCCCAGGACAAGAAGAAACTTTTTTTGTAGGTATGGTCAATAATGGAGAAACAGCTGAAAGAAATGAATGGATTACAAATTTAGAAATAAATAATAAAATAATTACATTGAAAATTGATACAGGCGCAATGGTAAATGGTTATGTCATTTAACTTGTTTAAGATGTTAGGTTTAGCTCCCAAAATAATAAAAAAACTAACATTAAATTGAGGTCTTATACAGGAGACCCATTAGCTTTGTTAGGTAAGTGTCAGTTGCAAGGTTATAAAAATGAAAGATTGTATGATTTAGAGTTTTTTGTTGTTGAAGGTAACACTCCAGCCATTTTAGGACTGAACTCAAGTGTGCTATTAAATTTAATTAAAAAAGTTGAAACTATTACAACACAAAGTCAGTATGAAAACATAATTAATAATTTCATGGATGTATTTAAAGGAATTGGGTGTATAACTGAAAAGTGTAATATTGAAATAGAACCTAATAGTAAGCCAGTTATACAGCCAATTAGAAAAGTTGCTTTCCCCTTAAGGGAAAAATTAAAAGAGTCTTTAGATGATTTGGTTAAACAACATATTATAGAAAAAGTAAATGGCACTTCAGATTGGGTAAATGCTTTAGTATTAGTAAAAAAACCCAACGGAAAATTGAGAATTTGCATAGATCCCCAAGATTTGAATAAAGTTATAAAAAGAGAATTTTGTAAAATTCCAACTTTTGAGGAAATTTCAATTAATTTAGCTGGTGCCACTGTCTTTAGCACTCTTGATGCAACCAATGGTTTCTACCAAATACCTTTAAATGAACAGAGCTCTAATTTATGCACATTTGGTACCCCTTATGGTAGGTACAAATTTTTACGCCTTCCATATGGTATGAAGTGTGCACCAGAAATTTTTCAAGATAATGAGAAATATTTTTGGTGATATTGAGGGTACCGATATATATATATATAGACGATTTGTTAATTTGGGGTAGAAATAAGCAGGAACACGATGAAAGATTAAAAAAGGTTTTAGAAAAAGCGAGAAGTAATAATATAAAATTTAACTTGAGTAAATGTAAGTTCGGTTAATCAGAAATTAAATATATGGGACATAAAATTTCAAATAAGGGTATAGCCCCAGATATTTCAAAAATATAGGCAATCAATGAATTGCCAAAACCAAAAAATAAAGAAGACATCCAATGATTGTTGGGAATGTTGACATATGTTAGCAAATTTGTTAGTATCTTTTCAGATAAAACTCAACCCTTGCGTGCTCTTTTAAAAAAAGATGTTGAATTTAAATGGGAAAATGAACACGAAGAGGCTTTTAAAAAATTAAAGGAAATCTTAGTAAAGGAGCCAGTACTAAATTTTTTTGATCCAAGAAAAAAAGTTGTAATTTCTGTGGATGCCTCAAAATCAGGGGTGGGTGCTTGTTTGTTGCAGGAAGGCCTTCCATGTGCATATGCTTCTAAAGCACTAACAGATACACAAATAAGATATGCACAAATTGAGAAGGAACTATATGCAAAATGTTTTGGCTTAAACAAATTTTACCAGTATGTATATAATAATATCACACTCTGCTGGGCGAAGTAAAGACGAAATTGCGTTTTTCTGTAAAGACAAAATTTTATTTTCATTAACAAAGTTGTTTACATATATTTCCACCTGTATTACTTATAAACAAATAACTAACTCACCTGTAAAGACAAAAAAACAACATTTAAAGCCTTTACTCTAGGTCTTGATATTTCTTTTACATGAAATGATATTTAAAACATTATCAATAATTAACTTCACAATTCCATTTAACTGACAGTGACAGTTCTAAAGGAGTCGCTGTCAAACGTGATATTGATCAAGGCAAATTTAAAATAATGAATAAAATGATAATTAAAGAAAAGCGACAACGCTAGTGTAATGATTTTCTTTACATCTCCCACCCTCGATGAGAACAATCGCAAGCGATTGTTCGATTAGGCGCCAACCAACACTGGAGTCAGCTTTGAAACATGGTAAAGATTGGATTCTTTCTTCTTATGTCCAGCATCCACATCATAGATTGAACTAGAAATTTTCCTTAAAATTTTATATGGTCCTATCCTTAGTTCATCCATTTTCTTTCTATTTAGTCGATTTCCATTTTCTACATAGACTCTGTCTCCTACTTCGAATTTATAATCTTCTCTATGTTGGTCATATATTTTCTTATTATAGTTGTGGGAATTTATTGAATTTTCGAGGGCTAGTTTTCTATCTCTTTTCAGGTCTTCACTTGTGCATCTTGATTTCAATTCAAGTGGCAGGATATCCACATTCTCGCCTTCTAAAAGGTATTTTGGACTAAATTTAGTGACTGTATGTTCTGTTTCATTATATTTAGTTACACATTTTTGTGCAACTGTTGTCCAAGCTGTTTTCTTGTCACCTTCGTTTATTTTACACCTTATCCTATTTACTAAAGTTTGATTCAGTCTCTCATTGAGTCCATTTGAAAACGGTGCATCCACAGCTGTAAATACTATTGTTATGTTTCGCTCTTTCAGGAAGTCTTTAAATTCCTTGGAATTAATACCAGGGTATTGGTCTGTTAATACCATATCAATATTATAGTTTTGTGTCACATTTTTTATTAACTTGATAAAATCACTGGAACCTTGATTTTTAGATGTCAATATATATGCATATCTAGTAAAATGGTCAACCAGTAGATGCAAGTATTTTTTTGTAGACCGTGATCCTCCAAAGCCTCCAATGGTATCAATTGATATAATTTCAAATGGGCGTGTAGCTGGTCCTAAATGTGACATCAAACCAAATCTTGATTTTCTTCTAGATTTGTTTTTAATACAAACATCACATTCATCACAAATTTGCTTAATATTTGTGATGATATTCTTTGCCGTGTAGAATGGCGTTATTTTGTTTATCATCTGCGTTCTTCCAATGTGGCAGTAAGTATTGTGGACTTCTCTAATTAATTTCTTGCTAAATGCTTCTGAGAGTATTATTTTATTTCGTTTTTTATTTTTTTTGTAGTAAATATTATTTTTCAGTAAAAATTTTGACTTTTCATTTTGCAGATCTTGATTTGTGTGTTGGTCATTCTTTATATCTTTCAGGTTAATTAAATTTACAACTTTTAAAAAATCATCAGTATTGTCACAAGGTTCTAGGACTGGATTTCTGCTTAAACAGTCTGCTTCTTGATTTGACTGTCCCGGGTTATATTTTATTTTAAAATTATACTGCGACAAATAGTAGGTCAAATCACCAAGTTCCTCGTCTGTTCTAGCTTTGATGTTCAGATTTTCTAATGGTTGATGATCAGAATATACCACAAATTCTTTTCCCATAAGCCAGTGCTGCCAATATTTTATAGCTTCTTTAACTGCCAGACATTCTAGATATATTGCTTTTTTTTCTTTTGAGTTTCTGTCAACTTCTTCGAGAAGTAAGCTACAGGTTTATTGATTCCATCTTTATCTTCTTGTTTTAACACTGCTCCTACTCCTTTTATACTGGCATCTGTGTAAATTTTTATTGGTTGGTCTGGGTCAAATATTTTTAGAACTGGTTTGGAACATAGTAATTTTTTTATTTTATCAAATGATTCTTGGCATTCTGTGGTCCAAATAAATTTAACATCTTTGCGTAATAAATTATGTAACGGGTTCAGTATAATCGCAATGTGTGGTACAAATTTATGGTGAAAATTTACTTTCCCGAGAAACTGGCGTATGTTTTTTCTTGTTTCTGGAACTGGGAAGTCTTTGATAGCTGTTAAATAGTCTTTGAGAGGTCTTACTGAATTATTTTCTATTATGTGGCCCAGGTATTTGGCACTACTATTTGCAAAAGTACATTTCGAAAATTTTAATCTAAATCCTTCTTTTAGTATTGCCTCTAGTAATTTTGATATGTGTAGTATGTGTTCTTTAAAAGTTTTTGAAAAAATTAGGATGTCGTCTATAAAATTTACTGCGAAATCTGATAATTTGTACTTTCTTATTATGTTACTTAATATTCTTTGAAATATTGCTGGAGATGTCTTCAAACCAAATGGAAGGCATGTCCATTGAAAATGTCCCTCTTGTGTGACAAATGCAGTTTTGTACCTATCTTGAATTTTCAAAGGAATTGACCAAAATGCTGAATTTATATCAAAAGTTGAAAAATATTTGCAGTTTACAGTTTTCACCATTAAATCTTCAATCAAGGGGAATGGCTGTGATTGAGGGACGACGATTTTGTTCAATTCTCTGAAATCTATACAAAGCCTTGTTTTTCTATCATCTTCTTTTTTATATGCCAAAGTGACCGGAGCCGCAAATGGACTATAAGATTCTTCAATCAAGTTTTTCTTCAATAGGTTCGACACTTGCTGTTCGATTTCTTTTCTATCATCAGCTGTGCACCTGTATGGACGTTTGGAACAATATTTATCCACCATCAAATCTATATGAGCTTCATAATCTCTTACAGTGCCGACGTCGTATTTATCCTTAGCAAAAACTGGTTTGTATTTGTCTATTAATTTATCAATTTCTATTTGTTGATATGCGTCTAGATGATTCACTGAAATTTCAAATTCTTCTGAATTTATATGTTCGTTAAAGTTTACTTCATATTTGTTTATTTGATTAATTTCTTGTTTTAGTACTTCAGAGTATGAAGAAATATCTATTTTATGTTTGTCACCTAGTACATCAGGAATGTTGACATTTGTTGAATTGGAAAGATAAATTTTTGATTCTTTATTTCTTATATTTTCTTCATTCTGGAACTTCTTGTCTTCTTCTGGTAAATTCGTAAATTCATAAAAAAAAATAAATTCTTAGATTTCTCAGGAAAATCACTATTTATTGGCAGAAGGGAAAGAAGTAGGTGTAGATGAAAAGACAGTTAACAGTGAGGGAATTAAGTATTATATAGAGTTAGAGAAGGACGATTTAGGTGAAAGTGCGAATAAGGAAAGTAACAGTGATTCTATAGGTGTTACAGAGCAAGAAGAAATGCCTAATCACATTAAAAATGAAAGTGACACTAGTAACAGTGAGACGGACACAGAGAGCGAACTAAGCGATAACTATAAAGAATCTATAATAATTGAGGTAACTGAAAATTCGTCTGAAGATTCAGACTTGGAGAGGAAAATTATTAAAAAAGTAAATGTGACGTCATCAGGACGTATTTCTAAACCTCCTCCAACCCTGAATCAAGTTTATAAATAGTCTAGTATACACTGTCAGTAACTATTGAAAGGGGGATGTAGGATTAGGGTTGTGATCATCATCACATGTCAATTGTCAGTTGTCGACGGACGACTGACAGATATCGATGTGAAGGAAGGATTGTAATTCTTGGTAATTAAAATATAACTAGTAATTGAGTAATGTGTTTTATTAACAAATAATAAATACCATTGAGAAATATTAGTATCACACAAAGGGATACAACAATACAAAGTATATCATTTGTTCTCACACAAAACAAATATTAACACAAATATGAATACAATAATATACAAAAAATTTGTGAGAACAATAGGCACCAAAATCTTAAAAAATAATTCTACGAAAAAGCAACCAGCATGTTCGGTCGCGATTACGCTTTATAATATTTGTATATAGCAGATTCATTTTTATGTGTAACAATATTGCCAAGCTAAACTGCTCCAAAAATCACTGTTTTTTGTCACCGTGACAATACTGGAGCAGTAACGTCTTGTCACAGCTACACTAAAACAGCAGGTTGGCCCACCTCTAGTTGTAATTAACAAAGGTTTCGAATCAAGAATGATAATCATTCTTGGTTTCGAATTACTAAACTTTACTACACTTTATTTACACTATACACTTGCACTGAACTCAACCAGTGCAATAAAATATTAGACCTGTGTAATTGTAGAATGAATAAGTCGAACGTTATTTGACTTTTGAGAGTAGATGGTTTATGTCATATGTCAAATATTTTTTGATATTTGAGAATTTCCAAGAATTTGTTTCTCTTTAGTTTTTGCTTTCATTTACAAACAGGGTTGTTCCAGTCATTACATTCGTAATAGATCTATTAAAATTTGGATCTCATCATTACGCCAATCTGTCAAACACATCGAATCTATTACAAAATCACTGAACTAAGGCTGTGTTCGGGGAGCACGCTTTCGAGCTATGTAGCGCCAAGAGCCATATAACGCAAACGAGGAATAGTAGAGATTCCAAAATTATAGCGACAGCTTCGGTTTTTCCACCTATCTTTACCGTAGACTCGAACGCTAGCGATTACCCAGTTCGAGAAATAGATTCCAGTGGCCCAGCTGCCGCTGTGACTAAGAAACACCGCACACGGAATTCGCTTAGCAATTGTTCTACTAGAATTCTCCGACTGCGCTGCCGAATTTTACTGGAGCTGTCGCGTTATTTTTGGAATCGTCTCTACTAGATAGCGCCAAATGGCGCAAATAGCGTGCTCCCCGAACACAGCCTAAGTGAATGTCATCTATAGGTTTCTGTAATTTTGAATGAACTATTTTTTAAGTAAAAATGTATTACTTATTTCAGAATTTTTTACGACATAGGCAATATAAGGCAATATTTAATACCTGAAGCATTGAATAAAGACTAACCTAGTAGGATAATAGGGAGTTATCGCACATCACTTTTGTGCATTGCCGCATTGCCTTAATAAAGTTTTCCTTATAATGACAGGTACGCTTGCGTACAAAAGATCTTTGAAATAAGGAAACTTTAATAAGTTAACGCATTTACTTTATTTCGGTTGTGTTAAGAGGGGCGTTTCTAATTTGGTAAGACTGCCTGAATTTAGTGAAAAATCTGGTTATGTTTAAATTACAAGAATGATGGCGATAGTGGTTTCAAATTAGTATTTTTCTTAGACAAGGAAGGTATTTTTATTATAAATTTGAATATTTTTTGAGCTTGTTGACTTTCTTAATCTAAGACAGAGATGAAAATATGAATTTTACTTTTTAAATCTTTGAATGTTTCCACGACACACACATACATTTGACCTTGAGACCATAAACAGATGAAAAATACCTGTATTTATTTTTTATTAATAAATATCCTATTTGGATAAATTTTGGAAGTTTGTTGTGATATGTTGTGTCATAGGCGTAACAAATTAATTATTTTTAGGATTTAAAATATCGATATATAAAAAAAATAAAATAAAATAAGATTTCGGCATTCCTAACAAATAATTAATTAATGAAATTTATTGTACTAACCAGAGTTGGGTCGGATATTGAAAAAAAGTATCCGGATACGGATACTCAAAATGTATCCGGATACTTTTTTAAAAAGTTCGAATAGGTACTTTCATATAAAAATGTATTCGGATACAAGTATCCGGAGACTTTGAAGGATATTTTTTTTAAAAAGAACATAAATTATTAGTATTAAAACTATGTGATGTGCATGTATTTTTAATGTAATATATAATAATAAAAATACATTTAATGATGAGCTAACGAAAAACTTTTTCGTGTCACTGCCTGAGCTTTTGATATTGAATTTGGCCAGCGGCGTACTTATTTGTACTTGTAGGTACACTAAAATAAAAATATAAATAACATTAGGATGTCCTTTATTATAATCCGAAAAATAATTTCTTCTAATAATTATAAATACAGGGTACAAAGGGGTTCTTGAAAAGAGAGATATAGAAAATATAAAAAATAAATAACGTACTTATGAAACTTTATAACTGATTTATAGGTAAAAACAAAGCTCCATTAGAATATAATAATATATTATTATAACGGTGACCAATACGAAAAATGGGATTTAACATGTTAGACACATCTGAATTAAAGGAAGGGCAGTGTTGTGCCTACGTTAGGTGCATTAAATAATATTTATTTATTTATTTTTGAAATTAATGTGTCTCGACTTCATAGGCCATTGACACAGGTTACATTTTATTTAATTTTAAATTTTGGGGTATATATTAGTTTCCTTTAGGAAGTCGATAACGGTGTTCATTGCTTCAAGGCTGCAAAGATTGTCCCTTAGGTTGTCTTTTAGTTTCAGGCGCTGTCGTATGTTGTCTAGTGTTGTACATTCTAGGATGATATGCTGTAGGGTGAGTGGTGAAAGGATGCAGTGTGGACACGTAGGAGGGTTTTCAGAAGAGAGCAGATGGCTATGTGTTAGTAGAGAGTGTCCTATCCTAAGTCGTCGAATTACAATCTTTTTTCTCCTTGAAATTGCGGGAAACTCAGCGGGTTTGATTGTAGGGTGTATGTCGCGTAATTTGTTGCGTTGGGTGGACCAGAAATCCTGCCAAGCCATTCTTGTTGAGGTTTTGTGTGCGCTTTTGACGTCTTTGTAAAGTTGCGATTCTACGTAGGGTAGGTTGGAAACTGTTGCTTGTTTAGCTAAGCTGTCCGCTGCCTCATTTCCTGATATGCCAATATGAGATGGGCACCAGATTAGAGTGATCAGGATTTCCCGTTCGGAGCAAGTGTTTATCGCGGTTTGGATTTCCTAGACTAATAGATGTTGACTGTACATTTCTTTTATGGACTCTAAGGATGATAGGGAGTCTGTGCAGATAGCAACTTTTCTGTTTTCTTCAGTGAGTGTTTTCACAGCTTGTAGGATGGCATAAAGTTCCCCTGTATGAACACTGCAGTGATTCGGTAAGAGGTGAGATGTTGATGAAAGCCCTGGGGTTATTGTTGAGCAGTCTACACCACGAACCCCTTTTAAGGCATCTGTATAAATGATTTTCTGGAATTGGCCTCTGCTTATGATATCGGCGAACAGTTGTTTTAGCAGGACGCTCGGGGTTTCGTGCTTATTGTATGAAGAGAGGGATGTGTTTATATTGGGTGGTATCATGAGCCAGGGAGGGGATGCTAAGGGGCGAAAACAAAAGGTTTTGGAGAGGTTTAGGGGTTTGTGTATAGCTTTAACTATTTAGGGAATGGAGGGAGGAGGTGAGAGTGTGTCTGGATTTGGATGAACATTTGTAAGGCATGAGTTCATTAAGTGGGAAACGGGATTTTTATTATTGTTGCATACTCTTGCGCTGTAGTTTAGAAGTAGCTCTTGCCTTCTTAGCCATAGCGGAGGTTCATTTGCTTCGATATACAGGCTGGCAGCTGGACTGGTTCTGAAAGCGCCTAGGCATAACCTGAGTGCAGTGTTTTGGACTGCATTTAGTTGGTTGAGGTTGCTTTTGCTGGCAGACATGTACACAATGCTGCCATAATCCAATTTGGGACTAATTAAGGATCGGTAGACTTTTAGGTGAACCTCTTCCTGTGCACCCCATTGTTGGTGTGACAACGTTTTAATTATGTTGAGACTTTTAAGGCAGTTTGCTTTGAGAGTCTTAATGTGCATATCCCAAGTGAGCTTGCTGTCAAATACTAGGCCAAGGATCTTGTGGTTTTGTACGACTTCTAAGGTTACACCTTCCAGGGTTATTTGTGGTTCTAGAGTTTGCGATGTTTTCCTGCTGAAACGTATTACTTTTGATTTGCATGCTGAAAATTTAAGTCCTCTCACAACGGACCACTGGCACAATTTGTTAACCGCCTCTTGTAAGATTTTTTGGGTAGTTACTGTATTTTTCCCACTGCAGAAAATTACAAGGTCATCTGCGTAGATTGTATACTTGATCGGAGGGAGTATTTTGTTGCAGATGTCATTCATTGCAAGATTAAATAGCGTGGGACTCAGTACGGAGCCTTGTGGTACTCCTCTTTCTTGGGATTTGATTTTGGATGTTTTCCCATTTGCTGCTACTTTGAAGTAGCGTTCACTAAGAAAATTTTGAATGTACGAGAAAATGTTTCCAGTTAGGTTGTATTCTGTTAATTTGTTTAGGATGACGCATCTGTTTATAGTATCGAAAGCTCCTTCAATATCGAGGGTGATGGCGATGGTGTCTTGTTGTAAGGCCATGGCTGTTGAGATTTCAGTTTGAAGAACAAATAGATTGTCAGTTGTGTTGCGCTGCTTTCTGAAACTGGATTGGGCATCACTGAGGATGTGGTTTGCCTCGAGGTACCAACTTAGACGATTGTTGATTATTTTTTCTAATAACTTGCAGGTGCAGCATGTGAGCGAAATCGGTCTGTATGAGTTAACGTCAGTGGATGTTTTATCTTGCTTTTTTATGGGAAGAATGATGGACTGCCTCCAAATATCGGGGAAGACTTGTTTTTCCCATATTATATTAAATAGTTCGAGGAGTTTTATGTGGGTGGGGAAAGAAAGGTGTTTTAGGAAAATAGAGGGGATGTCATTCGGGCCGGCGGCGGAGATTTTGGTGTTGCGGAGAGCATTTGTTAATTCTTGAATTGTGAGGGGAGAGTTGAGTGGGATGTTGTTGTGTGATTGAAGCGGCGGAAGATTTTGCTCTTTTATTGTGTTGTTAGGGGTATTTCGTGTCTTTTTTTGAAAGTGGTCAGCTAGAATATTTGCGATTTCTGAACTTTCTGTGATGATATCGTCGTTTTAATGTTTAATTATTCTTTTTGCTGCTGCCCTTAAGCGTTTGAAGTTTATAAGATTTTCCTGAGTTTTAACCCTTCGGTATTTATTAAGAGCTGTTTTGGATTCCTTTACTGCCTTTTTACAGCATTCGTCCCACCAAGGGACTACTTTTCTCTTTGGGGTTGTGGTTTTCCCTACATGTTCTTTGGCAGAGTCTAGTATGCATTTGTTAAAGAGTTCTAGTGCGTCGTTTATATTTTCTGGATATGCGACAGAGCTTATTTTGAGTTCTACTGCAAGTTTAAAACTTTCCCAGTCAGCGTTTGAAGTGCGCCATTTAGTAACCTCATTTGGATGTTGTCGTACATTGTCAGTTATAAGGATAGGAAAGTGATTACTATCGTATAGACAGTCAAGAGCTTTCCAGGAAAGAATTGGAGCAAGAGCGGGGTCACTGAAGCTAAGATCAATACTCGAAAAAGTGCCTGAAGACGAGCAGAAATGAGTGTGGGATCCGGTGTTTAACAGGCAGACATCGGAAGAGATTAATACATTTTCGATCGTCTTTCCCCTACCGAAGGTGCGTTCTGAGCCCCACATGATGTTGTGTGCGTTAAAGTCGCCTACAAGAAGGAATGGAGTCGGAAGTTGGTTGAGTAAGGTAATTAAATTGGTTTCATTTAGTTTATAGTGGGGGGGAATGTATATGCTGCAGACTGTAATTTTATTTGGGCACCAGACTGTAACAGCTATAGCTTCTAGGTCAGTGTTTAATTGTAAAGGCTGAGAGAAAAGATCTCTGGAAGCAAAAATAGAGGACCCTCCACTTGCTCTCTCATGCGTGGATCTGATATAATGGTACCCTTCGTAACCTTTAAGGCATGGGTTGTGAGATTTCTTAAAGTTTGTTTCCTGGAGGCAGATTATGTCGGCAGAGGTATCTTTTACGAGTTGCTCAGTACGTGGTAGGCGAGGGTAAAACCCGTCGCAGTTCCATTGGATTAGATTGAAAGTATGTAATAAAATAAGAGGTTAGTGGGAAGAAAACTGCGAGTTATCAGATAGATATTCATCAGATAAATCTTGAGAGCTATTGGAAAGACTTGAAAAACTTGGAGTTTCAGAAGATTTTCTATTAAGGTGCCTTTTAAGTTTTTTAGATAGCCTGGTTAGTCTGTTTTTGAGAGAACGGTCATCATTAACATTGGAATATATCAGTCGTATGAGCGCTAAGAGAGATTTCATATCAGCTGTAAAACGGAGTGCTTCGTTATATGGGTCTTTGCTACTAAAAGCATTTTCTAGGAGAGCAATTAGGTTATCGTATGGTATGGTGAAGTCATCTTTGTTGGTTTCGGATAGCCTTTTGATGATGTCCTTGGAGTTGCTTGATATTAGGTTCTCTTCAGTAGGAGTGACTTTTTTTGCTTTCTTTTTCTTTTGTTTCGCATTTTCTAAAGAAACGTTTAGAGAGTTTGGGGGGGGGTATTTCTATTGAATCTGAGGGGCCGCCCTTTTCTGTCTCTTCGGCCGTGGTGTCAGCAAAGTCTCCGGAAGCGGTAGAGTCTGAGTGTAATCGTTTTAAAGGCTGTTTGTTGGTAGGGCTTGCTGTCGATTCATTTGTATTTGATGGTAGTGAAGTCTGTGAAGTTGGAGGTATTTGTTGGGAAACATTGGCTGCAGGAGGTATCTGTTCAGGGGAGATAGTAGGCGGCAGCTGGGGGTTTGAAGGTGGTTGAGGAGGGGGAGGGGTAGGTGATGGGATATTATTGGGGTTACTTTGAGTTTGAAGTGAGGGTGCTGTGGTGTTTGGTGTCTGGCCATTTGGACAATGTTGACTGTGGTCAAAAAGACTCTGTGGTTGTTTCCATCGTGTGCTATTAAGAGAGATGTTTGTAATTCGAAGTTTTCAATGTTTGGTTTCACGTAGACCTGCCTTCTGAAGCTTAATATATGGCTATATTCATCGCCGGGGATGCCGGCTTTTAGACATGTAATAGGGGAAGATAGTTGAAGACCAAAATTCCTTAGAGCCAGTTCTACAACTTCGTTTGGAATAGATGGGCATACATTTGATATTACGACTCTTTTGTATGGAGTGACCAATCTTCGGACTGCTATCTCAGTTCCATTTACAGAGACTGTGGAGTTATTTAAGACGAGGTTATCCACTAGTTCCTTAGTTCGGAGGAAGATGCAGATTCGACTGTTTGCTATTCGTGAAACGTGTGTGATATTTCGGGGTCCAACGATGGATCCGATGGCTTGGACATATTCAAAGTTTCTTAGTTCTCCTTCGGCATGTAATATGATTCCTTGTTTTTTATCAGGAGTGGTAGTTTTGGGAACAGATTTGGCGACAGACACATAAGAAGCAGTTGGTGAGAGATTCATAGTGTTTGAGGATGCCATTTGTAAGGTGTCTTAGCTAAGATTGTATGCTGCCACCAACAGTTTAGAGGCAACACTCAATGCATGCATAGTGTAATGGTGGTTGCCCCGCCGAAAACACCGTCGGCGGAGATGTACCTATTGTAGTAGGTAGTACTTTAACAATATAAAAAGTAAACAATATAGATAACACAAAAATGGTTGTAGTGTTCACATAAAAACTAGGATTGTTTGTTTTTTAACTAATTCTAATATAATGATAGAGTGTCACAATGCACTAAAAGCAGTTAAATAGTGCTTCGTTATATGGGTCTTTGCTACTAAAAGCATTTTCTAGGAGAGCAATTAGGTTATCGTATGGTATGGTGAAGTCATCTTTGTTGGTTTCGGATAGCCTTTTGATGATGTCCTTGGAGTTGCTTGATATTAGGTTCTCTTCAGTAGGAGTGACTTTTTTTGCTTTCTTTTTCTTTTGTTTCGCATTTTCTAAAGAAACGTTTAGAGAGTTTGGGGGGGGGGGTATTTCTATTGAATCTGAGGGGCCGCCCTTTTCTGTCTCTTCGGCCGTGGTGTCAGCAAAGTCTCCGGAAGCGGTAGAGTCTGAGTGTAATCGTTTTAAAGGCTGTTTGTTGGTAGGGCTTGCTGTCGATTCATTTGTATTTGATGGTAGTGAAGTCTGTGAAGTTGGAGGTATTTGTTGGGAAACATTGGCTGCAGGAGGTATCTGTTCAGGGGAGATAGTAGGCGGCAGCTGGGGGTTTGAAGGTGGTTGAGGAGGGGGAGGGGTAGGTGATGGGATATTATTGGGGTTACTTTGAGTTTGAAGTGAGGGTGCTGTGGTGTTTGGTGTCTGGCCATTTGGACAATGTTGACTGTGGTCAAAAAGACTCTGTGGTTGTTTCCATCGTGTGCTATTAAGAGAGATGTTTGTAATTCGAAGTTTTCAATGTTTGGTTTCACGTAGACCTGCCTTCTGAAGCTTAATATATGGCTATATTCATCGCCGGGGATGCCGGCTTTTAGACATGTAATAGTGGAAGATAGTTGAAGACCAAAATTCCTTAGAGCCAGTTCTACAACTTCGTTTGGAATAGATGGGCATACATTTGATATTACGACTCTTTTGTATGGAGTGACCAATCTTCGGACTGCTATCTCAGTTCCATTTACAGAGACTGTGGAGTTATTTAAGACGAGGTTATCCACTAGTTCCTTAGTTCGGAGGAAGATGCAGATTCGACTGTTTGCTATTCGTGAAACGTGTGTGATATTTCGGGGTCCAACGATGGATCCGATGGCTTGGACATATTCAAAGTTTCTTAGTTCTCCTTCGGCATGTAATATGATTCCTTGTTTTTTATCAGGAGTGGTAGTTTTGGGAACAGATTTGGCGACAGACACATAAGAAGCAGTTGGTGAGAGATTCATAGTGTTTGAGGATGCCATTTGTAAGGTGTCTTAGCTAAGATTGTATGCTGCCACCAACAGTTTAGAGGCAACACTCAATGCATGCATAGTGTAATGGTGGTTGCCCCGCCGAAAACACCGTCGGCGGAGATGTACCTATTGTAGTAGGTAGTACTTTAACAATATAAAAAGTAAACAATATAGATAACACAAAAATGGTTGTAGTGTTCACATAAAAACTAGGATTGTTTGTTTTTTAACTAATTCTAATATAATGATAGAGTGTCACAATGCACTAAAAGCAGTTAAATAGGTTTCTGTATACTCGTAAACGCATTTTTAAGTTCAAAATACCAGCGAAAAACCGTGATTATACACCTACAAACTGTAAGCGATGTTTACACGCACGGTGACCGATTGGTACGAAAAATGGGATTTAAAAGTATCCGAATATCAAAAACAGTATCCGGATACCGGATACTTTAAAATTTGGTCACGGATACGGATACCGGGTACAAAATTTAAAAAGTATCTGGATACAGCTTTCGGATACATAAAAAGTATCGGGATATTGTATCCGTATACAGAAGTAGGTATCCGAATACTACCCAGCTCTGGTACTAACCCTTACTAATTAAGGTATTTATTAGAATAAATATATTAATTATAATAAAAACATACTACGGTTTCTGAATATACACACATCAACATGGTCTAAAGAAAAATTGAAATAAAGTGAAAAGTATGTAATTATTTATTTATTTATTTATTTAACGGATATACCATTTTACAAAAAAAAATAAATTATAATATGTGTGAGAACAGTTAAAAAAAATTATTTAAAATATAGATTAAAAAAAAATTTAAATATTAACACAATAAGTAGGTACAATTCACAATTCTTAAAAATGTAAGTTCTTAATTTGGCGCTTAAATGACGATAAAGATGGGTCAAATAACTGTATGCTAGAGTTGTGTTTGTTAGCAATCCTAAGTATTTTTGAAATAGTTTCATTCTGTGCATAATCTGTGGAGTGAAATGAGATAGTGAATTGTTCTGAGATGCGAGTCCTTCTGCTTGTATTAAAGTTCACCAGCTTCAACAAATCTGGACAACAAATTGCACCATTAAGCAGTTTATGAAGAAAGCACAGAGATAGTTCCATTCTGCGATGCTCCAGAGAACTCAAGTTAAGTGATGACAAAACATTATCGTAATTGTTACTACATCCTGGAATGCAAGAATACATCCAGCGCCGGATTCCGTTATGAGGTTAAAATAAGCCAATTAAAATGATGCTTGTGGGCGGAGTTCCTACCGTTGATATTTTACGTGACGTTTAAACTAGGTATAACTGAAAGTAATTTTTAAGGTTCAAGCAGGTATTTTTATGATTGTTTTCCTTTGATCTTGTCTTCATTTCATAGTCTTTAAAAGTAGGTAAACAAAAGGTACTGATTTTTTGTGAAAAAATTTAACTAACGTGTAAATGGAAAACTTTGTGTCTTCCTCTTTAAATGAAAAATTCATTAACGTGAGTATCAAATCAAATATCCATTTTTGGCGTATAGGTAGTAATAAGAACAATTATTAAATTAAATCTACCAATTTTTTAGTCTGTTTTGCCACCTGGCTGGGGAACAAAAATTATGGAGAAAAAGATAATAGAAGGTGAAGATAAGTTCCCTAACGTTCAGTTGCAATTTTTTGTTAATTGCACGAACAAAAAAGTGTTTGGTAAATGGTTAAGAGAGTTTGAAAACTTAACCAATTCATCATACGTTATAAATAATACGGTTATTGAGGATAGAGAACGGATTAAACTTAAGTGAAATATTTAAATGATATATTGGTACCTATACATAATATATTGAATTTTTGAGATTATTAAAATTATTTCGTCCCCTTAAAAGGAAAAGGTCGTATATAACAATTTTTAAGAAAATTACATTTTCATGTATTTAGTCTTGTAACAACGAATACTACTATCAGGATAAAGGTGGTATGTGAAAAAAATTCTCAACACCTTTAAAATTGAAAGAAAATAAAGCCCTATGTACATTTGCAAACATCCAGAAATAAGAAAAAGGTCGCTTGTGCGAAATAAATACATTATATCTTTTTGGTCATCTGCTTTAATTTAAAAAAATTCTTTTCTAAATTGATAAAAGGTGGTATGTGCATTTTTGTATATAGTTCTTTTTAATAACTACTAAATATTATTAAACTATCTTTTATCATTGTTGGCAGAAGGTCGTATGAGTCCAAAGAAACACATAAAACCTTTTTGTTATTTAAAATGAAAAGATAAGTTACTGTCAACCTATTATTGATATAAGGTCAGATGTGCGGAAAGAAGCACATACAACTTTCTGCTAAACATATTTTAGATCGCTTGATTCAAACCACAGCACAACACAAAAGACGGCTGTGCAGTTGCTAGTTGGATACATGTTGTGTCTTGATCTGTAAAGTGTTGAGCTGGCTATAAATATTGGGAAATCGACACATACAGTAATTTTTTTACAGTAAGTATATCTAATATAATATAAAAGCAATTATTCTTAAGAAATTTAGCGTATTATCGTAATAACTGATGACTCTAAAAAGAATATTGTACACTTAACCTTAAACCACTTTGCGCGCGAAAATGAGGGTGTACACATTAATAACATTTTCATCTCGGGTAATCCCATGAATTAAAGCATGAGTCGAGTACGAAAGAATTTGATTTCGGGCTTTTTTATTTATTTAGTTAATACGTAGGTATCCATAATGTTGTTGAGATATCAATATGAATTATATCCGTACTACGAGCTAGTGCTGCTGCTATTAGGAATAATTCGTAGCTTTTATGAAAACACCATCTTTTATAAATTAATTTATAATCAATGTGCGTAATATATTTTTTGATAATAAAGTAAGTTAAACCATGGTTGTGTATCATAAAAACAACAGAAAAGTACAGAAGTACAGAAAAGTATCAGCAGAAAACATTTAATTTTAATATTTTAAGCATTTTGTGGAGATATTATTGATTTACAACTTTTATCCAACAAATTATTTATTTTTTATATATTAAGATAAGATGTAAACAAAGCAATTAGTTCTTGATTCACAAAAAATAACCATTTTTTCGCAACAATTTGTAAAGGGCAAAATGCTTAAAACATAATTGAAAAAGCAGAATTCTTATATTAGTAATTATACTCACGATAAATATTTTTTTGCTTTCTGCTGATACTTTTTTGTCTATTTTATAATAGAAAACTTCTGTTTACTTTAATATTTATCACTAAAAAAATATTATGCACATTGATTAACAATCGTAGAGTGTTAAAGTTTATAATAACTTTGAATTCTACCTATTTGCCGCAGCAATAAATCTGATGAGGATAGTAGATTGTATAGCTGTTTTCTTTCAGAAATGTCTTCCAGATCAAGAAATATCGCTATGATGGCTAGAAACCAATGTATTAATGAAATGTCGAATCCCTATTCAGATATAATACAAAAAAATACAAATAACGGTGAAGATGATGTAGTTTCTGACGATGAAATATTGGAAGATGAAGTTACTAGACATGAGCCTAATCTGCTGTCTTCTGCGCAAAATGTTACCAGCATACCATCCGATATTGAACATTGTATAATAGTGACAGCAGATGGTATTATTTTAAATAATAATTTTGGAGAAGCTAATGATTTAACTACTCTGCGGTGCTTGGAAGAAAATTCACAAAACACAATTCAGCCGGATGTCGATGCACAAAATTACTTTTTTGATGTGTATAACACAGAGGAGTATTTTCAGAAAAAAGATCATGTCACATACGAACCAACTGCTGACGAAATCAAGGAATTTGAGGAAGAGCATATTGGTAAATCTTCTTTTGGAATCAACAGCGAAGAACAAGAATTACTTGAACAAGAACAAGAAAGTATTGAAGATAGAGATAAGGGCGAAGAACAAGAATTAGTTGAACAAGAAAGTATTGAAGATAGAGATAAGGGCGAAGAACAGGAATTAGTTGAACAAGAACAAGAAAGTATTGAAGATAGAGATAAGGGTGAAGAACAAGAATTAGTTGAACAAGAACAAGAAAGTATTGAAGATCTAGATAAGGGCGAAGAACAAAAATTAGTTGAACAAGAACAAGAAAGTATTAAAGATATAGACACCAAAGTAAAGCGAAATAGGAAGCGAAATAGTAATTCTCAAGCGTGGAAACGGTCAATAGCGAAGAGGGAAAGAAATCTTGGAAATGAGTATCAGAATAAGAAAGGTAAAATGTATCCTAAGAAAAAGGCAAAAGTGGCTGATTGTTCCAAGTGTAAACTGAAATGCAATGATAAATTAACTCTGGAAGACATAGAAAGAATTAACCACTGCTACTGGAAAACAGGTTCATATGAAAGGCAGAGAGATTTTATTTGTAAATATGTTAAAACAAAGTTGGTCACTAGACGAAGGAAAGATACAAATTCTGAAAACCCCAGAAGAAATATGACATACAAATATTTTTTTCCTGGAGACATTCAGGTATGCAAGAAAACATTTCTGCAATGTCTGGATATATCTGATAAAACGGTAAGAGTGGCCAAAAAAAAAGAAGTTAGTGGATCGTCCATGATATCTTAAGATGGAAGAGGAAAACATTCTTCAAAAAATAAGACAACTGAAGCTAGGAGAAGATTTGTGCACAATCACATTAACTCTTTTCCAGTTATGGAAAGTCATTATTGTCGTTCTAAAACAAATAGGTGTTATTTATCATCAGACCTAAATATAACAAAAATGTACGAATTATATTTACAAAAATGTACAGAAGAGAACATGTCTGATCCAGTTTCTGCGGCAGTGTATAGGAGGATATTCGTTACAAACTATAATTTGGGATTCCACAGGCCAAAGAAAGATAGCTGCGCGATATGTGAAAAATATAAACAAGCTAATGATGAATTGAAGGACTCAATAAAGGAAACGTATGAGAGACACATAAAAAATAAAGAATTATCTCGGGCGAAGAAAGACAATGATAAAAAAAAGGCAATTTCTGAAGAGTTTCAAATCTGTTACGTTTGATTTGCAGGCAGTGTTATACACGCCCTGTTCAGAATTATCACATTATTACTGTGCGCTGAAATTTTGCTCATACAATTTGTGTGTTTTTGATCAAGCCACCAAAGATGGATATTCATACTTTTGGACAGAAATAGATGGTAAAAGAGGGTCTGACGAAATAGGAACTGCCATCCTGACTTATCTAAAAGATTTACCTGATACAGTTAAACATGTTTCTTTATATTCGGACTCATGTGGAGGTCAAAACCGCAACCGATATCTGGCTGCCTTGTTTTTGTATGCTGTTAGACAACTATCGATTGAAGTAATTGATCATAATTTTCTGGAAATGGGCCATACGGATATGGAGGTTGACTCAATGCATAGTGCAATCGAGACCAACAAAAAACATCAAAAGATTTATACTACACATGAATGGCCTACTATCATTAGGACCGCTCGTAGAAAAAAGGCTTATCATGTTAAAGTACTTTCTTTTAGTGATATTTTAGATCTTAAAGCACTGAAAATGTCTTTATCTAATAAAAAAATGTCTCATGACAAAGATGGAAATACCATTAACTGGATGAAAATTAAGATGCTTCAATTCAGGAAAACGTCTCCCATTTTTCTGAAAGAAGATCATGATCAAGAGAATTTTATTGAGATGCCACTAGACGATCCAATAGTTTGTGTGAAACCCAACTTGAGGACAAAACATACAATACCTCTCCGAGTATCCCAAAGAAATACAAGAAATCCTTTGAAAACACACTTGGATGAAAATAATATCGCGCCAAAAGCAGAAAATCCAAAAGAAAACCTTAATGTTAACTTAGAAATAAAGAGAAAATTCACAGGACCTCTACCAATATCAGAAAAAAAGAAGAAAAGTCTTATGAACCTTTGTAGAATAGATGCCATGCCAGCCATGTATCATAATTTTTATCAATCTCTTCCATGTAGTGGGAATGTAGTCGATCGACTTCCTGAACCTGATCAGGAAGAAAATAATTTTGATCAGATTCCATAGAATGTACCTATTTTCACAATTTTAGTAATATGTTTGTATTTTTTGTTTAGAAAACATAATAAAGTCGTCATGTTTTGCTACATAATATTTTTATATTATCATGTAACGTTATTTGTGATATTGAGAAAAAGCATAAGGGCGTATGTAACTTTCCAGGAAAAAAAAATAATTTATACGATTTTATTTAATAGTAAGTACAAAAATAACGTTTGTAATCGATTTGAACAACTGAAACCCGTTATTATGAACCCCCAACTGAAACCTTCATAATACCTATAGTATTTTGGTGCAGAAAAACAGGTCGCAAAAACGGATTTTGCTGATTTTTCCATTTTCTTAAAATATCACATACAACCTTTTCCTTTTAAGGGGACGATTTAGTAAATATTTCAAAAGTTTTATTTACCATATAAAGTTTAAATTTAATTTTAGATGTCACCACTTTATTCGGTGCTCAAAAACTTACGAACCATCTTCACAAATTAAAACGAGAAATACCAACTGCCCTTCAAAATTAACAGTAAAAATTCATATTATTAGCAAAAATTCATGGGCATACAAGAAAAATTCCAACTTTTACAAGAAGCACCTTGTGAAATAACTCTTATTGTAACACACAATCAGGCAATTCAGATTATTTGCGGTTTCGGAAGATACTGTCAAGCCAAATAATGTAATTGAATATAATAAATATAAAAGCTTCATTGACATATCAGATCAAATGAAGAGCTATAATTCTTCGTTACGTAAAGGAATAAAGTGGTACCGAAAATTGTCGATGGAGCTATTGACCGGTACAGTACTTATAAACGCTTATGTCGCACATCAAAGCATTACCAACGACAAAATGACATTTACCAAATTCAAAGAAGAGGTCATTCAGGCTCTTGTGGGAGATTTTATGGGCGTACCAGTGATTATAGAAAATGATCACAAACTTAGCGATGTTGGCCGTGCTGGCAGAAGACGATGCGCAGGGTGTTACTCAAAAATAGCAGAAGAGCATGGAAGAAAAGTTGCCCAGAGAAAAGCAACCGATACGATCACAGCGATGGCTGTGAAAAATTTCATTGCCTCGACTGTTTTTTTGTGGCGCATTCTGTGAAAAAAACATAGATAGGGACGTTAGAAATAATTTTGTTATTGTCATTTCTATTTTGTATGAAAAGAATGCTAATTTATTTTTACATTGTTTTTTGCCGCGCATTGGGCTATAAAAACACAAGTTAGTACATTAGAATTAATTTTGTTTTTATGTTATTTTTTGTACGAAAATAAACCATTATTTTTCCTAAAACGTATTTTTGAATTATTATTTATAAAAAAAATATTTAAAAAATAAAATAAATATATCTAATACTCACAATAAAAAATAATCTAATATTTATAATATTGACAGTAAAAAATTGTGAATATTATAGGCCATGTGAGTCCAGGTTGGTCTCAGAAGCACAGGCCAAGTAGGGTTTCTAGCCTATCTGGCCGGCCGAAAACGCTCACTTGTATTTTAAATGCGTCAGCGAAGCCGCCGTGGAGCTACGCAACAATTAACGATAGACTAGCATGTGAGTCCGGGTCGGACTTGCGCGGCCCGTAGATAATTTTCATGTGTGAGTCCCCGTTGGCTTCACATGGCACTTAACCTGTTAAAAGACTTTGCAAATTGCGACGCAACTGCAAATTTTATCTTTTTGATGAACGATGCATTTGATATTTTAAATTCGCGTAAATTACATGCGTATGGTTTTAGAAAAGCTTGTTTCCAATCAAACTTTGAAAATATAAAGTGCTTTTCAATTAAAATTAAGCAATATATTTTAAATTTAAAAACTCAAGATGGAACCTGTATTTTAAACTCTCAGAAAAAAATTGGCTTCTTAGGTATAATATTAGCATTTGAAACATTGTTGGGGATCTATAAAAATTACATAGAAAAAGGTGTATTAAAATTTTTGCCGTTATACAAATGCAGTCAAGACCACTTGGAACTTTTTTTCGGATCTCTTAGGTCTCATGGGGGTATAATAATAATCCTACATGCCGGCAGTTCATGTCTGCGTATAAAAAAATGCAGACGTTGAAACAGATTTTAATTTAATGGATCACGATTATGCTCTTGATGTTCCAGTTTTATCTGAATTTAAAAAAACAGGTAATTATTTATATTGCCGGTTTTGTAGTTTTCAAAATTAAAAATAAAATCAAATGCGAATATTGCGTTAACGCTCTCTTTGGCCACAAAGATGATCTTTTTAACTCTTTCTTAGATATTAAAAGTAGAGGTGGCCTTTGTTACCCTCATGATGATGTTATTTCCCTTTGTATTCATACAGAAAAGGTGATAAGACGAGAGCAATTGAAAACTAAAAAAATTTGCAAAAATAACAGTTCCAGTCAAGTGCTTGATTGGTTAATAAGCAATTCATTATTTGATTTCATGAAAAACCATGACAATTCCCCTCTTAAGAGTCACAAACTTTTACTTATAAAGTGTATAATCGAGGGGGCCGACACGGGTTGAAATACGTTGAAATACGTTGAAATAATGTACACTCCACTTGAAATTATTTCAAAATATTTGAAATATTTTTGAAATATTGTTGAAATATTTTAAATATTCTTGTATTTATTTTTATTTTATAAATAATTTGGCAAAACAGCGCGCGACTTTTATAAGCGTCTAGCTGTGCCATGCTTGCCGGTAGGCATGTATGAATGGAGGCATGTAGGTAGGCATGTATGAATGTAAGGATGTCTAGGCTTTTTTTACGAGCTACAAAAAGGAAGTAAAACGGATAATATCTAGTATACGTTTTTGGATATCGAATTTTATTTGTGCTCTATACATTTAATGGAAAGATAACAATTTCAGCGGATGCTTTTCAAAAAATTGAAAGTATTTTCAGCACTGCTGCTACCTCTCCTATTCGACCTCGGAAAACGATAACAGTATTGCTCTAATGGATGATACTGACAAAGAACAGTTCAATTCTGAGAACTCCGAATATGATCGAGAATCACTCATCAAAATAGAAAATCAAAGATATGCCGTTTATTACATGAAGAACTGGTACTTAGGATGCGTATGATAGCTATTCAAAATGATGAACTCATGAAGGAAGGAATCAAAATAAAATTCTTACAATATATTATGATAACATTCAAGTGGTGGATCGAAAGTATATTTTTTATCGGCCAATTCAGCTTATTGGTACACATCCATTTTATTTGAAAAGGTGTGATAGAGTTAATATAATTAAAAAGTACAAAACATTGAAAAAATAATTACTATGATTACCTGATTTACTTCTACAGTATTATTTATCAGTATATTAGTTAAAGTTTTAAAGATCTCGATAAAGATTTACTAAGTAATATTGTTTTTGTTTAGAAAAAACATTTTTTATTTTATATTTTACTTAAGTACAATGTACAAAAAAATGTCTGTGTTTCTTACTTTTTAAATTATTGTAGGCTTTTGTTCCAAAGAAAATGACTGTTCAGCCACTCTAGTACAAAGTTAGCGCTGGCAGTGGCGCTCTGTGAAGGCGCTAGAAATTTTCACTTAACTTAATGGTTATTATAATTGTTGATTGTTGTTGTTGACATATCGAACCGCTGACCAACTTAGCGGAAAATAAATTCGCTGGAAAAAATGGCACTGAGCGGTCAAATTCGCCATCCGCTTACTCAACGCTTGTGTAACACTAGCTTGGCTGAACGCCCCCAATGTTTAGAAAGCGATTTCTATTGATTACCACCCCACGAAAGAATTTTATTTGTTTTTATCAACTAATTCTCTATAAATCTTGCAAAATATTCAAGTCAACTACTTATTAGCTTACAGTCAAAACTCAAAGAGTGTAAACTGTAATCTTAGCCTTTTCTACATTTTTTTGGCTTTCTGAACGTCTTCAATTCAATATTGTTTCCGTTCTGAATAATTTAATATTTATTTTTGAAATATTATTGAAATATTTAAAATATTTTTGAAATATTTAAAATCATTGAAATATATTTGAAATTTTTAAAATATATTTCAAAGATTTGAAATATATTTCAAATTTTTGAAATAATGTACACCAAAATAGGGCGTGTCGGCCCCCTCGTGTATAATTAATTGTTATGTAACAACCCGAATGCATTTTATTTGTAAAATATATTAACTGAGGATAAAATAAGAAATTATTATAATAAAATTATTTTGTTTAAAGGTCAATAAAAACAATGAAATATATTTGTTTTGTAGTTTGATTTATAATTTTAAGAGCATACAGTACGTAAGTGCTTTACTGAATATGCACAGCTATGTAATATCATATATTTAATAAATGTGTGTATAGAAATGTGGTTTACAAAATGTATTAAGTTTTAAAACGTTCTTACATCAGTATTTTTATTTTTTAAATTGATACATTTTATCATAAATTAAAATTGATACGCCACTGACAAACCGGAAACTGCTGACGCCATTGTTAAACACCATCTAGGACAATTGGTGTTTATATATAAGGTTCCTTCCTTTGTCTGTATATTCTAAGCCCTTACCCTAACCATGTTGGAATGTAAACATTTCGTATTTTATGAATTAATAGCTTTGTCTACTATGTGGAGAGAACAAGAAATTTTCATATCACTACATAGAACACTGTTGAAAAATAAAATGCATCCATATAAGATCCAGTTACATCAAGAAATAAATGAAAATTATTTTCAAAATAGGTTAACGTTTTCTAGTGGTCGCAGTAAAAAATTAGGGAAGAGATTTCTTCAATTATGTTCTCGTTGGAAATGAATCCAACATTCATAAAAAATGTGTAAATCGACGAACATACCATTTCTGTTCGTCGACAAATCCGTATTTTATTAGTCAAAATAGATGGATACATGTTTGGGGTGGTATTTTAGGGGATTATGTCATTGGTCCATAGTTTTTTAAAGAAACTGTAAAGAGTGAAGTCTATATGGATTTTCTTGTAAATCTGGTACCTGTTTTACTAGACGATGTCCCTTATAATATACGAGCAAGAATGTGGTACTTGCACGATGGTTCTTCTGTTCATTATAATGATCTCATTAACGAACAACCCACTAGAGCAGATCTAGTAAGGTGGCCAGTAAGATCTCCAGGTTTAAATAAAATAGAGTTTTTTGGAAGGGTTATGTGAAAGATAAGGTTTACAAAGTTTCCCCTACAACACTAGACAATATGAAAATTAGAACAGAAAACGAATTTAGGTCAATTACCAATGAAATGATTATAAATGTCAATAGGTCTTTTATAAAACGTTTGCAATATTGATATAATTGCTGGAAGAGGTCACTTTGAGCAACTTATGTAGATTCATATTTTTTTTGTAAAATATGCATTATTGTTATTAATTATGTGTTGAGACCATAGGTTCAACAATTATTTTCTACCTAATTGTATTTTCATTTCTTTTATTCATTTTAAAATTTCTTATCGGCGCGCCCATGAATCCTAGAAACACCTGCTGCAAAACTAGACTATTTACCGAGAGGGTGACTATGGGCGTGGCTAGGTTTCTAACGAACAAATTTTACACGCCGAAATCCAGTCCATATTATTGACTCTCGAAGTCAAGTGTTCACGGGAGTAAGAAAAATTTCCGATCCTGATATTTCAACAACAGTTAAGTTGTAACTTTTCCTACCCAATGGGTAAATTTCCATATAATCAAAATTAGTTAATTTCTTTCCTGCCTAATAAGTGCAATTTTTGTTTCGTACCAGATAATAACGAATGTACAGTGAGTTTTTTATAGTGATTCAGTGCTTTGAAAACTGCAATAAAAAAAGTAAGATTGTTCCTAACAATTGATAACATTTTACAAACTGAAAGGCTTGTCTACATTCATTGTTTTTTATATGTACTTTCGATGTTTGTTACTTGTATGAGTTTAATACAAATTGTTTACGACAACGTATATTATTTTAATGCTGAACCGGCCTTTTGAAATCCAGTCCACTAATTCGAAGGAAGAAAATTACAACCCCGTGTTGTGGCCAACAGCCCCAACATTTGGTCACTTCGACCGGATATATTTGCATTAAAATAATTTTTATTTGAAATTCAGTTCGACATCAAGACATGCTGTTATTTCTACGCATTCCATCATAAATCCAACCGGCCGGCATTAGATGAAGGCCGGCCGGCATTAGATGAAGGCCGGCCGACAACAAGTTACACTTCCTATTGTTCTGTTCGAAGTAAAAACATTTGGGTTTTATGTATATTCAGTTAAGTTGTACCTATTTATAGCATTTTTTTATCTAAATAGACAAAGCTTTTCAGAGTCGATTTAATTTAAAAGAGTAACTTAAATTAAATGTTCAGTGCCGTATTAAGATAGATTCGTACTTACATAAAATATTTACATAAAATTTAGATTAAAATTTTAAATTTTTATTTCCTGTTGTCAAGTCCAGGCAATTATTGAGATTTGATTCGTTTTTCCAGGGGTGTACTTAAAAGTTTTAGTCTCCTTTTTCGCGATTGTAATTTAAAAAGAAAGTTTTTAAATAAAATCGACTTAAATTTAGACCTTAATTAAATAATTTCGGTCATCATTTATTATTGTGCATGTACATTTTACAAATCTTTTAGGCATATCTGATTGATTTGATTTTTTTGATTTATTTTTGTTTATACTCGTTTCATGAACACTATTTAGTGCATTTTCCTATTGTGTTGATAAACATTGTTTTTTGTTTAGATTAAGTACATTTACGCGAGTGTTTGATTGTCAGTGCCGCTAAATAATTGATTTGTGATTGATTTGTGCTTTTCCGAGATCACTGTTTGATCTTTTCATATTATAGTATAGTTGTAAAACATTTCTTTTTGACTCGAACTAGCTTACTTTTTCATTTCAAAGCACAAAGGAGGACTTAAAAGCCTTTAAGAAAGTTCGAAAAAATGCTAAAGCCGCGATCACCCGGATCCAAACTTGGATTACGGATAAGATAAATTCCGAAACAGATTTATTTAAAATTCAATCCAGACTTAATTCACTAAATATAGAAATGAGTAGATATAATTCTGTACAAGATGAAATTGAAGATTTAGATTTAGATCATGTAGATTTAGAAGATAGAGATAATTTCGAAGAAATCTTTCATGAATTGGTATCAAATTTGAATGAAAAAATTAGTAGTCTAAGTAGACATGCACCTCCTATTCCATCTCCAATGATCAACGGACGGGGGTAAAACTCCCCCAAATTTCTATTCCTCAATTTTCAGGAGATTATTCCAAGTGGGCATCGTTTTATCAATTATTTAACGCGTTGATTAAAAATAATGCTTCTTTAACTGATGTTCAGAGATTAATTTATTTAAAATCCTATTTGAAGGGAGAACCTTTATCTCTCATTGAATCATTAGAAATTATCAATGATAACTTTCCAATTGCATTAGAGATCTTAGAAAAAAGATACGAAAATAGTTTAGCTATTGTAAATTCTCATTTAAATGCCATTTTAGATTACCCAAACCTAACCAAATGTACATCAACTTCACTCCGAGAGTTTTTAATCAATATCCGAAAAAATTTAGATTCATTAAAAAATTTGAAGTGCCCAGTCGAGCATTGGGACTTAGTTATACTTAACATAATTATGAGAAAGCTAGATTACGGTACTAAAAAGGAGTATCAATCAAACAGAGACTTAAATTCAACCCCTACATTAAAGGAATTTTTCGAGATCATTGGAGATAGATGCAATGCTCTCGAATCCCTAAGCGGTCCTTCCTCATTTGTTTCACACGAACCAAAATCCGAAAAAGGTGTTTATAAGCCAAAAACCACCTTGCATGTAAATAATGCTCCTCCTACTTCACCAACAAACAAACGAAGAACTTGTTGGTACTGTAAAACCGCTAATCATGACATTTATAGATGTGTAAGTCTAAGGGTTGCACCATGTGTGGTAAAAGGCACCACACTCTCCTTCATAGGAATCCTTCCCAAAATCCTACTACACGTCATTCCAGTGACCAAAACTCCCAGGATCCTAGTCATAGTCCGAGGACCATTTCCAGGCCTCAAGTCAGTAACTCTTCTAATAGGTCTTTCAATGAAAACTGGAGATCTCCTCCTCGTTCTTCTCCTAGCTTGAATGCTAACAATGTACAATCCTCAAGACACCCCGAGCCTGAAGCTCGAGGGAATTTTCCGACTGTTTCCATGCCATCCTCTCTGCTAGTAGGTAAGGGAGACCCTGAGATTCTACTAGCCACGGCTGTAGTAGACGTTCTTTCCGACAATGGTCCTCCTATCAAGGCCAGAATTATTCTTGATAATGGCAGTCAATGCTCATTCATTTCCGAAAAACTCGTAAGAAAGTTAAATGCAAAAACTTACGATAATCCACTTCAATTTTCCGGCATTAAATGCACTCCAACAATTTCCAACAAAATGTTAGATATTGTTATTCGTTCTAATGTACAAGAAGACTTCCAGTTGAGGGTGTCTTGTGCAGTACTTCCGGTAATTACTTCAAGGTTACCTAGAATTCCAATAAACAAACAAGGTTTGAATATTCCTCCCGGGTTCACTTTAGCTGATCCAGGATTTCATGTTCCTTCAGATGTAGAACTACTGTTAGGTGCTGGAGCATATTATGAACTTCTGCTTCCACAGGTCCACAAGTTAGGCCCTAAACTTCCTACCCTTCAGTCAACAAGGCTGGGATGGGTGATCGGAGGACAGTTACCTCCACAAACTTCTTCAAATAAAACTCAAGTGTCTCTGTTCTGTCAAGACTCATCCGAACCCACTATTACTTTAGATAAAGTCCTTTCCAAGTTCTGGGAAGTCGAAGAACTCTCAGAAACCAAGCCCTTGTCAGCTGACGAAGCGTTGGCTGAACAAAGTTTCATTCAAACACACGTACGTTGTGAAGACGGAACTTTCCAAGTAAATTTTCCTTTCAAGGATCCCACCGATAGCAACCCACTTGGTGATTCCTTCCATATTGCCAAAAGGCGATTTTGTAATCTAGAAAAACGTTTCCAGAATAACCCGAAGTTATTCTCTGATTATCAAAAATTCATTGACGAATACGTGGAGTTGAAACATGCCACATACGTTCCATTTGATCCCAACGACAAATCCGTTGAGAATAAATACTAAACCACATCACTGCGTGATCAAAGAATCCAGTGAAACCACTAAGCTCAGAGTAGTTTTTGATGCTTCCAGTAAAACTTCCAATGGAATTTCCTTGAATGATATCCTGCACAAAGGTTACATAGTTCAGCCGGACCTATATGATATATTATGTCGATTCCGCTTATACAAGTTTGTCCTGACCTGCGATATCGAAAAAATGTATCGCCAGGTTAAAATGAATCCTTCACAATTACACTTCCAGAATATCTTGTGGAGAAACTCGCCTCAAGAGGATTTTAAATGTATCCAACTTTCCACGGTGACTTATGGAGTCACTTGTTCCTCATTCCTGGTTACAAGAGTTTTAAAAGAACTCGCCTCCAATTCCAATGAATTTCCTTTAACACAAAGGGCCGTGTTATATCAAACATACGTAGATGATGTACTTCATGGTGCTGATTCCGTCTCCGAGTTGGAAGAGTCCTATCACCAACTCAATACATTATTGAATTCCGCGGGTTTCCGACTGCATAAATGGTCATCCAATTGCTCACAATTTAGACAAAAATATTGTGAGTCCTCTAACCCAATTAAATATGAAATAGAAATGGACGATACTCCCAATAAGGTTTTGGGGTTGTCCTGGAATCCGTCCTCGGACGAAGTTGCCATTTCCTTACCCAAATTTCCTCATATCGAAACTCCTTCCAAGCGCAAGGCTTTGTCTCTCCTGGCTCAGATGTTTGATCCAATTGGATACTTGAGCCCATTAATATCATAGGAAAGATCTTCATGCAAAAGTTGTGGCGATCAAAGCTTTCCTGGGACGAACCTCTAACTCCTGAATTATCTCAAGAGTGGGAAAAATTCATAGATTCTATTGATTCATTAAAAAGTTTGAAAATTCCCAGATATCTGTTTTCCGAAAAATCAATAATAAGGGTTGAAATTCATGGCTTTGCTGATAGCAGCGAGCGAGCTTATGGTTCCTGTTTGTATTTCAGAACCATTTATTCCGACGATACTGTCTCCAACACGTTAGTAAGTTCCAAATCGAGAGTTACGCCTCTTAAGACTGTTTCTCTTCCGCGCCTTGAACTATGTGCAATGGTGCTCCTTTCCAAGTTAACCCAAAGGATTCTCCAAATATTCGAGAGTTATTTAGAATTCGACTCCGTAAATCTGTGGACTGACTCCCAGATAGCCCTTTACTGGATTCAATCACATCCATCCCGTTGGTACACATTTGTAGCCAACAGTTTACCAAATTCAAACTTCCATACCACACGCTGACTGGAGACACGTTCGCTCTGCTAAAAATCCTGCCGATTTGCTGTCCAGAGGAGTGCCAGCTCCTGATCTCTTAACTTCAAGGCTATGGTGGCATGGCCCTGATTTCCTGTCCGACTTAGATGTAGACTTTTCTAAATTTACCCTGAAACCCCCCAATGCTGTACCAGAAGAAAGGGCTGACAAGCTCCAAGTGCTGGTTGCAAGCACCAACTGTGAAATGAAATTCTGGAACTCCATATTTAAAAGGTTCTCTTCATTTAATAAGTTGCTACATGCTGTAGCTTATGTGCTCCGGTTTGTGTCCAATTCCAAAGGCAAGGAATCAAGGCTCCACGGCCCCTTGTCCATATTAGAAATAAATTCTGCCTTAGTGCTGGTCCTTCGAAACTTACAATTCAAATACTTTTCCAAGACGATTTCAGAATTGAAATCACTCAAACCAATTTCCGACAAAGGTATATTATCCCTCAATACTTGTATCAACGATCAAGGACTCCTCTGCGTTGGAGGCCGTTTGCAGCATGCAGACGTTCCTGAGCCTCATAAGCACCCTGTACTTCTTCCTGCTAAAAATCATGTAGTCTCCCTTCTGCTCAAAAGAGAGCACATCAGATTGGGACACGCTGGTGCCCAAGCAGTCCTTGCTAATGTTCGTTTGTAATATTGGCCCCTGAATGGAATCAGGATGGTAAAAAGAGTCATTCATCAATGTATGACTTGTTTCCGTTTCCGAGCTGTTTCTGCTCAACAATTATGTCCCAAAACAGTTCCTGTCCCAAAAATCTACCTGTTTTCTTGCGTCGAGAATTCATAGGCCCCTTCACACAATACTTTAAAAAAAAAAGAGTTACAATTCGGTTGACTTACCAAAAAAAAACAATTTCGGACGGCAAATCACTTCTAACCAAAAAAAAAATAGAAAACAAAGAAAAAATATAGTAACGAGTTATATAAAAGTTACAAAAATCAAAATTTTAATGAAACAAACCAAGTAACATACTCCAAAATAATTGTAAGTAATAATAACTCGTTACGGTAGGTATTTGGAAAAATTCTCGTCTAATATATACCTTTAGAGCTCTGGGGTCCATACAGATTCTTATGTCCCCATTTGATTTCGGGGCTATGACTATGGGATGCACCCAATCGGTTGGTTCTGTCACTGGAACAATTATTTTTTCAGCAACCATTTTATCAAGTTTTTGTTTGACTTTTTGTTTTAACGCGGCTGGTATTTTTCTCGTGGCAGAAACCTGAGGAATTGCATCCTCTTTTAGCGTGATACTGTATGTTCTTGAAACTTTCCCGATTCCCATAAAGACATTTTTGTACTTTGATATAATTCTATTTTGATTGTCAATTTGAGTTGAGCAAATACTTAGATTTTTGTTACTTTTCAAGATATCTAGGTCATTAGCCGATTTTAGACCCAAAATAGATGAGTTTTCACACGATTTTAAAACATAAAATGTTAAGTTTTTATTAAAGTTTTTGAATGAACAGTTCAAATTGATTTGTCCGATTGTCTCAATGTTATGACCCGAGTAAGAGCACAATTTTCTAATGGTTTTGCTTATTTTCGAACGACAAATATTAAGTTTTTTAAAGTCTGTATTATTCAAAATATTGACTTGACTGCCCGTATCAATCTTAAAGTTTATATCAGAGTCTTGTACGCGAATTTTTTCGAACCGCTCAACAGAATTCACGACCTTTGTTGTTTTAGATTCAACGGTAGAAATTATCCAAACAATATTTGAATCAACATCCGAGTCACTATTACAGTCACAGTTATTATCAGTGTCCGAAGACTCAGTTTCTGTTTCGTTTATTTCGTAAATATATTTATTTTTACAGAACTTACGGTAGTGACCTCTCTTGTTACATCGGCTACAGTTACGATAAAAAGCTGGACACTTACCTTGCTGATGTGTCAAACCACAATTGTGACAGATGTTACCTGCTTTTTGTTGAAAACTATGATGTTTAACACTTCTTACCGGAGATGGTGGAACCGTAGAGGGACAGCCAGCTCCGGTATTGACACCAAATCCGTCAGGGTCCGGCACCTCAATCGAGGGGCAAGGAACCAGCGGAAGAGGCGAGAGGGCTGAGAAGCCCATAAAACCGAGACCGGCAGGGACTCAGAAGAGGCCCAGACCGGACGGGCGAACACCACCTGAAAAGGTGGTAAAAATACTACAAGCAAATATACATCACTGTAAGGCAGCCACGGCTGTATTACAGAGATGTCTACTCAAACAAGACATAGATCTTGCTCTTGTACAGGAACCCTATGTCGTTGGGAGAGCGGTCAAAGGGTTACCATGCGCGGGAGGCTACGACTTGATCTATTCGACGAATGGCCACCCTCGGGCATGCATAGTAGCCAAAAGAAATCTTGATGTTTTTCCACAATGGGACCTGTGCACAGGAGACCTAGTGGCAATTACAGTCAAGATTAAAAGAAATAACATGTCGAGGCAGATTGTTATTGGCTCGGCATACCTACCTTACGACCAATCAGGTCCCCCTCCTTCCAAAGAGGTGAGAGAACTGGTTACACATTGTAGGGACAAAGGGATCGAACTCCTTCTGGGGTGCGACGCCAATGCTCACCATATCATATGGACAGACATTAACTCAAGAGGGGAGTCACTTCTGGAATACATTGCTTGCAATAATCTAGAAGTGGCTAACGTTGGGAATGACCCCACTTTTGTGATCGAATCGCGGGAGGAGGTCATTGATATCACAGTAGGTACAAGAGAGGTGTGCAGGAGGGTGGACGGATGGCATGTCTCTAGGGAGATGTCTATGTCCGACCATAGGCATGTCCTCTACAACCTAACCTGTGAAACGGGGAAGGAGGAGGTCACATATCGCAACCCTAGAACCTGTGATTGGGACTCCTTCAGGGAGCACCTTGAGCAGGGTCAAAGCGAATGCCTCCCAGCCCCAAAGAATGTGGCTGAAATAGACTTCCTCTCAGAACAACTGACTGGAGGTCTTATGGAGGCCTATAACAGAAACTGCCCAGAGAAAAGGAAGAGGGCTAATAGGGACACTGTATGGTGGACCAAAGACCTCTCGAGTCTCAGGACAGAAGTGAGAAGACTCTTCAACCTGGCCAAAAGAACAAATGGCTGGGAAGCCTATAAGGCTAAAAGGAGAGAATATGGCTATGCGATTCGCAAAGCCAAAGAAAACTCTTGGAGAAAATTCTGTGAGGACATTGACAGCCTTCCAGAATGCTCCAAGCTGAGAAAAACTCTCCAGAGGGACACCATGGGTAGGGTAGGATCTCTGAAGAATGAAAAAGGGGAATACACAACGACCGGTGAGGAGACTTTAGATCTTCTTCTAAAATCACACTTCCCGGGATGTGAACCTGTCACGGAGCAGGGGCACATCTGTTCAGGGGCACTCCGTAGTAGGGCATCCAAGGACAGCTGGGCCCTTGCCAACAAAATCGTGAACAGAACCAGACTTGCATGGGCGATAAAATCCTTTCACCCATACAAAGCTGCGGGACCAGACGGTATCTTCCCGGCACTGTTGCAACAGGGCAGGGAAATCATCGAGCGACCACGGTGCCGACTACACCGGGCTCGCTGGGCACTGAGCTATAGCCCGAGGCACGGGAGGTCTGGAAGAGTCGACGTCAGACCGAAGCCTGGTAAGGCCACGTAGGCTGAGACGGGCTCCTTCAGACCTATCAGCCTGACCTCCTTAAAACTTTAGAAAAACTGGTGGACAGGTACCTACGGGACGGTGCTTTGAGGGTAAAACCTCTGCATCGAAACCAGTTTGCGTATAAGAGTGGGGTGTCCTGCGAAGTCGCGGTACACAAGCTGCTCCTGAAAGCGGAGCAGGCACTCTTAAATAAAGAGATAGCCCTAGGTACGTTTCTGGATATTGAAGGGGCATTTAATGTTGCCTCCTTCGATTCCATACTTAGGGCCATGCAGAACCGTGGCATAGAACAGGACATTGTAAGATGGACTGGTAATATGTTACGGGAAAGAACAATAATAGGTACGCTCTTTGGGGAGACGAGGATGGTCTCAGCCACTAAGGGGTGTCCGCAAGGAGGGGTGTTATCTCTTCTGTGGAACCTGGTGGTTGACGAGCTCCTTTGTAGACTCAATGACGAGGGTATCTATGCCCAAGCCTTTGCTGATGACGTCAGCATAGTTGTAAACGGTAGATTCGGGGCCACTGTGTCCGAGAGAATGCAGCTGGCACTGAGGATTACCGAAAAATGGTGCAGACAAGAGGGATTGTCAACTAATCCGGCAAAAACCTCCGTGATAGCGTTCACCCTCAGAAGGAACCTTGACTTGAGGGAACTTCGTATGTGGGGCCAAACGCTAAAGTTTAAAGGGGAAGTCAAATACCTAGGGGTAACCCTAGATAGCAAACTAACCCTTTCCAACCACATTAGAAACACAACAGATAAAGGCCTAAGAGCTCTCTGGGCATGCAGAAGAGCAGTGGGCAATACGTGGGGGCTTAAACCCAGTATGATGCACTGGCTTTATACGAGGGTGGTGGCACCCATCATAACCTATTGTTCTGTTGTGTGGTGGCATAAAGCGAGATGCTCAGTAGCATCTAGACAGCTAGGCAGGGTACAGAGAGTAGCCTGTCTAGCCATAACCGGGGCGATGAGAACAACGCCCACGGCGGCCCTGGAAGCCTCCACTACATCTTATTGTGGAAAGGGAAGCACTGGCAGCTGCTTACAGGCTGAAAATAAACAACGAATGGGGCAGGGCGATCCCTAGGTACCATTCCACAATCTCGAAAGAGATTGAACATAATCAATTACTGAGCATGCCCTCAGATAGAATACCTATCTGCTACGACCTTTACAAACCATATACGGTTCATATTCCGGATAGGGACGAAGCTCGTACCAAGACTAGGAAACAACATGAATCCGTTTGGTACACAGACGGATCCAAAACAAGCACCAGCACTGGGATTGGAATCTACAATGAAAATACAGGGAAGACGTATAGTCTCAACCTGGGTTCAGTAGAGACTATCCTGCAAGCTGAAGTGGTTGCCATCAACACATGCTCGGAAATCATCCTGAACGAGACAGTCCGTAACAGGACTGTCAGGATCAGAAGTGATAGCCAAGCAGCTCTCAAAGCAATAGAGAGCGTACACACTGCGTCACGAACAGTGAAGCACTGCCAAGGAACTGTAGCTGAACTGGCACAACGCCACAAGGTTATCCTTGAATGGGTACCAGGACACACAGGGATTCTTGGAAATGAAAAAGCTGACCTCCTAGCCAGGGAAGCTTTAGAAGGAACCCTGATCGGACCTCTTCCCACATGTGGGGTCTCATACCAACATGTAAGGGAAACAATAGAGGAACGACTAAGGGAACAACATAAGAAATTCTGGATGGAACTGCCTGGACTCAGGCAATCCAGATTATTCATAACAGGTCCATCCAGGGAAAAAACTACAGAACTACTCAGCCTAAGTAGAACCCAATTGAGAAAGGCAGTGGGACTGCTTACAGGACACTGCCATCTCCGAAAACACATGAACATAATAGGACTCGCTGAGGACCCATTATGCCGAAAATGTGGTGAGGAAGACGAAACTCCTCTTCACGTAATATGTCACTGTCCGAGCCTTAAGTGGCTTAGACAGAGACACTTTGGCATTCAGTTTCCTGAGCCAGAGGAAATCGTGAAAGCGAATATCAGGGACATTCTAGAATACATGAAGGAAACGAACCTGGTATGATTACTTCAGGGGGGTACAATGAGCCTAGAGCTCCAGTACATGCATGAAACGCACCCCAGAAGAATAGAATAGAATAGAATAGAATGATGTTTATCATGTGTAGGTCCTTCACTGCTACAGCCAGGATTGTTTACACAACTATTATTTCCGCACCTGTTTTTATCGCGCTTATTGTCCGCATTTTGGTTAGGTCCTCGATTTTTATTTTGTCTTTTTCCGAAGTCGATATTGTTTACCGTTAAAAGTTCACTTTTCGTCTCGCGTGAGATTTCTTTTTGTTGCACTGAACTGCTCTCGATAGCTCAACACAAAAAACACGCTTTTTCGAGAGTTAAGTTGTTTTCCTGTAAAAGTTTCTCCTGTGTGAGTGAATCACGAATTCCAAGGACGATTCTGTCAAGAATCATAACATCTCTCTCTTTAAAATCACAGGATAAAGACAGATATTTTAGAGCCGTAACGAATTCATCAAATGATTCATCTTGTTGCTGATCCCGTTTGAAAAACTTAAAATGTTCGAAAACTAGGTTTTTAAATGGTTCGCAATACTCCCCGAACTTTTGAAGCACTGTAGATAACTTTTTCTTGTCACCTTCTGCATCAAACTCAAGGTTGTTATAAATTTCTATGCCTTGATCGCCCAAGGAATTTAACAATATTGCCACTTTTGCTTCCTCCGGCTTACTCGATTTTCCACTATTTAAGTTAAATGTCAATCTGACGATGCTTCTTAGCGAAACGGCCGTCATTGTGATTTAAAATTTTTCAAATAAACTTGGAAGTACGTTGAAACGAAGAGTTTTTTATTATTCTTAATAAGATGGACTTCCAAAAAGTAAGAGTTAGTACAATAAATTTAACTGGTACAAATTTGCCTTTAATTAGTTTTATAATATTGTATGTTCACTTTCTGAAAAGACAAAAGTGGGGGTGCTAAAATTATAGAGCAGCGATATTTACAGCATTCGATTTTATTTTTTGACATTATAAATAATAATATAGATTAACTTTTTGTGGTACAAATTAGCCTTTAATATGCCCTTTATTTTGATGTAATTGAATTGGAATTCGATCAAAGTGGGGGTGCTGCCTTGATCTCAACCTAGCACCCCCCATTTTCAAGGCGATTTTTCTCGATTATCGCGGTGGTACAAATTAGCCTTTAATTAGCTCTTAATTATAGGCTACTTATTTTTTAATTTAGTCAATGTGGGGGTGCTAGCTTGATTGACATGTAAATTGAGTTAAACCTCACTTGTGTTCTTTTGTTTAATGTAGGCGTTAAACCGCCGCGCTAATTCTTAACCGTATTTTTCCGTTTTGCACGAGTCTACCGGCCGTTAGACATTTTTTTGTCAAGCACACCTTACAGTCGTAAATCAACAAAGTTACGATTTTTACCGTCTACCACCATGTAATGTTTAGGTAAACGTTGAGGCGTAATAAAACACATTGAATCTTAAAGGTAAGCGTTCACTTCGACGTAGCGGACGCGCCGAACGCGACGGACGAGTCGCATAATATTATTCTTTTCATTAAATTATATATAAGTGCGTTCACTAGGACGGATCAGGGCCGGTATTCTCAGGTCC
The DNA here is from genome assembly GCA_035357415.1 of Ophraella communa. Taxonomy (NCBI): domain Eukaryota; kingdom Metazoa; phylum Arthropoda; class Insecta; order Coleoptera; family Chrysomelidae; genus Ophraella; species Ophraella communa. The sequence goes on along the minus strand of CM068979.1, from coordinate 13,360,457 downwards.
TCGCTTGGAGCGATATCGATGTCGTTGAATGCGAGGGGAGTGAAATTCACTGCCAAATCGATTCTCATGCCCTCTCCTCGCATGGATCGCTCCTGTCAAAGAGGAGTGCTTTATTTCACTCGCTTTCATGTGTACCAGTTGCTCGTGTTATAAATTTGCGAGCGGAGGGATACATGAGAATCTAGAAAAGCCATATCGCTGCCAATCAAATCACTCCCTTTTGTGATCGCTCGCTGTGAGAGGAGTGAGTTGAGAATACCGGCCCAGGCGCGTCGCATTGACGGAAATGCGACCACGATTCTCTACCGGGCAACTATTTCGTTGCGTCCGATGCGCTCCGACCATAAATCCGACTAGTGAACGATGTCTAACGGCCTAGACGCATAGTTGTTTCCGTACCTCAGGTGTAAACACGGAAACTTTGGTTAGGTTAGTTTGGATGCAGTTTTCATTATCGATCAGAATAGTATGGATGACGGCGCATTAATTGCCCTAGTGGAAAATTATGAAGAATTGTATAATTTGAAACATAAAGATTACAGTAACCATCAACGGAGAGACAATGTTTGGGAGGAAATTGGGAAAATTCTCAATCAACCAGGTTGGTAATATTATAGATATTATATTTATATGTATGTACCTAATACATAGTATTATTACATATACAAATACATGCCTAAAACTTATATTAAAAAGTTTGAGTCATTTATGTCTCAAACGTGGTTCAATATTAGGTCAATTGTCTTCCAACGCGAATTCTTTTAGTTTGCCAATCCACAGCCCCTATTTCTGAATTAAAGTAATTCTTGAAATGGTCTCTTATTTCAGCCGCATCATGTGATGGATTTCCACCTATATTTTGTAAGTTTCTTAATCCTCCCATATCCGAAATGGAAATGTTATCATTTTCCGTCCAGTGGCATGTATCATCCCTTAAGAAATTATGAAGAGCACATGCAGCAAGTACTACTGAAATAATATGGTCATGAGATAAGCTTAACTTTTGTTCAAAAATTCGAAATTTTTTTAGTAGAATTCCAAATGCATTTTCTGAAACATTTCGTGCTCTGCTCAGTCTGTAGTTAAAAATCTTTTTCTCTTCATTACCGTAACACTGATCTCTGGAATAGGGTCTCATGAGATAAGTACTTAACGGAAAAGCTTCGTCACCGATTATTACATGGGGCAGCGCTAAATTTGTACCTGGTAGATTCTTACAAGGAGGAATATTTAATGTATTAAGCCTCAATCCTGCACCCAAATTTGAGTTTTTAAAAATGCTTCCATCAGAGTTTTTGCCAAATCCACCTACATCTATTGCAATAAATTTATAGTTAGCGTCAACTAAAGCTAATAACACAATGCTAAAGTGTTTTTTATAGCAAAAGAATTGTGACCCACTGTGTGGTGGTGCCTGAATCAATACATGTTTGCCGTCTATGGCTCCCACTAGATTTGGAAAGTTCCATTTATTACGAAAATCTGCTTCTATCTTGCTCCACATCTTCTCATCTGGTGTTGGGAGACATATTGGCTGTAGTGTGTTCCAAATAACATCGCAGGTTGAATGTATTATCTCTCGTACAGTGCGTTCTCCTAATCGAAAACTAAACGCTAACGACCGAAACGAATTTCCCGTTGCCAAAAATCTGAAACAAAGCAAATTTCTATAGTACGTATAACTTTATGTTTATACTTTAGCTTTATATATTTTTAGAAAAGTTATGCCGCGAAAGATGGAAAAGAATACGCGATAACCATCGAAAGGCACTTAACCTTCGCAAAACAAAAAGCGGACAGGCTGCCTCAAAACTCAAACGGGTCAAATTTGACAAGGAATTGACCTTTCTGACAGCATACCTTTTTGACGAGGAGAACCGACAGTCTAATATACAGTCTCCTCAAAGTGGTCAATCAGATGTAGAGAATGAAACAGAAATAAATTTAGACGATAATGAGGACAATGCGTCGTCAGTTTCAACCCCAACTATATCGCGAGAATCTACACCTATTATGAACGTTAGAAAAAGGAAAAGCGCGATACCTGAAATATCTGCAGCATCCGTATTGAAGGACTATCTTCAAAAAAGGTCTGAAACTCATCAGAGTAATCAGCAGGTGAATGATGACCCTTTGATCAGCTTTTTTATAAATATGGCACAAACTGTTAAAACATTCCCTATGAAGGACCAGGTGGAAATCAAGTGTAAATTATTTGAAATGGTTAACACCGTGGAGGCAAGAATTGCGACAATAGGCTCTGTACATCATGCTTCTTCTGTACCCACATCCAATGAGCCAACATCACGATACACATATTCTAGTTACCAAATGCACCAACGCCAGGGATCGAGTTCTCAAGGTGCATTCCCTCAACAGACGCCCAGAAGTTGTGAACAACATGAACAAGATCAACCAAGTTATGCTCAGCTGAGACCCCATATTGCACAAGATATTCCTCAACAGTTGTCCCCCAGTGGGTACTATTACGGTGCAAATTAATTTTGTGGAAATTAATTTTTATCTTTGTATTATTCATATTCTTACAAAATAAATACATACCTTAAGCAAAGTGCTAATCTTTTCTTCTGGTCCAATGGCCGTCCTGAATCTTGTATTTTTTTAGTTAACATTGGTTTCAATATTTCAAGAATAATCGAAAATTTTTCATGGGTCATGCGAAAGTATTGAAAAAATTTCACTTCATCCCGTACTAGATCCGAGAATAGTGTATGATATTCTCCGAAAATTGATCTCTTCTTACAGATATTATGCACCCACAATTTTCTTCGTTTTTTTTTCGCGGTTTTTTCCTCTTCTTCAATTAGTAAGCACGCAATAGCAATAGTTTCACATTCACTGTCACTCATACTTTGCTATTTTGAAAATTTTAAATATCGATACACGTTGAATCTGTGTGTAAACGTAATCTTGAATAAAGTAAGAAAAACGTTTTCTGTGAAGTCTGTGAAATGCGACAAAGTGCACGCATGTCAAAAAATAAATGCGATTCGTCCGTCGCGTTCGGCGCGTCCGCTCCGTCGAAGTGAACGCTTACCTTATTGGTGCAGTAGGGGAGACTTAGTGGTTAAACTGTGCTTACGCAATACATAACAATATCCATGAAAGACAAAGAAGAGCTAATAATCTCATGATGTTCAATGTTTCTGAAGCTTCTAGGCAAAAATCTGATTTGGAAACTGTTAAAGAAATTGTTAGTGAGATTTGTAATGAAGATTTCAATATAGTTAAAACGGAATCGACCATTGAAAATTGTGCTTCGCAACTCTGATGATGTTTTACAAATTGTAAAAAATAAAAAAAAAAAACCTTAAAAAAGAAAGGAAAATTTTGTTGGAGGTTGACATGACTGCCGTAGAAATGAACAATATGAAACAGCTTAGAAAGGAAGTCAATGAAAGAAAAGCGAAAAGTGAACCAGTTTTAATAAAGTATGTGAAAGGTATCCCACAAATATCAAAAAACTAAATTCAAAAAGGACAGACTCTTTGAGTTCGTTAAGTATATATTATCAAAATGCTGGTGGTCTTAGAACTAAAATACATAATTTGCAACATAATCTTCTTTGTTCTGTTTATGACATCATTGTTATTGTTGAATCTTGGTTTAATTCTGACTTTAAAGATGAGGAACTGGGCTTATTAGGTTATAATATTTTTCGATTGGACAGGAACTATAATATTTGCGGTAAATTATGTGGCGGCGGTATTTTAATTGCAATTAAAAATAATATAATGGCTGAATTAATTGATATTCCACAAACAACAGTTGAACAACTTTTATGTTATATTATAATTTGCCTAAAGCTACTTGGTACGATGATAATTTAGGACTGAATGTTCTCTGCCCGGATAACTCCAAAGCAATACTTTTACTCAATCACTATAGTTATCTTAATTTATATCAAATTAATACTGTCCCTAATAGTCGAGGCACATTTCTTGATCTAAGTTTTCATAGTTCTTGTGACGTTGTTTTCTGAAGCTTTAGATTTGTTACTTAACAATAGTGTACATCACTCTGCAGTTTCTCTTTATTTAAAAATGGAAACAAATAATTATCTCCACTACAATTAATACTTTTGGGATTTTAAAAATTCTTACTATATAGGTTTAAATGATTTTTTCGCTAGTTTAAACTGGGATACAATATTTAAATCATGCACGATTGAAATAGCTACTGAAAAATTTTATGATATATTGTACCAGGCCTTACTTATCTATGTACCTATTAAAAGATTTAGAAGTTCCAATTATCCCCACTGGTTTTCTTGTGAACTAGCCAACCTAATTAAACAGAAAAAAGATGTTCATAAACGCTACAAAATATCAGGAAACTTTATTGATTATCATCAATTTTGCGAACTTAGAACCCGCTGCTCTCAAATACGTAATGAGTGCAATATATATCCAAACTTGAAAATAACATATGCTCTGATCCCAAACATTTCTGGAAATATTACAATAACAAAAGGTCTAGCTACCGTTTACCTTCTACTATGCATTATGAAGGAAAGACTGCTAATTATAATAATGACATTGTTAATCTTTTCGCTTCTTACTTCTCTACGGTCTATTGCCATGATAATCCTAACCAAATACCAGAATACACCTATAAAAATAATTACGTTAATGTTGCTAATTACAACATTGACATTACGGAAATCATTGACATTATTTTATCCCAACCTGATCGTGTTAACCATACACTCTTGTTAGCAAAACTCAACTCTATAGGTATTGCTGGCTCCATGATTTCATGGCTAAGCAGTTACCTTAGAGAACGCACACAATATGTTAGATATGCTGGCTCCATCTCTTCAGCGATATCTGTTTCCTCGGGTGTGCCGCAGGGTTCTCATTTAGGTCCCTTGTTATTTAACATATTTGTTAATGATATTAAGGAGGCTATAGTTTCGTCACAAATATCTATTTTTGCAGACGATTTTAAAATTTTTCTTGCCATAAAAAACATTGAAGACGCCAGATCACTTCAAGCTGATATTGATAACCTCGTAAGGTGGTGTAAAATAAATCTTCTTAATCTAAACCCAAAGAAATGTCACCAAATTACATTCCATAGAAACTTTATCCCAGTTCAGTTCGACTACATGTTAGACAATCATCCGCTTCATAAAGCTGACACCATAAAAGATCTGGGTGTAACATTGGATCCCAAATTTTCATTCCAGTCTCATTACTCCTTAATTAAATCTAAGGCGTTGAAAATGTTAGGCTTCATTTTGAGATCTTCCAATCATTTTTCTATAAAATTAGTTAAATTGTTATATTAAGGGTAAGGGGAAAAACAAACGATGTCACAAAAGTAACTTACAGAGAAAAGCTAATTAACGTTACTAACGGCCATTCGCACCGGTTAATAATAAATGTTTCACTTACTAAAGTGTCACTTAAAGTTCACCTTAAATTTATTTGGTTCGCACAGGTCTTCTTTAACAGAAGCTTAACTAAGTAAAACTTACATATGGCAACACGGTAAAGTTTCTGTCAAGGTTATCTATACTTGTTCATTTCTGGCAACGGTAGTTATGTTTATCTCTTTCTGGTACGTTTTAAACGATAGTGACAACCAATTTTGAGTCTTCTTACTTGTAAACGAGGATAAAGTGACAATTTTTAATTTTTTATATTCACCACAGATCACTTATCTTTGATATACGTGACTTGTGTGTTTTATTATTTGTGTATAATCTTTAATTATTATTGTGATATGGCAAGCAACGATAAAAGAAGCCGTAGTGTAAACTACACCTTCAGAGAAAGAATGCTTTTTTTAAAGTTGGTGGAGCAGTAAAAGAAAATATTAGAAAATAAATTAACCAATGCAGTGTCCAGGAAGGACAAGGATATGGCGTGGGAGAGAGTCTCTAAAATATTTAATGCTACATCTGCAGATGGAATTCCCAGAAAAAAAGAATCGCTGAAAAAATATCATGAAAATTAAAAAAAAAAACGTTAGGAAACAAGCGGCTGATCAGCATAGACAGTTATGTAAAACTGAAGGAGGTCCACCTACTCAAAACCAAAACGACCCAACTTTTGATATAACTTTAAGCATAATAAATGCTAAAACTGTTTACGGATTAAATAATGGTCATGATGGCGACAATCAAGTGTCATCAATGGAGTATGTTGAGGATAATACTGAAAATTATGTCGATACAATTCAGGAATCATCTACTGTAAGTTGCTATTTTTTTACATTTAAGTATGGATTTAGAAATAATTATTTCTAATTTTAGACCAACTCAAAAAGTAAAGGTAAACAGAAACTGGGGTTATCCAGTGATAATGTCTTGAACAACCACCAAAACCAAGATGAAGACAATGAGGACTTCTATGAAAACAGGACTACTGAATTAGGATGTACCTCAAATGTTAGTTAATAGAATTTTCATTATTATTGACCAACTTGTTAACATATTTTCTACATTTCTATTGTAACTATTCAGCAAAATAACTAATACTTATTAATGTTTTAGGTTTACTTTGAAATTATTACCTCAGCTAAACAAAAAGAATGTAATGAAACTGTCCTTACCTCTCCCTCAAGAAGAGGTACACATGAAAATCAGCCATCATGCTCTTCAGAAAATAATATAGAATTTGTATTCTCGGAGAATCATACAGAGAAAGAGGTGCCTGCTTCTGAAGTAAGTTATCATATTTTTTATCAAATCTTTTTTCTGATAAAATGTTAGGTAACAATCAAAAGTAAGCACAATCATATAGGGTAATGAATTTGAACATATGTAATTCCTATTAGCTAGACAATGTATAATAAGTAAATATATCTGGTTGTCATATGAAATTAATGAAATATAATTTTCGTTTGCAAAAATCTGCTGCAAACCCAAGCATTTTTACTATATCGGATTGCTCAGGTCTGTTTTATATGGTATTAGGCTTATTTAAATAATATTTAATATTTGCTTGTAATGTACTTTATTTTGTATAACTAAATATGCTACAGTTGACGTTGACATAGACGGTGATACCACCAAACAGTTACCAACTGCAACCACAGAACTCAACTATACAACATCTTCCCTTTTAACAAGTTAATTAATACAATACAAAATCCTTAAACCTAATTGGTGTTTTGCGAGCACGCTGTTCAGGACACTGTACAACAGGCTCGTCACAATTATTAATTAATTCTAGATTGTCATCAGTTAAGGGAGAATTCTCTTTTTCTGTATGACTAGTCTCGCTATTACTGTTTGACTGGCCTATGCCATTAGTGCAGTTTTGAATTTGTTTATCAGTTGTAGTTTTTAAATGTATGGTATTTCTTCTCAGAATATTATTTCCATTCGAAACATAATAAGATCTGGGCGTTCCAGCTTCTGAAATTATTTTGCCTGGTTCCCAAACCTTGTCTTTAATGACAACATTTTGACCTGGACAGAGATCTACATTTCTATTAACTGCTGACTTGTCATACTGAGCTTTATACTTTAACTGCGACTGCAAAAGTTTATCCTTTACATTTGTTTGAATTTTAGGCTTTAATTTACACAATGAGGATGGAAGCTTTGTACGTAATAACCTACTCATTAACAATTCACTTGGACTAGCATTTAGACTAGGAATTGGTGTGCTACGATATTCTAATAGTGATATGCTTAAATCTTTTCCCTCCTCCTTGTGTTTTTTAATCATTTGTTTAGCAATGTGAACAGCTTTTTCAGCAAGACCATTGCTTCGAGCATAATGTGGACTAGAAGTTATTATCTGGAAATTCCACTTCAATGCAAAATCTTTGAACTCAACTGAACTAAAAGGCATATTATCAGAATATACAGTTCTGGGAATCCCATGATATGAAAATATATTTTTTAATTTAGATATAATTTCTCTGGCAGTCTTGTATTTTAATTCAATTACTTCAATCCACTTAGAGAAACTGTCAATAACAACAAAATAATCTACACTCTGATATGTTAAAATATCTGTAGCAATAATTTCAAATGGTAATTCAGGTATCTTACGCAATAACAGTTTTTCTTTCTTATTTGATGCACTAAATTTTTCACAGATTTTACAACATGCAATCATATTATCAATGTCCTTGTACATGCCAGGCCAATAAAGTATGTTTTTAGCTCTGAGTTTCGTTTTGGTCATACCCATGTGTCCTTCATGTAGAAGCTTAAGCATAGTCAACCTTAATGATTGAGGTATAACTATTCTATTATTATAATAGATTATACCTTCATCTACAATAAAGGCTAGAGTCCAAAAGGGTCCTTAATAGGTTAAGGATAAGTAACCATGGACTCAGAACGGACCTATGGACGGTCTGGGGCAGCAAGCCTACAGAGAAAGGAGTACTCTGGACATTCTCGATGGATCAGGAATCCAAGGAGGAGATCCAGAGGCTCAAAATGACCCCGTACATTGGCTTAGGAAGGGTAACCTTCAGAGCCAAAAAGCAGAAGCTAACAGCAACGTCCACCACGGAGACAAGGGAAACACCCATGGAGGCTCAGGAGGAGGAAGCTCCCGAGAGTGGAGTCAGCCCGCTCAAAAGGACGTCAGTCCACGAGAAGGAAGACTCCGCTCAAGGAAGACCTCCTGAGGAAGAAATGGAGAGCTCTTCGCAAGAAGAGAAGTAAGGTTCTTGCAAGCCAATCTTCAACACGCTAAAGCTGCATCGGCAACAGTGTGTAGAAGAGTGGAGCAAGAAGGCATCGATGTGGCCCTCTTGCAAGAACCCTGGAGGATAGGCGATAAGGTAGCCGGCCTATCCACCAAATCAGGTAAGATATTACAAACCCCTAAGGCCGTAAGGCCAAGGGCTTGTATAATTTACAGTAATAGAATACAATGTACTTTAATACCAGTGCTCTGCACTGGTGATGTTGTTACAGGTATTCTAACAGTATCCACGGACGAGGGGGAAAGAAGCTTGGTAGTATGCTCCGCCTATTTCCCTGGAGATGAGACTGAAAGTCCACCACACATAATAAGCGACATTGTTGCATACTGTGTGGGAAAAGGATTGCAGTTAATAATAGGATGTGATGCGAACGCACACCATACAATATGGGGCAGCACGGACATCAATAAAAGAGGTGAGTCTATTTTGAACTTTATCTTATCCGATGGTTTAATTATCTCCAATATAGGAAATAAACCTACCTTTGTCACCAAAACGCGCAAAGAAGTTTTAGATCTAGCTTAGGGCGGAGGTCCGAGCCTCTTTAATAAAGCCAAAAGCAGCCAGGACTGGGATGCCTATAGGTATAAGCTCACGCAATACAATAAAGAAATACGTAAAGCCAAAAGGGAAACGTGGAGGAAGTTCTGCGAGGAGATTTCAGACACTCCGGCATGTTCCAGAATCCACAAAGTCCTGGCTAAAGATGGAACAACCAGTAAAGAGGTGGGTTTCTTAAAGAAAGCTAATGGCACTTACACAGAAACCAAAGAGGAAAGTCTTAAAGAACTGGTATACACACACTTTCCTGCTGCAACAATTCTGGATGACTCAGTAAGGCTAACCAATCTGGAACAAAAGCTGACCAGGCCAAGTTCGACAGATTGGAAAATGGCTACAGAAGTCACAAGACCTAACAGAATCAGATGGGCAATCAAAAAATTTGTTTGGCATGGGGTATCTTACCAGAAGTATGGCAAAAGGTTAAAGTCATCTACTTACCAAAGGTTGGTAAAGTATCGGACCTAACACCAAAATCATACAGACCAATAAGCCTGTCACCCTTTCTACTAAAGACTTTAGAGAGGCTTTTGGACAGGTACATAAGAGACGAAGTGCTAAAAGAGCACCCTCTAAGCAATCGTCAATATGCATACCAACCAGGTAAATCAACGGAAACGGCATTAGATGACCTAAATAGGTTGGTCTCTAAGTCTATAGAGGACAAAGAGATTGCAATGGCTGCCTTTCTGGACATCGAAGGAGCGTTTAACAATGTTACAACGAACTCATTGATAGATGCAATGAGTAGACGGGGTACACCTCAAGTGATATGCAGATGGATAAAGGCAGCTCTAGAGAATAGGATTGTAATATCCTCACTAGGGCAAGCTACCATCAAAGCGAAAGCAGGTGGAGGTTGTCCACAAGGAGGAGTTCTGTCACCACTACTTTGGGCAACCCTAGTAGACGATCTCCTCAACGAATTATCCAAAAAAGACTTTCAGTGTCTAGGATATGCAGATGACATAGCGATTGTCATCAGAGGCAAATTTGCCGGGGTATTATCTGACAGAATGCAGATAGCCCTAAACACGGTTGAAAATTGGTGTAAGCAAGAGAGACTAACAGTCAATGCTCAAAAAACACAAATTATCAACTTCACAAAAAAGACAACATTGGCCGGTCTAAAACCACTAACATTGGGGGGAACAGTGATTCCAGTAGTCAAAGAAATAAAATACCTAGGAGTATTCCTGGATCAAAGACTCTCATGGAACACACACATACAAAAAACCACGCAGAAAGCTATATTGTCACTGGGCAGATGTAGACGAATGTGTGGAAAAAATTGGGGGCTTAACCCCAAAATGACCATATGGTTATATACAAGGGTTATTAGACCTATAATAACCTACGGGTCAGTGGTATGGTGGACAAAGACACAGCAAACAGGAGCAGTAAGGCTATTAAGTAACATACAAAGGTTAGCTTGCCTGTGCGTTACGGGGGTCATAAAAACTACTCCTTTAGCTGCACTGGAAGTCTTGTTAAACATTCCACCACTACACATATATATACAGGGCGAAGCGAGAGCGGGCATGCACAGATTAATACATAATCAGCAGCACATAAGCCAATCGCATGGGGCTGATAATGGTAAGCTAATCAAGGAACTAAAAGCGGATAACATTTTGGGGCAACCCATTGACGCAACAGTCACGAGATATAGCTTTGCCAATAAATTTAAAATAGTTATACCAGGTAGGGAAGACTGGGAAAAAGGTGTACCCGTAGAGGCGGTACACGGACGGCTCAAAGACGCCGTATGGCGTGGGAGCCGGCGTAGTCGGAAGGAAACAAGGGATAACATTCCCAGTAAGTCTATCCCAAAATCCCACGATTTTTCAAGCAGAAATCACGGCAATTCACTACTGTGTAGAAGAAATTAAAAGGCTGGATAGGACGTACCGTTCAATAGCCATCTTCACAGACAGTCAGGCGGTGCTAAGGGCACTAGATTCTGTAGAGGTCAATTCTAGGCTAGTATGGGACTGTGTGCATACTCTGAATACTCTGGGGGATCGTAGCAAGGTTACGGTAGCTTGGGTACCAGGGCATAGGGGTCTAAAAGGCAATGAAAAGGCAGATGAAATGGCTAAACTAGGCTCATCAATGCCTTTTATTGGACCGGAACCTTTCTGCGGCATTGCAAAAATATAATAAAGACGGCCATGAAAACATGGGTGACACAAAAATCACGGGAATGGTGGTGGAATTCACCAGGACAAAGGCAAGCGAAACAGTTCATAATGGAACATTCGCAAAAGTTTACGTCAGACTTATTGAGTAAAGACAGGAAAACGGTCAAAACTGTAGTAAGTCTATTGACGGGGCACTGTAAGCTAAACAGGCATCTTAAGCTGATGGGGTTGACAGAGACGGATCTGTGCAGATTCTGTCACCTAGAAGAGGAAACACCAGAGCACATCTTATGTCAGTGCGACGGACTGGTAAATATGCGGTTCCTGACTTTAGGAGAAGAATATCCATTGGCAAGGGACTACATGAAGGTTACAGTCTCAAAGCTTATAGACTTCGTTAAGAGAGTCGGACTGGGGGATGTAATCTAGTTTTTCGAGGACCACAATAGATCTGAAAAGGTCGCAGTGGAATAGGCTTCTGGCCACCTCTTAAACATCTATCTATCTATCTATCATCTACAATAATCTCATTTTTAATTGTGTAAAATTTTTTCAAGTAACCTGTAAGTGTTTTCTGTTTTGGCCAACCTTTAACATGATATTCACCCACTTTATTTAATAATGTGTCTTCTTTAGTAGCTTTTCTCAGATCATATAGTTCATTTAAACTATTATTATAACGATTAATGCAATGTACATGTCAATTAATTAAACTTTCACTATCACTATTATCTTTAATGAAGTTGCGAGACAATAAATCTGCTATATATTGTGATTTCCCAGGTAAATATCGCAATTCAATATCATATGTTAATAATTTTATTCTCATTTTTTGAAGTCGTTGAGAAGGTATCAGTGAAATATCTTTTTTCATTATAGAAATAAGTGGTTTATGATCATTAAAAGCAACAACTTTTCTACCATATATTAAATAATGAAATTTACGACAAGCAAATAATAAACTCAACATTTCTTTTTCAATCTGTGAGTATGCCAATCCATCTTTTGAAGCATCAGAATAAATTTCAATACAATTGATTGTGTTAACCTCTACTTTTTGGAAGTTCATCTTACTAAGAACAATAAATAACTGCACAGTTAAACTAAACTTCCACTATTTATTTGAAAAATTCGCTTTAAAATCAATTATAGCTGTTTCGCTATAACTAGCATCGTTAGATTGACATATTGAAATTACATGTTGTTTGTTTGTAACTAGGTGCTTGATGTTGATAAGGAGTTAAGGCTAGACCAAGTAAGGAAGTAATAAGACATAACAATATTAAAGCCTAGATGTTATTAGCCCTAAGGGATTATCCTGGATGTATTTCCCTCTAAGATCAGTATAACTGTGCAATGATATAGAAAAACCAGGAAAAAACTATATCATGCTGATCTTTACAATAACTTAATATATTTATGTTATAAGAATGTCTTATCTATGTATAAAATGAAGACTCAATCAAAGTAAACAGTTTAATAGTGGAGAACTTCCAAGATTTATTTGTTCATTAACTACTTTAAACTGTTGATCTGCTAGATGTCTTTTAATTTCAAGTTCTTCTAGAAAATCTAAATTTTGTTTTTTATTATTGACTGGGTCAAATGATATATTTGATGGTCCATCATCATCAAATTCTTCAAATAGTGCTCGTCAAGCAAATAATGAATTAGTAAAATTAGATGAGTTAACTGTTATCATGGAAGAAGTAGATTCCACTCCTAATAATATTAAAGGTAATATACATAAGTTAAAAAACACTTATTTTCATGTGTATTTTAAATTTTAAAATATAAATTTAATATTAAAGTGTATTCTTTTTTAGATGAACAAAGCAGTATGTTATCTCCTTATAAGTTACTAAAACAAACTGGAATTTCCAAACATACTGTTACGATCTTCGTGGGTAGAAAAGAACGACGACTAGGTTTAACCTGATTAAGTACGTTCTTTTTCACACCATGTATTCATCAATGATGGAAGTGACGTCACTCTTTGATGACTGAATTGTTGGAGTCACCAGTGATCCATCTCCATACATCGATGGAATGGGTTTGCAACTCGGAGTAATAAGTAAGTAAAAGACTTATTACTCTGAGGTTTACAATTTTGGTGCACAACACAGTAATAAATGAACGCGGGGTTACGTCAAACTAGATTTCACCAAAGAATATATGAACGTGGTTGGTGGATTGATGGAGCCACCGGTGAATAAAAGAACGTAACTATTTATTTTTGAACTGACACTAACACTTTGACAGAATAATTTTTTATATCAACTATTTTTTTTTGAGGTTATGAACGTAACGCAACTTCGTATTCGACTGACTTCTGTCATTAGCTGTCCCTGTATATATACCGTGTTTGAGTTGTTCTAGAACTGTTCTGTTCTAGAACTTTCTGGAACTGTCATTATCCTGTCATCTCTCTCGATCTGACGGCATTCATGATATTCCATCTTTCTCTGTTCATGATCCTTCACGAACAATCTGGAACTAACTGGAATGTCCAATACAGGAGGATATTTTGATATCGTCGATACGTCTTCATGACTTTGCCGAATTTCATTACAATACCATAACCCCTAAAAAGAAAAAAATGTATAAATCCATTAAAAAATTACACAAAAAATATACAATGAAAAGAAACAAGAAAAAAGCATTTAAGCGTAGACTCTTTGAAGCAGAAAATTTTTAAAAAACCCATTGTCTGGAAGAAAATATTGGCATGTTAAATAATATGGCTTCTATAATCATTCAGTGTCAGCTACGAGAAACAAATAAGTAAAAAAAACTTAGGCGCTTTACATTAAATGAAAAATTGTTGGCTTTGATTTTATATAAGCAAAGTACTAGGTCTTATTCAGTTCTTTCCAAAATATTCATTTTACCTAGTAAATCTACTTTATCCAGACTTTTAAGTGGAATTATTGGAGGACCAGGTATAAATGATGTAGTTTTTCAGTCACTTCAAGAACTAGTAGAGAATATGGAATCTTCTGAAAAATATGTAGCCATATTATTTGATGAAATGTCTATCATGCCAAGTTTGCATTTTAATGAACATTCTAGTTTTATAGAAGGACTTGAAGATATGGGGGAGACTAGGGTAAGATGTTTAGCTGATCATGTTCTTTTATTTATGGTTAGAGGGCTAAAAACAATGGAAAGCACCATAATCCTACCATTTTTCAAGTAAGGGTGGTGCCAAAACATTACAAATAAAAAATATATTAATTTTAATAATAAAAAAACTAATAAATATTGGCCTCTAACCAATTACTATAATATGTGACCACTATTATTCAAGTGTCATAAACAGTCTACTGAAAGATACAAGGGAACAATATTAAAGGTCTGGAAATATAAATAATTACAGATATGGATTAGTTGAAGTGGATCAATTTAAAATATATCCAATATTTGACCCACCCCATTTGTTGAAGGGTATGAGAAATAATTTAATAAAAAAAGATTTATATTTCACTAAAGGGAATATTAAAAAGGTTGCAAAATGGAAACATATAGAAAAACTTTATGAACGTGATAATGAAGCAGTTGATGGTTTAAGAGTTTTACTACATTTAAGCGATGAGCATATATATGAAAATAAATTAAAGAAGATGAAGGTCAAGCATGCTGCCCAAATATTTAGCCAAAGACTGGCTGCAACACTTCATTTAGTAGGTCAAATTGGTAACAATATTATGAATAAAAAAGTATTGTATTAAAATATATTTATTTGTAACCATATCTGTAGAGTTAATAGTCTATTTAAGATTCAAAAATTTTAATATATATATTATTAAATATTTGTCTAATTTGCAGATACTGAACAAAGATGTGGAATTAATGTGGAGGAAACGGCTGAGTTATTATATCTTTTTGATCGTCTGTTTGATTCAGTAAATGGTTCAAATAAACTTCCTGAACATGGAAAATGTTTACGGGCTGGTTTAACTGACACATCAGAACACCTTACTTTTTGGAATACGGAAGCATTGCCTGTTTTAAATACAATGCAGTTCCAAAAAAGATCAGCTAGGGACCAAGCAAGACCTCCAAGTTTGAAAAACTGGTCTTTTGTTATAAACAATATAAAATCCATCTGGAGTGTATTGAAATTGGATGGCTTCTCTTATTTATTAACCAGGAGGTTAAACCAAGACCCCTTAGAAAATGCATTTGGCCAATTAAGGAACTTTGGAGCTCAAAACATAAATCCCATATGTACCCAATTTATGGGAAACTATAAAATTTTATTATTTAATACTGCCCTCTCATTTTATAAACATTCTTTTAATTGTGAGGATGATAAATGTGAAAATATGTTTATTTCATTAAAAAAACTTTTTTCAAATGATGACAGTAAAAAAGATGTTTTACATACTGTATATAATATAGAACGTACAAACTTGTTTGAATCCAATGAATCAATTTTGTCCCATAAGTTACATGAGTTGGCCACCAGTTATGTAGCTGGATACATTTAAAAAAAAATCAAAAAAACTGTAACTTGCTCAGTTTGTAGAGAGTGTATGTTTTCTTTAAATTATTTTTTGCAGGAAAATTTATTAATTTCTGCCAGAGAATATGGGGCAACATTGAGGAGAAGATTGTGCTATCCCACATCAGCTTTCATCTCATGTTTTTATAAAATTTTTAAAATTATAAATATTCATTCAAATGAAAAATCATTTTCAAAAAATCTGGTTGAGGAAATTGAAAGCATAATTAGTAATAAAGTCGCTTTCAACTTCCTAATTTGTGAAAATGAACACATCACTACTGTTAAGAAGCAGATTATAAAACTTAGCATAAGAGTTATAGTTCACAATTGGTGTAAACGTGTAAACCAAATAATCCAAGGGAAAACAAAATTGTATAAGGATTCAAATAATGTAAAAATACAAGCTAATCAAATTCGTTTAAATAGATTTAAAAAAAAGGAATGTAAAAAAACTCGATCATATTGTTTAAGTTGTTCCAATATAAAAAATCTTACGAAAATGTTTGTTTTAATTTACCTACCTTAATTTAAAGCTTATTGTTTATATATCAAGCGAGACTTACATCGAGATGATCAGGTTAAGTGTTGTTTGATATTTTAAACAATAAAATAAAATATCTTAAAAATATTTTTATATATTAAGTACATATCTAAATTTTAAATTTACCGCATTTTAGTTCTGATACGGGTATCCAGGTGGCGCTTAATTCCATATTTACCACTTTACATTGTCGTGAAAAGTCTAGGGGTATATGGTCTATGATACACTCAGAGGTATGTTTAAATCATAACATTTAAAAATGTTTCTAGTAAAAGGCCAGTGTATACGGGTGATTTCTCTCGAGAAGATTTGGAAAATCCTAAAAAGTTTAAAGCTATGTGGGAGATAGCACAGAAGACAGTAAATAGACAGAAAAAAAGGATATCATACTTACAAACCAAAGTGTGCAAACTCCAAAGAAGAATAAAATCATTAATAGCGTTTTCTTTTGAGACCAGAGCAACGCACTGAGTGTACACTGAGAGCGAGTTGTGTGTTCTATTGAAATGTCATTAGGGAGAGCAATCTGTCACGCATGTTCTTTTGAACAGAGTGCTCGCTCTCGATGTGACCTGAGGGCACCAAAAACTGCTCCGACTATTCGATCCAGGGCAGTACGAATAGGTTAGGTAAATATAATAATAAAGTTTATTTACACATTGTAGTTTATAATTGTTTTTATCTTTAAACACTATTTTAGTTTTTTAAATCTTTTTGTAATATGTTATGACCTGCCTTTAATATGTAGATATTACTAAGGTTAATAAAGCTATCTATCTATCTACCTATCTATAAAACAAAAGAATTTAATTGTAGATATAGCACTACTTAACAGATATGGTAAGAAACTAATAGATATGCTAATCAATCGCTATACATTTTACACACATTACATTCAGTATATGTCACTACCTATTTCGGTACAAATTGTCTCTTTGAGTATACTTTATTATATACTCAGTATTGTTTACACATTTTACATGAGTTGTGAACCTCATGTTTGACCTAATAGTCCAATAAAATGAACATTTAAACTACCATTCAAAACGAAAGCGTGCATTTTTAAATGTAGGTTTGTTTTGACATCAAATTGAAGTATACATAATTAAAAACTGTTGAATTCTATTTAGGGGGCGAAAAACAATTAAAAACTACCCCCAAAATCACATTTTTTAAAATATCTCGAAAATATTGGAATAAAATATTAGCTTTAAATAAAAAATGTAGGTATCAAAATCATGAATGGAACAAAAACTAAAATATTTTGTAAACAAATACAGTATGGTTTTAATTTAAGAATAATAAATTTAATATTGACCTTATAAATAGTAAATAATAAAAGCTATTTTTTGCTCTGTTAAAAGTTATTATTGTAGAAAGTTTATTATTAAAATATAATAGGACAAGTTAAAAATAATATATTTTATACAATATACAAGCAAACATTAAATGATATTCCATGTGTTATAAACATAGCAAGAATATGTAACATTAATGCTGTGCAGAGGTCACTATAGCCCCAAAAAAATTTTAACTTACTTAATTTAAAAACAAAAGTAACAAGCGGCTACTCTGGCTACCTTTTTAAAATGCAGTAATTTGATGGTACATACAGAGATCCCAAGGCTATACAACTAAGAAAGGGCTCAATACTAGTGATGTTCAAATAGGCATTTGTCATAGTGACTACAACCGGTGTGAAGTTAGCAGCCAATTTTAGCTGCAAAAATGTTGGGAGCTGCTGGATTTTAACTTTCAGTGGCGCACAAGTGAAATGTAATTTTAAAAAAATCGACGACTTTACAAATCTTTACAAATGTTGTCTAATTCTACTGGACTAAGAACAATAATTCTGTTGTACTATTATTTTTTAAATCTACCGCCCGGCCTCAGACCGTTACGACTTGTGAGAATAGAAGGGGTCGAGCGGCAAGCGGCAAGACGGCAGGAGCCAGAGTGCACCCTAACTCGTTATAAGTAACATGTAACTACACATAAAAGAATTACGTAAAATAAACGTAAATTATGAATTACGATCGCATTTTTTAACTGCACACATTCTTTTCCTTCTTTGTCACATTTACTGAAGTGTATCAAAATTCTACATAGTCCTTCGACACGGATTAAGAGATCTCCAGCATCAAAATCCAATATCTAATCAATTCAAGAATCAATAATCGAAGTGTTGCCAAGTTCGTCTAGCCATCGGCGCTTGCCTTTCGATTCGACCACGTCGGTCATTGAAGCAAATCAAGTGAGTTATTTCCTATTTTTATGCATGTCCTTTCTTTTGACATTTCTACTCTGAACAAGTACTATTATTAACTTAAAAAATAATTACAATCATATAAATAAATCAGGTACAAATTAGATAAACTAAAATTGATATTTTTTAAACATAAATCTTTTAGTAAAATAGTGTATTTTATAGCCAGTAACATAAAATAAAATCATAACAATGACAGACGTAGATAAATTGCGCAAATCTAGAGGCTCAATTAAATCTAGGTTAACGACTGTCGTCAAATATATTGAAAAGGTTTGTTCACCTGGTGCAGATGTATCTGTCATTGAACTACAATCCCGCTTAACTTGAGCGGAAGAAATTATGTCAAAATTCGATGAAATCCAATGCAGCATAGAATCTGTACTAGATGAAACAAACGAGGATGAAATATCTTACCGCGAAGAGTTTGAAAATGTATTTTATTCAACGATCGCAAAAGCTCATGCATTAATTAATAGTCTTTCTCATAATAATGTTGCACAAAACTCTCAAGACATCTCACGTATCACTACTTCTTATACTTCTGGTATCGCTTTACCATTAATTCAGTTGCCAAGATTTTTGGGTAATTTCGAGAACTGGTTGGATTTTAGGGATTCATTTGACTCGATTATATTACAAAATTCAAATTTGAGCGACATCCAACGGTTCCATTATCTGAAATCGTGTGTAGCGGGTAGCGCAGAAAAGGTTATAAATTCACTAACAGTTTCCGCATCAAATTTCTCAATTGCATGGAACCTTTTATGCGACAGGTTCGAAAATAAAGAGTTATTAGTACATAACCATATTAAATCGTTATTTAGTCTGAAACAGCCTAAAGAAAATTCTTCCACCTCTCTTCGACATTTAATTGACAGTGTTACAAGCAATTTACGGTCGCTAAATTCATTAGGTGAACCTACCGATAAGTGGGACGCTTTGCTTATTTATTTAGTCTTAGAAAGGCTAGATTCAGAAACTGCAAGAGACTGGGAAAGGAACAAACCGAACTCAGCTTCATTTGACAACTTGTTAAACTTTCTTAAAGGTAAGGCTGACATCCTTGAAAAATTAGAACAATCAATAAACAAACAATCCTCATCTAAGCACTCATATTCTTCTTCTTCAGTTAATCATAAGTCAAATAGCCGAGTTTTATTTACAAACCAATCTGGCATTTCGTGTACATTTTGCAAAGGTCAACACAAGGTTTCAATCTGTGAAGACTTTCTTAAACTCGATGTTCAGGATCGCATTAATAAAGTAAAAAAGCTTTCATTGTGCTATAATTGTTTACATAAAATACCACTTGTAAGTATGGCAAATGCAAGAAATGCGGCAAAAAACATCACTCGTCACTTCATGTTGAAGATTCTCAATTCAACATTTCTGCATCAACCCCGAACACTAATGTTTCTTTATCAAGCACTATTCAAAGTAAAAATGTATTACTATCCACTGTTAAAATCTTAGTTCGCGACGAACTGGACAATGTGCAGGTGTGCAGAGCCCTGTTAGATAGCGGCTCTCAATCAAATTTTATTACCAATAGATTTCTAGAAATTTTAGGTGGGGGTAAAGTTCCGGCTAATATATCTGTCGTTGGTATAAGCCAAGTCTCATCAAGCATCAAATTCAAGACAAACATTCAAATCGAATCTCGTCATTCCTCATTCCAAACTTGTTTGCCATGTTTTGTCATTCAAAATATTTGTGAGTCAATTCCAAGTCACTCTTTTGATACTTCATCACTAAAGATTCCCCCCAACATCCAACTGTCAGACCCAGATT
Source organism: Ophraella communa (assembly GCA_035357415.1). Classification (NCBI taxonomy): domain Eukaryota; kingdom Metazoa; phylum Arthropoda; class Insecta; order Coleoptera; family Chrysomelidae; genus Ophraella; species Ophraella communa. The sequence goes on along the minus strand of CM068979.1, from coordinate 13,339,935 downwards.
TTCATATTCCCTCCCAAATTGATGTTCTAATCGGTGCCGGTCACTTTTGGGATCTTCTATGCGTCGGTCAGATAAAGTTAAACCCTCAAGGCCCAATCCTTCAGAAAACCAGGCTAGGTTGGATCATTTCTGGTCCAATACCACAATCAGCTAATCCTACTTCTTTGCATTGCAATTTCTCTCAAAACAAAGAATATCCAGACCTATCTCGGTTCTGGGAGTTGGAAGAATGTTATACTTCCAAACCACTTTCACAGGAAGAAATAGCTTGTGAAACTCACTTTAAAAACACGCATCAAAGAGATAAAAATGGTAGATTCATCGTTTCACTTCCTTTAAAAGACTCACCTACTAAACTGGGCGATTCTAAGCAAACAGCCATAAGACGGTTTTATAACCTTGAGCGTAAACTCCAATCTAATGAAGTTTTAAAGAACAGATACACCCAATTCATGGCAGAGTACATATCATTAGATCATATGACCGAGGTTTCTGATCATGATCTTTCCGAACCAAATTTTTATCTTCCTCATCATGGCGTCGTCAAGGAGGAGAGTACCACCACTAAGCTTAGAGTTGTTTTCAACGGCTCATCTCGTTCATCATCTGGAGTTTCTATTAATGACTTGCAAATGGTCGGACCTACAATCCAAGACGATCTTTTTTCTATCCTATTGCGCTTCCGACAACACTCCTTCGTTGTTTCGGCAGACATAGCCAAAATGTACAGGCAGGTTTTAATAAATCCTGCCCAAAGATGTCTTCAAAGAGTTGTTTGGAGAAGTGAACCATCGCAACCTCTTCATTCGTACAATCTAAACACGGTCATCTATGGTACAGCCTCAGCGTCCTTTCTAGCTACAAGGTGCCTATACCAACTTTCAGTCGACTTTGCTGATAAATTCCCCGAAGCATCTAAGATAATCGCTTCAAGCTTCTATGTCGATGACCTTCTAACAGGGTCAGACTCAGCAGAAGACCTATCAAAATTATGCGTTGAAATCACTCATATTCTTATTTCCGGTGGTTTTCCTTTACGTAAGTGGGTTTCAAATGATCCCGCTGTTCTTCACAATCTCCAGAGCTCTCTACCTTCTCTTGACGATGTTCCATTTTCACTAGCCTCTGACAGCAGTACAAAAACGTTAGGGCTCCAGTGGCATCCTAAGCTAGACATTTTATCATACAGGGTAGATAATAAATTCTTACCTAATACCATATCCAAAAGATCCATTCTTTCCGCAATCGCTCAAATATTTGACCCTCTTGGATTGGTAAGTGCATCAATTATCATCATAAAGATTTTAATGCAGCAGCTTTGGCTTCAGAAACTAGACTGGGATCAATCAGTACCCCTTGACATCCACTCTCAGTGGCTATCTTTTCGGGATAAACTCTCTCATCTCAACGAGTTAACCATTCCAAGACATGTCATAATTAAGAAAGCCGTAAAACTTGAGTTGCACGCATTCTGCGACGCTAGCGAAGTCGCTTATGGTGCAGCAGTTTACATACGGAGCTCTGACTCTCAAGGACGTGTGGAGGTCAACCTTCTCTGTTCAAAGACAAGAGTATCACCTCTGAAAAGGATAAGCATTCCACGTTTGGAACTTTGTGGCGCCCTTGTTTTGGCCCAACTTGTAGAAAAGGTCAATAAATCCTTAAACATTCAATTTCACAAATCTATCTGTTGGACAGACTCAACCATCGTTCTTGGTTGGATTAGGACTCCCCCACATCTTCTTAAGACATTCGTAGCCAATCGTGTGGCGGATATTCAATGCAAAACCGATGCTTGCAGCTGGAGGCACATAAGAACTATTGAAAACCCTGCCGACATATTATCTCGAGGTATAAACCCCGACCTTCTAAGGGATTGCACTCTCTGGTGGAATGGACCTCCATTTCTGCTGAATCCAGAAGACACATGGCCAAATTCTCCTGTCACCTTAAATGAAGATCTACCTGAAATTAAATCGTCTAATAGATCTCATATGGCTGTAGTTACTCATCAATTCCCATTTGAAAAATTCTCGAACTTTCATACTCTCAGGCGAGTCATTGCTTATTGCCTGAGATTCCGCTCTAATGCCTCGATCTCTGACAAGTCTCTTAGAAACACGGGGCCACTCAGCCTATCTGAATTAAATAATTCTATTAATTGCTTAGTAAAATTGGTCCAGATGGAGAAATTTCCTTTGGAATTGTCACAATTACGTAATGGAAAACCCATTTCCACAAAGAGCAAAATTCTGAGCTTAAATCCTTTCCTGGATCATGAAGGTATAATAAGAGTTGGGGGTAGGTTACGCAACTCAAAATTTAACTTCAATAAGAAACACCCAGTCTTATTACCATCACAACATCATTTCACTGCAATTTTGTTTCAATCTGAGCACCTAAGGCTCTTTCATGCTGGTCCACAACATTTACTTTCCGTCATTAGAGAAAGATTCTGGCCCATTCATGGAAAAAACGCAGCTAAACAGGTGGTTCGTAAATGCATGCGATGCTTTCGTACTAACCCACCCGAAGCATCACCATTAATGGGAGACCTTCCTTCAACAAGGGTAACTCCATCCCTTCCTTTCTCTGTAACCGGTGTCGACTATGCTGGTCCCTTCCTAATTAAGAATGGACGCGGACGCAGTAATTCTTATTATAAGGCCTATGTAAGCCTATTCGTTTGCTTTTCCACAAAGGCCATCCATCTTGAGGTTGTGAGCGACTTAACGGCCCAGGCATTTATCGCTGCTCTAAAACGGTTTATTGCTAGGCGCGGAAAACCAGCTCGCATATTTTCAGATAATGGTACCAATTTCGTAGGCTCTAATAATGATCTCAAAAATCTTGGTAGCTTTCTAGTGGCAAACGAGGCCCGGATGCTTAATGTTCTGTGCAAATAATGCCATAAACTGGCAGTTCATACCACCTAACTCTTCTCACTTTGGTGGGCTATGGGAGGCGGGAGTAAAATCGATGAAGTCGCATTTGAAACGCATAATGTCCGATACAAAACTAACATATGAAGATTTTTCAACATTACTTGTTCAGATAGAAAGTTTACTTAATTCCCGACCTTTAAGCCCTATGTCATCCGACCCTTCTGACCTGTCTCCTTACTCCGGCTCACTTCTTAATTGGTCGTTCAATGGAATCTGTACCTGAAATCGATGTCACTGCGATGAACCCAATGCGATTGGCTCACTTCCAAAGACTCCAACAGCTTCGGCAGCACTTTTGGCGGCGTTGGTCACTGGAATACATCAGTGGACTGCAGCAGAGATCAAAATGGAAGAAGCATCAAGATAAGGTCAAGGTCGGCACACTGGTACTGATAAAGGACAAGAACTCGCCTCCTTTAAATTGGCCGATGGGACGAATCGAAGAACTTCATCCTGGCCCTGACGGAATCACCAGAGTAGTAACCCTTCGCACCTCCAAGGGTTCTCTTCGCAGGGCAGTCACGACTATTTGCCCCCTTCCCAGCATTGAAGAATGAACCTTTATTGCTTTTACAAACTTTCATAGTGAACAATAATAGTTTACTACCACACTCTAGTATGTGTTCTGTGACATTCTTATATCTACCGTGTTTTTGGTTCTATTGTATCAGTTTTACTATAATTTTTATTTAAAATATGTTAAATTTATGTAAATAATGTTGAAAGCCTGCTGTTTCAAGGGCGGGGGCATGTCTAATTCTACTGGACTAAGAACAATAATTCTGTTGTACTATTATTTTTTAAATCTACCGCCCGGCCTCAGACCGTTACGACTTGTGAGAATAGAAGGGGTCGAGCGGCAAGCGGCAAGACGGCAGGAGCCAGTGTGCACCCTAACTCGTTATAAGTAACATGTAACTACACATAAAAGAATTACGTAAAATAAACGTAAATTATGAATTACGATCGCATTTTTTAACTGCACACATTCTTTTCCTTCTTTGTCACATTTACTGAAGTGTATCAAAATTCTACAAATGTGTTTAAATGTTTAAAGATTTGTTTACATTTGTCTCAAGGTAAAAATGGAGCCTTGTAGATTATTTAATACACATTTGATGATCAAATATAAGTATATAATTATGATCATAAAAAATCAGTGATTTGCATAAAAAGGCAATATTTCAATCAATGAATCAATTAAAATATTTCTAAAATTATTAAAAGAACAGTATAATACCTTAAAAAAATGGCTAACAGGGACAAATAATGGTTGAAATACTACCCTTAAATGTTAAGAATCTCTCGAAAAATCTATAACTGCTAAAGAAAATAAAAAGCCAAATTAAGATTTTGGATAGTAATTTATTTAGTTAACAAGAATATACTGTCAAACGGAAATTTGCTTACGGGCGGGATAAGGGGTTGAAATACTACCCTTAAATTTTAAAAATCTATAACTGCCAAAGAAAATGAAAAGCCAGATTAAGATTTTTGATAGTAATTTATTTAGTTACCGAGAATATACTGTCAAACGGAAATTTGCTTACGGGCGGGATAAGGGATTGAAATACTACCCTTAAATTTTTAAAAATCTATAACTGCCAAAGAAAATGAAAAGCCAGATAAAGATTTTGGATAATAACTTATTTGGTTACCGAGAATATACTGTCAAACGGAAATTTGCTTACGGGCGGGATAAGGGGTTGAAATACTACCCTTAAATTTTTAAAAATCCATAACTGCCAAAGAAAATGAAAAGCCAGATTAAGATTTTGGATAGTAATTTATTTAGTTACCAAGAATATACTGTCAAACGGAAATTTGCTTACGGGCGGGATTAGGGGTTGAAATACTACCCTGTTTGTTTAGTTATTTGTCCCAACTTTTCTTATTGTCTTTTTTGTGTATTTTGCTCCAAATCGTTATTTTTTATACTTTACTAATAAAAAATCATTTTAAGTTCCACCTTAGAGATCTCATACCAACATTTTTTTTTAAATTTCGTTTGGAAAATATTACCAACCTGTTTGTTTAGTTATTTGTCCCAACTTTTCTTATTGTCTTTTTTGTGTATTTTGCTCCAAATCGTTATTTTTTAAACTTTACTAATAAAAAATCATTTTAAGTTCCACCTTAGAGATCTCATACCAACATTTTTTTTTTTAAATTTTGTGTGGAAAATATTACCAACCTGTTTGTTTAGTTATTTGTCCCAACTTTTCTTATTATTATTTTTTGTATTTTAAGAATAAATCTTTATTTTTTTATTTTGGAAATTTTTATTATCTTTAATAGTTTTTTGTGTTATCCACATTATTCATTAACCTAATTTGGAATATATTTATTCAGAACAATAAACAACTAAAAGGTTGTATTAACTTTCACTATTTATTCTATAAATTGCAATTACAGCTGTTTCGCTATAACTAGCATCGTCAGATTGACATATGTCAATCTGACGATGCTAGTTATAGCGAAACAGCTGTAATTGCAATTTATAGAATAAATAGTGAAAGTTAATACAACCTTTTAGTTGTTTATTGTTCTGAATAACATGAATTTTCACACAGTAAGGGTTAGTACCATAAAAAAAAATATATATTTATTATTAATAAAAAACATTTTACTTATAATGGGGCGGAGTTTTAAAAGAAATATATCCAAAAATGATGTTTTAAAATTAATTAAATCTTCACTGAAGGAAGCAGGAGCAAGTGATAAATCAGATTGTATTTATAAAACAATTGCTCTTCAATTAAAAGGCACTAAATATGGCTATCCCAGTATAATATCTCAAATGACCAAAAGATACATAAAAAGTGAATGTAGTGAAAACGTTACTGAGCAGAAATTTGAAGTGGAAACCATTAAAAACATATGTCAGCGTCAATTTAAATCATCCACAGAATCATTTGAAGGCAAATGGAGAGATTTACGCTCTTCTTACGGAAAATTTTGTAAAAATGTTGGGTTAAAAAACACTTTAAAAAACAGAAAAAGAATCTATAACAATATAAAATCTATTAAATCAAAAGATGTAAATTTTTCAAATACTAATCCATTAGATTTGGACAAAAGTCCCAAAGTGGAAAAAATTGTTGATTTACAAAATAAACTTCCTGCAGTTGATGCTAGTTTAATTGTTCAAGTAGAATGCAATGATATTTTTCATGAAAATTTTATAAAAAATAATGAATTTATGGATAATGAATTATCTCAAAAGGACATAGGTGTTATAGATATCGATGATAATATAGTCACGTCGACACCAGTAAAAAGTGATGAAGAAAAGAATTCTTTACAAATAACTCATGATTTATCTCAGAAGGACGTAGGTGTTATAGATATTAATTTAGTAACTTCGACACCAGTAAAAAGTGATGAAGAAAATAATTCTTTGCAAATAACACCGGAGAATGTTGAAATACCAAATTTTTTAATTAATTTGTCAAATCCCAAAATATTTTCTGGTATATTGCCTAAAGGCTCCAAAAATCTTTTTAAAAATGACAATATACCAAACTACAGATCCTGTACTTTGTTGGAAGGAACATTTATAATGGATAATAATGTGAAAGATCTTTTATATAAAGAAGGTAAACTAAATAAACAATTGTATCCATTTTATATACGAAAAATGATAAAAAAATATGTAAATAATGTGTATATTATAGTTTTTAAGTTTGTGAAATATTTGAAAAAACAAAACTCTTCGGTGATTTATGCTGTGTGCAGACACGATAATTACCACTGCAAAAAGTTTAAAATTCAATTATATGAAAACTTAGTAAGTGTTTACAGATCCTCGCTGAATTATTATCATTCAAAATGTATGACTTCTCCAATAAGAGGAATAAAAAGATCTTTAGTGCAAACCAAATTAGTAAATGAAAATGCATTTAACTACCAAAAAAAATCGTTAATATTATCAAATAAAAATATATTATTATATTATATTATAATATATTATATTTTCTTTGGCTGTTATAGATTTTTAAAAATTTAAGGGTAGTATTTCAACCCCTTATCCCGCCCGTAAGCAAATTTCAGTTTGACAGTATATTCTCGGTAACCAAATAAGTTATTATCCAAAATCTTAATCTGGCTTTTCATTTTCTTTGGCAGTTATAGATTTTTAAAAATTTAAGGGTAGTATTTCAACCCCTTATCCCGCCCGTAAACAAATTTCCGTTTGACAGTATATTCTTTGTAACTAAATAAATTACTATCCAAAATCTTAGTCTGGCTTTTCATTTTCTTTGGCAGTTATAGATTTTTAAAAATTTAAGGGTAGTATTTCAACCCCTTATCCCGCCCGTAAGCAAATTTCCGTTTGACAGTATAATCTTGGTAACTAAATAAATTACTATCCAAAATCTTAATCTGGCTTTTCATTTTCTTTAGCAGTTATAGATTTTTAAAAATTTAAGGGTAGTATTTTACCCCCTTATCCCGCCCGTAAGCAAATTTCCGTTTGACAGTATATTCTTTGTAACTAAATAAATTACTATCCAAAATCTTAGTCTGGCTTTTCATTTTCTTTGGCAGTTATAGATTTTTAAAAATTTAAGGGTAGTATTTCAACCCCTTATCCCGCCCGTAAGCAAATTTCCGTTTGACAGTATAATCTTGGTAACTAAATAAATTACTATCCAAAATCTTAATCTGGCTTTTCATTTTCTTTGGCAGCTATAGATTTTTAAAAATTTAAGGGTAGTATTTCAACCCCTTATCCCACCCGTAAGCAAATTTCCGTTTGACAGTATATTCTTGGTAACTAAATAAATTACTATCCAAAATCTTAATCTGGCTTTTCATTTTCTTTAGCAGTTACAGATTTTTAAAAATTTAAGGGTAGTATTTTACCCCCTTATCCCGCCCGTAAGCAAATTTCCGTTTGACAGTATATTCTTGGTAACTAAATAAATTACTATCCTAAATCTTTATCTGGCTTTTCATTTTCTTTGGCAGTTATAGATTTTTAAAAATTAAAGGGTAGTATTTCAACCCCTAATCCCGCCCGTAAGCAAATTTCCGTTTGACAGTATATTCTTGGTAACTAAATAAATTACTATCCTAAATCTTAATCTGGCTTTTCATTTTCTTTGGCAGTTATAGATTTTTAAAAATTAAAGGGTAGTATTTCAACCCCTAATCCCGCCCGTAAGCAAATTTCCGTTTGACAGTATATTCTTGGTAACTAAATAAATTACTATCCAAAATCTTAATCTGGCTTTTCATTTTCTTTGGCAGTTATAGATTTTTAAAAATTTAAGGGTAGTATTTCAACCCCTTATCCCGCCCGTAAGCAAATTTCCGTTTGACAGTATATTCTCGGTAACCAAATAAGTTATTATCCAAAATCTTTATCTGGCTTTTCATTTTCTTTGGCAGTTATAGATTTTTAAAAATTTAAGGGTAGTATTTCAAGCCCTTATCCCGCCCGTAAGCAAATTTCCGTTTGACAGTATATTCTTGGTAACTAAATAAATTACTATCCAAAATCTTAATTTGGCTTTTTATTTTCTTTAGCAGTTATAGATTTTTCGAGAGATTCTTAACATTTAAGGGTAGTATTTCAACCATTATTTGTCCCTGTTAGCCATTTTTTTAAGGTATTATACTGTTCTTTTAATAATTTTAGAAATATTTTAATTGATTCATTAATTGAAATATTGCCTTTTTATGCAAATCACAGATTTTTTATGATTATAATTAAATACTTATATTTGATCATCAAATGTGTATTAAATAATCTACAAGGCTCCATTTTTACCTTGAGACAAATGTAAACAAATCTTTAAACATTTAAACATTTGTAAAGATTTGTAAAGTCGTCGATTTTTTTAAAATTACATTTCACTTGTGCGCCACTGAAAGTTAAAATCCAGCAGCTCCCAACATTTTGCAGCTAAAATTGGCTGCTAACTTCACACCGGTGTGACTACACTACGGTAATGAAATTTACTATGTGAAAGTTGAGGATTAATAAACTAGTTGTATCTTTAAATTTAAGCATAAAAATAGACTAACCTCTTTATGTAGAATTTTTCTCCCAAACATGCTAACACATACTGGAAAGAGTACATCTTCAGAATTTACAAACAATTCCCTTTGTTTGCGAAACCTAGAAGCAGAGTGCTATATTACAATTGATTAAGGTTGTGCAGTTATTTTGTAAAATATATTACAATCAGATATTTCAAATTATAATTTTAAAAAATAATTCAAATTCTTAGTATCTATTCCACTAGCATACAACAATGCAAAGTAGTTTTGGGCATTTTTTTAATATATTACATTTTGTAACACCTTTGTAATGTTGGTTGCCTGCCCAGTAGGCCTTCCAAAAGGGAACTCGTAAGAAAGAGAAGAATATTAATTATTATATAGGTTAACTTCACTTCGATTCGATGATTACGTTTTCTTTGTATTTGTTACATTTTATTTTATTAAGAATAAAATCATATTTCTTAGTACTTTTTGTCAACCACAGTTATTTACACGACCCTCGACGAGAAAACCCTTCAGGTAGCAACAACAAAACTAAAGAACCCGTCGCAATTAACACCACCTGCAACAAATCTGGCGCTCCAACGTGTAACCTAAGGATTTTTGTTCGTGAGTTCGGTTGTAAATTAATTGTGTTTTTATTCTAAACAGACACTGATCGGGACTCAGTACTCTTTAGAACATACGTGAACATTGTTTTACCTTTTTAATTACATTATTCGGTCGAAACTCGAAGGTTTAAACTAAAAACTCGAAGTTTATAGTGCTTTTTACCTCTTCGTGTGTGTTGTACTTGTTTTCGGTAAATATTATTCTGTAAATGAACACTGATTTGTACAGTTTCATTCACGTTTACTGTAAAACCCTCATACAAGAAGTGATTTTGGCTCATGGCACAACTGGGAAAAAATGTAGAATTCTGTGAACTCTCCGATTTTCATAAAAATTTTATGAGGGGTCTAGGACACAATTATTACGAAAATGAAATTTTTTTTCCGCGGAAACAACTAGAAACAGTAAAAATTGCTAAAAACTTCAACCCAAAATAAACATAACCTAACGCTTGCCTGTTGTAAATAGGAGAATTAATTCATATTCAGCAGCATCAAATGGTTTATAAATACATTATTTTTTATAATTACATAATTTTTAAATTCAATAAAACTTCCACAACTTTAATATTTATATAGTTTTAAATAAATAAATTCATTTCGGAATTCATTTCGGAAAAATATATATAGCTATTCTTGTGTATTATATACAAATGTTGTAAAATGTATAGTCTTTACAATATTGTAAAGTTTATTTATTTTTACTAGTCTTTAATTTATTTTTATACTATTTAAATCACTAACACTGTTTAATTTATATAACACAATTTATTTACAATACTTTAATTTATATAAGACAATATTTCTATTCGCATTTATCTAACAACATACTACTAACTAACTAACTTAAAATATTCAAATCGGTCCTTTATATAGGTAAGTATTGTTCCAGCATACTCCAGTCTATTCTCGATCATTCGACCGCTTCGCTCATCGGGCGTCGTCGAACAAAACGTATATTCTGGAATACTCGCGTCTTCTGTCTGCTTCGCGTCTGGGTCATAGCGCCAGGGGCGTACTCGCACAACATTGCCCCCTCCTTAAGAGATAGTTCCTCCTGGAACTTTTAAGGAATTGAGACTGGATGGAGATACTTGCAACTGAATCCTCGTCTACAATTTCCAGTTGCATGGAAATAACATGGAATGGTCTTTGATGTTAGCTGGACACGGGGCGAATGGCTGCATACCAACACTTGGACTTCGGTATCTTGAAAGATTACTTCCACCATATTTCGGATGACCCTCCAATCCAATGAGTTGCACTCTATTTTCGGCATGGCTAGCTTCTGTATGTTGGACTCCAATACGTGCTCTCTCAAATTAAGTAAAGATTCCCATATATTTCGATAAGTGGGCTGGTCTTGGTAGGTATTCTTGGTAATCAGATAGAAGAGGCAACGGGAGTCATCTCGAAGTATCAAAGCCTTCCCAGTGGCTGGTAACTGATTTCGAAGTTCTGACAGTCGACCAAACTTCCTTCGAAAGACAGACGCTAATCCTCGGCCGTCGCTGATAGTGGCGGAAACGCTATGGGCCAATGAGTAGTCATCAGGAAGTGTGAACAGGTCTTGCTCTCTCTCAATAGTCACGCCGTATCTAGCCTTCCCAGTACCTCCATATGCACCCATAAATTATTCGAAAGCAAGGTCGGGTGTATCTTGGACTTGATTTACGACTTCTTCTTCCTGGTTATGATCTCCTTCAAATTTCGCCAGTCGGTTTCGGTGTACTACCTTAGGTTTTCCATTCGGAGTCTTTATTATACGGTATATGACGTCATTGATTCTTTTCTTAATGATGTATGGACCCTCCCAAGATTGTTGTAGCTTTGGTGAGTACCCCTTCTGTCTTTTCGGGTTATGGAGCCAGACTTTGTCACCTTCTTGGAAACATCCCTCTATAGCTTGGGTATCATACCGTTTCTTCATCCTGTCACTGGCAACTTGGAGATGGGAGCGAACCAAATCATGCATGTCGTCCATTTTTCTTCGTAACTGGATTACATAGTCTTCTCCAGCTATATCCTCTCCAGGTCGGCATCCAAACTCGAGGTCGCATGGTAACCTCATCTCGCGTCCAAACAAGACTTTTGCTGGTGTTTGACCTGTTGATTCATTGACGGCGGATCGATAAGCCATTGCAAAGAGCGAAATATACTGGTCCCAGTCTCTTTGGTGATTGGATGCTACTTTTGATAGATATTTGCCAATGGTTTTATTCATGCGTTCTACCATTCCATCCGATTGTGGGTGCAATGCTGTAGTTCTTGTTTTCTTCATTCCTAAATTGTCGCAAATTCCTTGAAAGAGTTGACTTTCGAAGTTCCTTCCTTGGTCACTGTGAATCTCCAAGGGCACTCCATATCGGCAAATAAACTCCTTCACTAACACGTCTGCGACAGTTGCTGCCTCTTGATTTGGAATGGCGTAGACTTCAACCCACTTCGTAAAATAATCCATTACCACCAACATGTATTTATTCTTATTCTCAGTAGTGGGGAACGGTCCAGCAATATCTCAAGCAATTCTCTCAAATGGGCTACCAACGTTATATTGTTTCATGGGAGCCTTTCCTCTTTTCTGAGGTCCATTACTAGCAGCACAGATGGTACACTTCTTACACCAGTCCTTAACATCATCGGAACTATTCATCCAATAAAACCTTTCACGAATTCTCTGCAGGGTTTTCTTGACCCAAGATGACCTCCTGATGGACTGTCGTGTAACTGTCGTAGTACTTCGGCTACTTTACTCTTTGGTATAACTAATTGCTTTCTGTTAACGGAACCGTCACCGTCATCATTTTCAATTATTCTCTTTAATAAATCGCCTTCCAAATGAAAGACTCCCACTGAGCCCAATATGATTTAAGGACTTTAGAGAATTTTGACACTACTTGCCAAGTAGGTCGACGATCTTCTATCTTCCATTCTCTCATTTTCTTTAAAACAGGATCATTATCTTGTTCTTCTTTAATTCTAGTAGGTGCCCAGTCGTCGTTAACTGCAGTTGTTCGTAGTATTGCAGTTTCTTTTAATTCTGTCTTACTGCAGTGAGAACACTCTTCTGGGCACGGTCTTCTAGAAAGGGAGTCTGCATTTCTGTGACTTATCCCAGCTCGATGTTCGATCCTAAAGTCGTACTCTTGGAGTCGTTCGATCCACCTGGCAATTTGACCTTCAGGGTTCTTAAACTGCATTAGCCATTTTAGGGCTGCATGGTCCGTCCGGATTAAGAATTTTCTTCCATAAAGATATTGGTAGAAGTGTTCCACCGATTTCACAACTGCCAGAAGTTCTCTTCTCGTAACGCAGTAATTCCGCTCAGGTTTGGAGAGTACTTTACTAAAATAACCCAGGACTCTCTCTTGTCCATCTTGAATCTGTGAAAGGACTCCTCCAATTCCGACATTACTGGCATCTGTATCCAAAATAAATTCTCCTTCCGGTTGTGGGTAGCCTAATATCGGTGCTGCGGTTAAATGCTTCTTCAGAGTTTCAAAAGCCGTTTGACAGTTTTCATCCCAGCAGAACTCTCTCGTTTCCTCTGTAAGGCGTGTTAATGGCTTAGCAATGTCTGAAAACTTTCTGATAAATCTGCGATAGTATGTACATAGACCAAGAAAACTTCTTATTTGATGTTTATCAGTTGGTTGTGGCCATTGTTTGATAGAAGCGACCTTGTCCTTATCTACAGACACGCCCTCTTTGCTGACAATATGACCCAGATAATTAACTTTGTCTTGGAATAACTGACATTTCTTTGGATTCAGCATTAGTTGGGCAGCTTGAAGTCTTTTAAAAACATCTTCTAAGTTTTTCAGATGTTCTTCGAATGTCTCCCCCAAGACTATGATGTCGTCTAAGTAGACCAGGCACGTTTTCCAAGACAACCCTCTCAGCACGTTCTCCATCAGTCTTTCAAATGTCGCAGGAGCATTACATAGTCCGAATGGCATGACATTGAACTGAAATAATCCAGAACCGGTGGTAAAGGCTGTCTTTTCTTTGTCTCTTGGGTCCATTTCTACCTGCCAATAACCAGACATCAAATCTAAGGTAGAAAATAATTTACTTCCAGCTAGAGTGTCCAGGGTATCGTCGATTCGAGGCAGAGGATAACTGTCCTTCTTGGTAACATTGTTCAACTGACGGTAGTCTACACAGAACCTCGTAGTTCCATCCTTTTTCTTGAATAAGACTACCGGGGAGACCCATGGACTGGTAGAAGGTTCTATCACTCCATCTTCTTCCATTTATCGAACAATCCTTTCAGCATCTTGCCTCTTTGCCTGTGGTAATCTTCTAGCTGATTGACGAATTGGCTTGGCATCACCCGTGTCGATTTTATGTTTTACAGCAGAGGTACCTCCCTTTGATACGAAAATGTTGCGATACCGATGAAGAAAATCTTTCATTCTTCTTTTCTCTTCTCGGTTTAGAGATGTACCAGCAACCGCCATGATTTGTTCAAACTTATCGTTGGAATTATCGGGAATAGTTGTCTGTCGAATTATAGATGTTACTGGTACGGAGGTTCCAACTTTGGTCTCTTTCTTAATCGTAATTGGGTGATCATTGACATTTATAACTCGTACTGGAATTTCTTTAGCAGAAGTGACCAATCCTTTTCCTATCAAAATTCCTCGACCGACCTCCTCATCATGGTTCCATGGTTCCATCATCACAGGTATTCCTTCGTCAATAGTTCCTTCCAGTCTGGCCACTATGATCGTTTCGCTTCTACCAGGTACCACAGTATCCTCCTGGACAACGGCTGGCACGGTTTTGTCCTCATATGGATGAAGGAATATTTCTTCAGAACCAACTTTGATAACTCTGTTCTTGAAATCCAGTTGGAAACCATGTAAGTTCATCACATCCATTCCTAATATAACATCTTCCTCAATATCAGCGACAATAACAGTATGCGTGAACTTTTCTGAGCCAATTCCTATTTGAACCTGGACTTCTCCAAGGATGTTAGCTCTATCACCTGTGGCAGTTCGCAGTCGTAGCCATGTTGGTAAAAGCTTCTTACGGCTATTTATAGTTGTTGGCCGTATAATCGTTCTGGTCGCTCCAGTATCCACCAATAGTGTATACTTTTTACCGTTGACTTCACCATCTACATAATACACTGTCTTCGCGGCATTTCAAACAGGCTATTAGTATGAGAGGGTCTTTGGAAACGTTCCGGGTCGAAGCTGCCTCTAGGCCGACCCGTTTTAGTTTTCCTGTGGAGTAGTTTCTTGATTCGTAGTGACCCCAGGGCGTTTACATGAATTGCGAACATGTCCTATTTCACCACAATTCCAGCACCTGATGGTCTTCTTCTTTTTCTTATCAGTAAAGTTCTTCATCATGTTTACTAATTGGTCTAACTTATTTTCATCTTCCTCTTCCGTTACGGATCTTACTTTACTGTATCCTCCACAAGCTTTCGAAGCCGCTTCATACTCAAGCGCGGCAGACAAGATGTCAACTAATGTTTTGTAGTGGGCTAATCGGAGTGTCTTTGCCATTTCGTGGTCACGAAGTCCATCAAGAAATGCTTCAACAGCTAAACATTCCATCATTTGTTCTGGAGCTGAAGGGTAAGCAAATCTTACCAATCTGGCAATATCTACTTCGTACTCTTGAAGTGTCTCCTCTCGCTTCTGTTTCCGAGTCTTTAACTGCGATCGGTGCAAGTTCTCCAAGTGTTCGTGACCATATCGCATGTTCAAGCTTTTCTTCAGTTGCTCAAAATCATCTGTGTCCTCCACTGGTATGGTCTGAAGAACATCCAAAGCGTCTCCTCTCAGAGCGATGGTGAGGTTTATTGCCTTCTCTTTTTGGGACCATCCGTTCGCTCTTGCAGCTGTTTCGAACTGTTTGAGATAATTTTCCCAAGACATCTTTCCGTCAAAGGTTGGGGCCTTAACACGAACAGAACTTTCGTTGCCTTCCAATTTCGGTTTCCGCTCCACTTTGAAGCTTCTCATTTCGTCCTCGTTTTCCTCTCCTAAATCTTCCATATCTTCTTTACCTCCTTTTTCCATCTCTTCCATTTGCTTTTCCATTTCTCTTATTTTCTCTTCAATTTTTTTTTCAAATGAAGACATTTTATTTTCCATAGAAGAAATATCCAATGAAACTTTGTTTTTCAAAGAAGAAATATCAGAAGAAACTTTATTTTCCAAGAAGAAATATCATTTCTTAAAGAAGACATATCAGTAGAAACTTTGTTTTCCAAAGAAGAAATGTCAGAAGATACTTTATTTTCCAAAGACGAAATATCATTTTTTTAAAGAAGACATATCAGTAGAAACTTTTTTTTCCAAAGAAGAAATGTCAGAAGAAACTTTATTTTCTAAAGAAGAAATATCACTCTTCAAAGAAGACATGTCGGAAGAGATATTATTTAAGGAAGAAATAATTGTAGCAGAAGAGTCGTCTACGAAAATATAATTTTCTGGATCTAAACCATCATTTTCCAATGCTTGCTTAAGTCGCTCCAACAACTCAGTCTTCCTTCCTGTTGTTTCCAATTCACGATCCTCCAGCTCTTGACGCAATTCTGTCACTTTCAAGTCACAAAGTTTTTTCGACATATTTTTTTTATTTTTTTTTACACTATTTATTTACAATATCCCACTTCTGACACCAATGTAACGTTTATTTATTTTTACTAGTCTTTAATTTATTTTTATACTATTTAAATCACTAACACTGTTTAATTTATATAACACAATTTATTTACAATACTTTAATTTATATGAGACAATATTTCTATTCGCATTTATCTAACAACATACTACTAACTAACTAACTTAAAATATTCAAATCGGTCCTTTATATAGGTAAGTATTGTTCCAGCATACTCCAGTCTATTCTCGATCATTCGACCGCTTCGCTCATCGGGCGTCGTCGAACAAAACGTATATTCTGGAATACTCGCGTCTTCTGTCTGCTTCGCGTCTGGGTCATAGCGCCAGGGGTGTACTCGCACAACAATATTAATTGCTCAAATCAATTTAAAAGTGTCATACAGACTACCAGTCTAGAAAGAGCTGGGTTACGACGATACAGAGTGGATGTTTAACGGGAGAAATATTTCGTTTTCATGCCATTCTTTCTACTTTGAAGTCTAGTAAACTAAGTCACTCTGTATGACACTTTTAAATGGATTTTAGCAATTAATAGAGAGTTATCGGAAACTTCAAAATACTGCAGTGCAGTAATAAATATAAAGTTGGACAACATTAATACTGCCTTCCTAAAATGCACGCCCGATAACTCTCTAATATTGGAAAGACTATACCTTATTGTTTAGCATATTATGCTTGAAATGTGTAGGAAATATTAACCTATCGTACAATACTGAATTTAATGCATTTATGAATAATAAAAAAACATTTTTTAAAAGTAAAATAAATAAAAGCAACAATTCTTAAACAAACTTCTAAACTAGACATAATATATAAAGAAAACAAAAACATTTAAATCCTCTTCCCGACCAACTGACACAGATCAATTACTATCGCTCACCTTAATATCTGAAATAAAATAGTGAAAAACCCAAATGAAAAACTCTAAATACTTAGTTTTATCCCAACAACAACAATAGATATAATAAACATAAACAAAAAATAAGTCGGAGAATAAATGAAAAATAAACCTTCATATTTACAACATATTTGACAAAAATCAAAAATTTCAAAATAAACCTTCATCATCAGAAGAACAAATTTCTGGAGATTGAATTTTGTTTGGATCGTACAGTTTTCCTGCTAATTTTAAAAAGGCTTCAGTACGATTCAAAGAAAATTCTTGGCAATGTTTATAGAACATATACCTAGCTAAATTACCCAGTATATGTGCTTTTTTCGGCCATTGGATGTTATTACGGCTTTTGCATGCCTCCATGAACTTTCAATACTATTAGTATTGCAGCCAGTTTCATTTTAAACGCAAGTTCAAAGTTTAATAAAGCCAAATAAACGTTATTTATCACTCAACGGTAAAACCAAACTAACATGAAAACGACTGAAATTTGACAGTAAAACAATACGAAAAACTAGCTATTCAAAACTAAAAAACGAAAACTTAAATTTTGAAAAAATTAAAATCGACTGAAAGTATATCTGTTTTCTTATCAAATACTCGATATATGTATAGTAAATCTTGGCAACATTGTCAAATCATTTGAAGTTTTAACCAAATTGGCCAATAAGAGGTTTTAATGGATTCGCATGTGAACAGCTGACGAGTGCAGATAAGCAGCAGTTAGCAGATTACTGGCGTCAAAAAAAATAAAAGCAAGGTAGGGCTAGATATTACTAATATACTATTGTTTTACCCGATCCTATTGGTGGTGGGCACTAAATACAGACATATAGACAATTATCTCCTTTATCTAATTGTTGAGGTGAATTTAAATGTAATCTATTGCATAGATAATAATTTAAAGAACAATGACCTCGGAGTCCGGGGGGCATGATCCCCCTGACTTAATGACAAATGAGATCGATATAGAATTGGAATGTAGGGAAGTTACGAATAAAATCAAAATGAGTACTGAAAAAGTTGTCAAAAAGTTAGTAAACAACAAAAAAAGTGATGTAAAAAGTAGTGATATGTATGTATGTAGTAGTGATAAGGGACCGTTTGAAGTGTACATTGAAGCTATTAAAGACAATAAAAATGTAGGAAACTATAATTATTTAGCTGTAGCTAGGGAAATATTTGATTTAAAATTAAATGACAGCAAGAAAATACATAAAAAGGGGAGGAATAGGATTAGTGCGGAATTTAAAGGGTTTAAAGATGCATTTTTAAAAAATAATAATCTAAAAGAGAAAGGGTTTGAGGTTTTTACTCCGAGGGGAATAGTTAAATATATTGACAAAACGTTTTCAGATAATATGTTAATGGAATACTCCGAAACAACAAGCCCAAATATTAAAATATTGGAAGCTAAAAGGTTTTCTAGGAGGGTTAGAAATAAGACTAATGATAATATAGGCAATACATCTCAAAATAGTGGGGCCATAGAATCAAGGGGTGATAATATGGTTCCCACAGAAACGGTTAGGTTTACCTTTTCAGGTACTAGGTTACCTAGAGCGGTAAGAATATGCGGAATTGAACATAGAGTCTTACCATATGTAATGCCTGTCTTTCAGTGCTATAATTGTCTCAATTATGGCCATATTAAAAAGCTGTGCAAATCAAATGCCCAGAAAAAATAAGGCAGAAAACAATAAGAGAAATAATGTCATTATAAAACATCTCCTTTTATGAAGCTGCTGAAAAGGTCCCAAGGAGAAGAGGAAGTGACAGAATAACAAGAGAGAAAGTTACCAGAAAAGAAAAGCCCAGAAGTCATTTCAATTGAAGGAAGAAGAAGCGTATACATAGAACATAACACTCCAGATAGAACATATTTCCAGGCAGCGAAAGGGAAGAAAAATAAAAATAATGCCTTACAGACCTATGATGCAAGAAGTCACAACGAAGTGTTAATAGCTTCCAATGGAAGAATTGAAGAATCACCAGCTAGTACCTATTTTATTCCTCCTTCTGGGGAAAGTGAGGGTGATGAAGAGACAGGACCAGGACCATCATATAGAGTATGTAGAGATGATCCACATATGCTGCATGAAATTATGAGAATGGCAAATTCATTAGATAAAAGGGATATGGAGCATGTTCTCCAATTTATAGGTAGGCTAATGAGAACCCCTGGTATCGAAATAGTGAATAAACACAGCAAACCACAAATAAATTAGTAAATACTAAAAATAACAAAAATAAGGTATCTTCTACACTAAGTAGTGTAAAAACCAAATATACAATTAAAATTTTTTATTAAGGAATTATTAAATGAAACTTGGCTCAATAGAAATGACTATTTTAATATTAAAGGGCTTAGGATTTACAGACAAGATAGGGATGATGGGTATGGGGGAATAATAACGTTAGTCAAAAATAAAACCAATCATGCACTTCAAATATCAAAAATCTATGTTTCTAATATTCAAATAATTTCAGTTAAAATAGAAAAACACAATATTAACATTGTAAATATTTACAACCCTTCTGGTAACATAGTAGGAAAGCACATATGGAAAAACATAATTGAGAAAATCCCTGAACCTATAATAATAATGGGGGATATTAATGCACAGCACCAGTCATGGGGAAGCGGAATTTGTAATTCAAATGGAAATGTAAGAGTAGTGAACATACAGAATCTTAAAATACTAAATGACGGATCGATTACAAGAATTGGAAGACCAAATCAAAACCCCTCAGCAGTGGACTTGACAATAGCATCGGAAGATATTGCAGGAAGATGCAAATGGTATGTTCTGGAGGCCGCCGGAGGAAGTGATCACTTTCCCACAATATGCGAGATAGAGATAACAGCAGTCCAGGAAAATACTATCAAAAAAAGAAACCTTAAAAAAGCGGATTGGGAAAAGTATGCCAAACATATTGATGAAGAAATGAGGGTGACTAAAAAAAATATGGAGTACGAAGAGTGGTACCAAATAGTAGATGAGGCGGCAAATCAGACTATCCCATGGTTCAAAAATAAGGCTGAGTCAAAATTCAACCCATGGTGGGATGATGAGTGTGAAGAGTTGATAAACCGAAGGCGGATGGCAATCAAGAAATTCCAGGACAATTCTAATATGGAAAACTATGTTAACTTCATGAGAATAAGGGCCTTTGTTAAACTTTAACTAAAACAAAAGAAAAAACATCCTTTCGCCAATATTGTAGCATCATTAATAGAAACACCCCGGTAAGCAAAATATGGGATAAAATTAAAAAATTTAAGTCATATTACTCTCTGAATAACGGGAACCTCCCTAACAACTTAATTGCAAATGAAATCTTAACATCATTAACAGTTTGCAATTTAGATCCAGAGTTCAGATTTTTAGACAATCAGATAGATGTTGCTCCAATTTCGTATTGGGAATTGAATAATATGGTTCATGATGTTAGGGACACTGCACAAGGGCTAGATAATATCTCATATTCAATGCTTAAAAATCTTCCGTATATAGCTCAGAACCAATTACTCCAAATTTACAATAATATTTTAATATCAGGGAAAATCCCTAGTCAATGTAAAGAAACACTTATTATCCCATTCCTTAAACCAGGTAAATCTCCTAATAATTCCCAGTGCTATAGACCTATAACCTTGAATTCATGTGTAGCAAAAACTTTAGAGAAATTAATAAAAAGGAGAATCGAATGGACCATTGAAAACAAGAGAATTTTACATTTCGAAGAGAAAAAGGTTGCTATGATGCAATTGTATTATTATCCCATACTATATTAAATGCTTTTAGCAATAATAAAACCCAATTAGCGGTATTTATAGATTTAAATGATAAAGTCAATATTAGTTTGCTATATAAAAAAATGATTCAGCTAAATATTTCATCTAAATATGCACATATAGTTTTTAACCTTATTAATGGTAAGGCAGTGTACATTAAAGATAATAACAATGAAATTATAGGACCGAGTCTAAATAGCCATGGCTTAGCTCAGGGGTCTCCATTGTCTCCACTACTTTTTAACATCTACTTGAAATCCCTATTTGATATCTTTTCTGATAACATAAAAATTATTCAATATGCAGATGATATTGTGCTTATGATCGAAGGCGTTAAACTTTCTCATATGGAACAGGAAATGAATAAGGGGTTAGTTAAATTTGCTGAATAGGCTAGTAATCATAACTTTGAAATCTCCATTTCGAAATCTTGTGCCATTATTTTCCATAAGGGGGAAAAATTAAGCAAAATATTAATTTAAAAATCATGGGGGAAAATTTAAGTATCAAAGATAGTACTACTTACTTAGGTATAATCGTTAACTATAGACTTAATTGGGAACAGTATATAGGAAAAATTGAAAATAAAACTCAAATGGGATTGAATATCATGAAATCAATAAGAGGTACCTACTGGGGTGCTGACCCAGAGATTTTTCTATTAATTTATAAAGGGATTATTAGACCTCATCTAGATTATGCGGCGTTCATTCTCAAACCATCCAGCAAAAAGCTGTTAGGGAAGCTGGATAAAATCCAATAACGAAGCTTAAGGTTAGCGATTGGGGCAATGCGATCTACCCCTACTAGTAGCTTACAAGCAGAGTGTGGGGAATACATATTAGAGTACCGAAGGAAAATATTGACTACAAAATTTTATTTAAAAATTGTAAGCAACTTAAACAATCCATTATATAAAACTTTAAAGGAATTATCTATTAAATGTAAAGAGAAGTCTGGTTACTGGAAAAACAGGGAAACTCCTTATCTAATAGAGTGTATGAATGAATTTGAAGAGTTGAATGATAATATTTACCAGTCAGAAATAAATCCATGCTTCCAGTTTAGGATAGAAAGTCAAATTAATCCTATTAAAAGTGTGTCATCAATAACAAATGAAAATCTGTTGTATAATAATCAATACTTTCTGAACGAATTTTCAAAAACCTATTCCAACTACACATGGATTTATTCTGATGGGTCTATGGACTGGGAGTCTAAAACAACTGGATTTGGAGTTTGTATTTCATCAAGAAATTATAGGTTCTCTTCAAGATTACCAGATTACACGTTAATTTGTTCAGCTGAAATTATAGCCATCAATAAAGCTATAAGTATATAAAGAAAAGATCAAGAAAATGCATAATAGGTGTTACAAAATTGCAACCCTCGTTTATATAAAATAAAGCCGGCAACGCTGGGTTCCCGGTCTACTCGACTAAAACGTGCCGTTGCTTAGCAACCGCGACTAAGAATTTCATATTTTTTGTTTCACCCCGCAACAGGTTTCTTACAGTTAGTTGTATAGTAAACGCAGTATTGGAAGGGTGTAAATTAAATGTTATGAAAATATTACGATGTTACGTTGATGTTTATAGTTTATAGTATGTACAGTAATAAATTTTCGATAAGTGCTCTCCACTGAGTTTAATTAAAACCCACAAAGAAAATCTTGGTCCAGCCAAGTTGATGAAAAGTTACATCACGCAGTAGAGGTGTGTTATTTTATAAAGTAAATTAATTTGATACACCCCATTTTGGTCCTTCGAACACGGATATTTATGGTTTTTTGGTGCATATCCCTCTGCATTTATTGATATTTTGGAAAATACGCAAGAAAAAACACTGGTAGAAACATTTAAGCAAATAAACAAGTTTGTTATTGCTCTCAAACAAGTGAAGTATTGAAATATCACAATCTCTCTCTCCACAAAAGGTTTACTAGTTCATCTCAAGTAGGAAAAGGTAGCATCTCGTCTCTGTCGCTCGCAAGAACAATATTTCTCTACGCTCTACACCCACAGAAAATTGGTTTTATCTGAAAACAACGAAGCAAGTCGAAGTCCCGACAAACAACAACTATAAGCATTTAAAAAAGGACATTGGTGAGCTAGTTTCATTTTTTATGACAATAATATATAATTAAAACACTCGTTGTTGTGTCAAAGCATTTTTTACATTATTTTACCGCATTAAAAGCATTCTAAAGTTATTTTACATAATGGATAATTTAAAAGACACGCAAATTGTTAAAAAGCAGTATCACTAGAGTGTCTGATTGGTTCAATTTAAATCAAAACACAGAAAACATTGTTTTATTGACGGAAAAACAACTTCAGCTAACTTCTTATTTTTCTCAATATGAAAAAGTGCAACAACAAATTGAAGAACTCGATGATACTGAGTTGTAAACAGATGAACGAATAGAAACAGAGGATAAATATTTCACTACTATTTCAGATATAAGAAATCGAATTCAAAATTTAAGTTCAAATACCTCATTTAAAAATGTAAAAGTATACACTCAAAATTTTGCAAAACCAACTGTTAAATTACCAGAAATCGCGATTCAATCATTTTCGGGTGAATTTTCTGATTGGAATTCATTCATTCAACTGTTTACCACATTAGTTATTGATAATTCAGACTTGATCAATTTACAAAAGTTTATATATTTGAAATCTTTCTTAAAGTGTGAACCTCTAGAACTAATTAAAAATAATGAAGTTGTTAGCGATAATTTTCAAATAGCATTAGATACAATTAAAGAAAGATACGAAAATAAATCAAGGATTGTATCCTTACTTATTAAGCGCCTGTTAAAAGTTCCCTCCTTAATAAAAAGTACACCACAGACATTAAGAAGTTTTATCACATCTGCAAAACAAAATCTTATGGCTTTAAAAAATATGAAAATATCTGTAGATCAGTGGGATCTTATTTTAAACGAAATATTTTCAGAAAAATTAGATTTTAATACTCTCAAAGCCTTTGAATACGAGGTAGGGACAAAAAATCTGCCCACATTAACACAATTTTTTGACTTTTTGGAAAATAGATGTAATGTTTTAGAAAAATTAAACAATTCAGAATCACAACAGAAACCGGTAAAAAACACACAAAAAGTTTCTTATTTTACTAGTTCAAATACTCAATTTAATTCTACCTCTGGTATCAATTATTTAAAATGCATTTTTTGCAAACAACCATCACATAAAATCTATCAATGTGAACAATTTAAAAACACGTCTCTAAAAGAAAGAAATAAATTTGTCAAAACTAAACAATTATGTAAGAACTGTCTCGGAAATAAACATTTTGCTGATAATTGCAAATCTCAAAAAACTTGTAATATATGTAGCAGGAAGCATCACTCACTCTTGCACAATGACAACGTTTCGTCAAACTTACATGATCGCCCTCAGTCTAATTTTGTTTCGATTGGCTCTAACAGTCAAACTCACTCTCATCAACCACAAAACTCTTTACCAATTGAACAAAAGAATTCGCAAAAAACGTTAACGCCTACACAACACGCAGATGGCTCTCAAGTCACACAAAGTAGCTCTCCTCACATTTCTGTCACAACTCAATCATTTTCGGCTCTTTCTCTCAATTAGGAGGTTGTTTTGGCAACAGCCTTAGTTACTCTTTACTCGTCGGAAAATAAACCGATAAAAGCTCGCGCTCTACTCAGAACTTTTAAACTGGTCTTTACCGCAGACATTCAAAAAATGTTTAGGCAAATCAAAATTAATCCATCTCAAACATTTCTGTTAAACATTTTATGACGTGACTCACCTCAAGAAGATTTAAAATGTATTGAACTACAGACTGTAACCTATGGAACAAAAAGTACCCCTTTTCTTAGTACCCGTTGTTTAGTTGAATTAGCTAATATGTACAAAAACTCATACCCTCTTGCTAGTAATGCTTTATTAAACTCTTGTTATGTTGATGACATTCTCTTTGGAACTGAAACCCTTGACACTCTTTTACAAGCTCATAGAGAACTATCTGAGCTCCTTGGAAAAGCAGGTATAACACTTCACAAGTGGTGCTCAAATTCAAGGGAATTTTTAGATAGCATTTCTACCCATTCTGTTGATTCAAGCTATACTATTGCTCCAGAAAAATACTCATCTAATAAAGTTTTAGGTCTTCACTGGAATGCTCAGTCCGATAGTTTTTCAATTTCCATTCCAAAAACCTCTGTTAAAGAGTCTTACACAAAACGAGAAGTACTTTCAACAATCGCTCAAATCTTTGACCCTCAAGGCCTTATAGCCCCAGTCACAGTTACCGCAAAAATAATTATGCAAAAGATCTGGTTATCAAAAATTAATTGGGACGACACTCTAGACTCTTCGCTTCTATTAGAATGGATTACATTTGTTTAAGGTATCTCTTCACTAGATAATATTAAAATAGCTAGACCTCTACTTTCAAAGGATAAGGACAAAGTAGCTCTAATTGAAATCCATGCTTTCTCTGACGCAAGCCAAAAGGCATATGCCGCCTGTGTTTATATACGCGCCCTTTATACCTCTCAAAAAATATCTTGTGTTCTAGTAGCTTCAAAAAGCCGTATATCTCCTCTCAAAGTCCTTACTATCCCAAAACTAGAACTCATGGGTGCATTGTTCTGCGCTAAACTTAGTCAAAGAATTTTAAACACCTTAGAAAGTACTTTTACTCAAATAAAATCTATAAATCTCTGGTCTGATTCGGAAATAGTATTGGCGTGGCTCAAAGCACATCCCACTCGGTGGTCTAAATTCGTCGCAAATCGCGTATCTCAAATTCAAGAGATCACTTCCTCATTTCATTGGAGATATGTGAAGTCTAAGGATAATCCTGCTGATATTCTGTCTGGAGGTATCTCACCTTCGGAACTAGCAAACTCCAGACTTTGGTGGCATGGACCACCTTTTCTGGCCCAACACGATTTAAATCTTGCCGATTTCGATAAAAAACCTGTTATACCCAATCCACCAGAAGAACGTAAAGTAGCTCATATTCATATTCAAGAATCAATTAAAGAAAACATCTTTTCTATTTTACAAAAAATGTCAACTTTTACAAGATTCCAACGAACAATAGCTTATTGTCTCAGATTTGCGAACAACGCAACTAAATCATCTATAAAATTACTTGGCCCTCTTTCAGTCACTGAATTACGCAATGCAGAACAAAAAATTGTCAATATCAGAGATCAAAACCGGAAAATTACTTTCAAACAAGTCTCTTATCTCTCTAAACCCATTTTTAGATGAAAATGGAATGTTAAGTGTCGGTGGGAGATTAAAAAATGCTAATGTACCTTTCGATCAAAAATATCCTCTACTCCTACACTAAAAAAATCACATAGTAGAACTAATGCTTAGAAGAGAACATATTCAAACCACATGTGGTTTGAGCACCAGGTGCTCAAACCACATTATCAAACTTCCGCTCAAGTATTGGCCCCTTAATGGACTAAGAGCTGTAAAGAAAATTATTCACACTTGTATCATTTGTTTTCGTTTTAAATCCCAACCCGCTTGTCAATTAATGGCAGACTTACCTAAAGAAAAGCTTTTAGTCTCAACCCCATTTACAAATGTCGGAATAGATTTTGGTGGCCCTTTTTTAATAAAAAGTTCGAAGCTTAGAAAAGCCCCGTTACTAAAATGCTATACCGCATTATTTGTATGTATGGTCACTCGTGCAGTGCATATCGAACTAGTATCAGGCCTTTCTACTGAAGCCTTTTTACTTACACTTAAACGCTTAATTAGCAGACGTGGTAACCCTCAGTTAATTTATACTGATAACGCAACGAATTTCTTTGGTGCTAAAAATCAACTAAAAGAGCTCTCTTCTTTTGTGAAAAACAAAGAAACTTCTCTCGCTATTCAAAATTTTCTCTCTGCCTCAGAGATTAGATGGAAATTCATACCCCCACGCTCTCCTCATCATGGTGGAGCTTGGGAAAATATGATTAAGGCTATGAAATATCATATTTTTAGAATTGTAGGAAATTCACAATTTACTTTTTAAGAATTTAGTACCATTCTTGCCCAAATCGAAGCGGTATTAAATTCACGCCCACTTTGTGCCATGTCAAACGACCCTTCAGACTTCTCTTGTTTAACTCCGGGACATTTTTTAACTGGTAAACCACTTACCACACTCCCAGACAAGAACATCATGGACATACCCGAAAACCGATTAACATTTTATCAATCATGCTCTAAAATCCAACAACTATTTTGGAAACGTTGGACGGTTGTCTATTTAAATAGACTCCAGAACACACCCAAATGGACTTCCATTCGAAAAGACATAGCCCCTAATGATTTAGTTCTGTTAAAGGACGAAAATACTCCTCCGTTACATTGGCCATTGGCAAGAGTGATTGAAGTTTTTCCTGGGAAGGATAACAAGGTCCGAGTTGCCAAAGTAAAAACAAAGGATGGAACTTTTAATCGCACAATAACAAAATTATGTCCATTACCGCTACCAAATTGTACTAGTATATAAGACATTCTTTATTTTATCAGTGCCTTTACAAAGTGAATTTAAACCTTTCCGTGACGTTCTTAGTGCTAATATATGTGTATTTAATTAACTATACCGTTTCGTTTTGTCTATATATATGTTTACTTTGTGTTTTATTTTTTGTATGTATATTCAGATTATTTTGTGTTATTAAATACTTCAACGGGGGGGAGTATGTTACAAAATTGCAACCCTCGTTTATATAAAATAAAGCCGGCAACGCTGGGTTCCCGGTCTACTCGACTAAAACGTGCCGTTGCTTAGCAACCGCGACTAAGAATTTCATATTTTTTGTTTCACCCCGCAACAGGTTTCTTAGAGTTAGTTGTATAGTAAACGCAGTATTGAAAGGGTGTAAATTAAATGTTATGAAAATATTACGATGTTACGTTGATGTTTATAGTTTATAGTATGTACAGTAATAAATTTTCGATAAGTGCTCTCCACTGAGTTTAATTAAAACCCACAAAGAAAATCTTGATCCAGCCAAGTTGATGAAAAGTTACATCACGCAGTAGAGGTGTGTTATTTTATAAAGTAAATTAATTTGATACACCCCAATAGGAAATGGAAGGAATCCTTTGAAACTAAAGCTAAATGGTATGCCTTATGTCAGGAAAATTTCCCGGAAAGACCATGGGTTTCCGATCTCCCATACATAGATAGAAGACAGATCGCTACTTTAGTCAGACTAAGAACGGTACACTGTCGTAGTCCTAAACATTTGTTTAAAATAAGGTGCAAAGACGACTTAGCTTGTCAATGTGGTCAAGAAGGAACTTTAAATCACATTTTCCTAGGATGTCCAAATTACCAAACAAAAACTTTCAATCTATAAAGGGAATTTATTGCGCTAAATATTCCTACTCCGATATCACTTACCTATATTCTAAACAATTAGAACTCAGACAGTATCAAATTATTAATAAAATTTATCAGTATTTTATCAGTATTTATTCAAATAGAGATATAAAAAAAATATGTATGTGTGTGTATGTACATGTGTATATATTTATATATGCATGTGTGTATATATATATATATATATATATATATATATATATATATATATATTAAATAAATGTTTAAACATTTCTATTGAAAATTCCATTAAGGGTTTAAGTATGTTATTGTGTGATCAGGCAGCTACATGGTGGCAAGGGATTAAGGGATCCATTACTTCTTTTGATGAAGCCACCAAGGCTCTACTGCATGCATATGGGTTTGCTAAGCCTGCATACCAAATTTTTAAAGAAATATTTGCCAGTTCTCATGATACTTTTGTAAGTCAGAAACGTGCATTATTTTCTAGACTACAGGGTAATTCTGTTGTTTCTGAATATGTTCTAATTGACATGATTTATGGTTTACTAAATCCGCTAATCAGAGATAAGATCTCTAGAGAACAAATTAAAGATTTTAGGGAATTTATTGAATCAGCTCGAAAAGCAGAGATGTCCTTAGAAGAGAATGGTGTTTTAAAACCAGTAAATTCCACACAGACAAACCATGCATTTCGCAAACAAAAACAATGTTCTTAGTGTAGAAATTATGGGCACATAAAAGATGAGTGTTGCAAACTAGCAGCCCGTGATAAGAAATCACCCAGTAGCACTCCAGTTCACCAATAAGTAAGCAGTCTTCCTCTGTTTCTCCTAAAGTTTTAATCTGTTATGGTTGTCAAACACCAGGTTATATAAAAAGTAACGGCCCTAAGTGTTCTAAACCAACACCATCAACTTCTCATTCTGCAGAATTTTTATGTAATTCTTTTGCACAGCCTTCTGGCAATAGGCGTCCTTTAGCATTTATCAATGTCCAAGGTCATGTAGGGTTGACATATCTAGATTCAGGTGCTCAATCTAGCATAGCAGGTGCAAAGTTAAAAGAGATTTTACTTCGTGATGAAGTTCCTTATACATCCGAACCAATGGAATTGACAAGAGCTGACAATAAAACAAGTTTGGTCACCGCTTTATGTTTTGATGTTACTGTCACTCTTGAAGGCAGAGAACATAGCATAAAATTGATTTCTATTCCTGAGCATACTTCTAGCAGAACTCTTCTAGGCTCTGATTTTCTGAAGTTAGCAAATATTGTTTTAAATATTCCATGCCATTGCTGGTACTATGGGGATGTATGTATGTATGTATGTATGAGTTAGGGGTGATAATTACACTGCGACCTATAGGATCTATTGTGTCCCCCTTTACTTGCCATGTTCTGATATTTCCTCAGACCTATAGCAGCTCTTCGAGTCCTATTTTCCTGAGGAAGTTTAGGGCATCGTCGTGCTTCAAATCAGGTAGATCCCCTTCCTCTATTTCATGTGCTCCTAGGTATCTAGCCCTAGAATTTTGCAAGGCAGGACATTCTGAGAGTATGTGTATTGAGGTTTCATCCTCTTCCTCACAGAATCTGCACTTTGCTTCATCTGCTAACCCTAGTTTCTTCATGTGGCTTCTTAACCGGCAATGCCCGGTTAATATTCCCGTTAGAATACGGAGCCTTTTTTTACTGAGGTTGAGGCAGCTAAGAGATCTCTTCTGGTCATAGTTCCCCAGTAGTATCTTAGATTGCCTCAGTCCTTCTAGCTGATTCCAGTACTTGAATTTTTTTTCTCCATTTCCTCCCTTAGTTTTCCTAAAATTACTCTACTGCTGATCCCACAAGATGGTTCTGGTCCCAGATGTGGAGTGTCAGCTCCTTTTTTTGCCAGCTTATCTGCTGTTTCATTCCCCTCTATTTCTATGTGTCCCGGGACCCATAGAAGGGTGACAGTGTTGTTCTGGCCCAGTTCATTTAATTTGCCTATGCATTCCCAAACCAACTTCGAATTGATTATATTTGAGCTCAGCGCTTTGATGGCTGCTTGACTATCCGACATGATCACAATCTCTTGTCTACGGTAGTTCCTTTCAATATTGAATTCCACACATCTTTCAATGGCGCAGACTTCTGCTTGAAAGATGCTCGGGTATGTGCCCAAGCTTTCTGAGTATTTGGCTCTCGGTCCAAAAACTCCTATCCCAGTTCCCTCGTCTAGCTTGGATCCGTCCGTATACCACTTTATGGTATTCTGATTTAAATTCTGTATGGTGTCT
Source organism: Ophraella communa (assembly GCA_035357415.1). NCBI lineage: Eukaryota > Metazoa > Arthropoda > Insecta > Coleoptera > Chrysomelidae > Ophraella > Ophraella communa. The sequence goes on along the minus strand of CM068979.1, from coordinate 13,309,370 downwards.
TCGTCCCATTCAGATTTATTACTCAACTTTGTGATGAATTTTCTCACAAAGTTGAATTTCTTTGGCACATCATCTTGGGGCATTTCCCAAGTTTGATCAAAATGAAGTGATCTAGGTTTTTCCCTGATAATTCCTTCTTTGATCATTCTATATATCGTTTTCTTTCTTACACTTTCTAACAGAATGTGCAGTGGGGTCAAGTTTAAAATTACCTCCATTGCTCCAGTGATACATGAACAGGCTAGTCTCTGAATCTTCGAGAGGTTTTTCCTCGTCGTATTCAGATTAGCCCTTACGCCCCAAGCCCTGCCCCATATGTGATTAATGGTCTCACTATTGCTGTGTACATCCATTGCAGGATACGTGGGTTACATCCCCAGTTCTTCCCTGCAATGTTCCTACACACCATGAGGGCCTTGGTGGCTTTGTGTATTACTTCGTCTTCGTGTTTGTTCCAGAGTAACCTGCTATCTAGGATTAGCCCTAGATATTTTACCTCTGTTTTCCACTCGACGATGTTCTCCCCTATTTTTATGATTTTTAGATTAGGTATCTTTTTCCTTGTAAAGGCTACTAGTGTGGTTTTGGTGGGGTTGATGCTGAGTCCCACCGAGTCACACCATTGTTCCGCAATGTTCAATCCTCTTTGAACAATATCACAGAGGACATTTTCATACTTCCCTTTTGCCAGGATAACCATGTCGTCAGAATACCCTTGACATGGTATGCCTTCCCTAGTCAATTGACAGAGCAGACTGTCCACAGTGAGACTCCACACAAGCGGGGATGCAACTCCCCCCTGTGGACAGCCTCTGGTCACATTAATGGAGATAGTGTCTTGTCCTGCCTCCATTTCTGCGATTCTTGAAGATAGCCTAGAAAGGCACATACCACGGTCTCTTTTTTGTTCAGTGCGTCTTGGATTTCGTCAGTCAACTGTGTTAAAGCGGTTTTCGTGGACTTTCCCGCTTGGTACGCATGTTGACGAGGGTGCAATGGCACCTGTTCCAAGATTTCTGTTCTAATGTAGTTGTCTACAGCTTTTTCCATCGTTTTTAGAACAAACGATGTGAGGCTGATCGGTCTAAGGGATTTGGGGTGCGTAGTGTCCCGTTTCCCTACTTTTGGGATGAAGGTGATTTTGGCCCTTCTCAACGCTTCTGGTATGTATCCCAGTTCAAGGCTGCTCCGACTAATTCGGATCAAGTGTGAAATTATTGCCTCTTGGCCCTGTTGGAGTAGGGCAGAAAATATTCCGTCCGTTCCAGGGGTTTTGAACGGATGGAAGGTGTTCATAGCCCATCTCAGCCGTTCTTCACTGCATATGTGTTTTGCCATTGCAGTGTCTTCCCTGGTAGGTCTTTTAGCTTTCTCACTTGTTGTTCCCGAAGGGACAATTCCTCCGGGAAAGTGAGTTTCTAATAGGAGCAGAGCTCGTTCTTTTTGGCTTTCTGTGAAGCTTCCGTCTGGCTTCCGTAGTGCCATTACAGTATCTACTTTTCCTTTTGCCAAGACTTTGTGTAGCCTTGCTGCAGAGGGTGTAGCGTCTATTTCTTCGCAGAGTTTTCTGAAGCTGTTTCTTTTAGCTTTTCTAATCTCCTTATTATATGTTCTAAGTTTCTCGGTGTAGCTTTGCCAATCTCCATTACGTTTGGCTCTGTTGAAGAGCTGTCGCGTCTCGGATCTTAGGTTTGACAGATGACTGTTCCACCATATCGCATCTTTTGCTTTTCTAGTCCTTTGGAGAGGACAACTGGATTCATAGGCATCGAGTATTGCCTCGTTCAGTTGTATGAGATCGTTTTCTAATGCCAGGTGATTCCTGGCATTTCTGTTATTCTTGAGATTTGCAAGATTTATGTTCAGGTTAGTGTTGTAATTTTCCTAGTTAGTTTTCCTGGGGTTTCTCCTGAGTGCTGGCTCAGGAGGATTACACTCTAACCTAAACATAATCATTCTATGATCAGAGAGGGATGGTTCGTTCGATACTCTCCAATCTTTCACCCTATCCTTAAGGTTCGGTGTACTTAGTGTTATATCTAGTACTTCCTGTCTTGTTCTGGTTACAAAAGTAGGGGTATTCCCTATATTGTGTATAACAAGATTCTTATTAAGTATAAAGTCTAAAATTTTCTCACCTCTATCGTTGGTGTCTGTGCTTCCCCATATGGTATTGTACTATGGGGATAGCTCAGAGATATTTAATCCTTTTGCAGATGAACCTGTTAACCAACCATGTACTTTAAATACTATTAATCTTTCAGATATCAAACTTAGAGATACTGAAGCACTGATTCTTAGTCCTTCTCAGAGAATCCATCTTGATAATCTCCTTTTTAGAAAATGCAGATGTTTTTGAGGAAATTTCAGAAGCAACACCGTTTGCAGAGCATTCTATTAATCTAGTAAGAACGTCTCCGACATGAAATCCATAAATTGCTATCCTTGAACACAATCGAAGAGTGTGAATCTCCATATGCAGCACCAGTGGTTCTTGTACCTAAAAAGGATGGTAAATTAAGACTTACTGTTGACTATAGAAAACTCAACTCAATTACTCGTAAAGACAAAAATCCGCTTCCTAGGATTGATGATATCATCCATAGTACAAAACAACCTAGTTATATAACTACTTTAGATTTAAAAGCAGGTTATCATTAAGTTTTTGTAAAAGTCTCTGATCAAGATAAAACCGCCTTTATCTATCCTTTTGGAACCTTTAGGTACACCAGAATGCCCTTTGGCCTTTGTAATGCCCCGGCCACCTTCCAACGCCTCATCGACCGTTTTCGGTCAGGCCTCCAAGATATTAATATCCTCGCATATTTGGATGATCTAATCATCGTCTCTGTTACTTTTATGGATCATTTAAATGATCTTAAAGCAGTATTTAATCGACTTCGTTATTTTAAACTTCATTTGAATAGACTCAAGTATTCTTTTTCATGTGACTCTGTCCTATATTTAGGTCACATCATTTCACCTCAGGGAATTTCTCCAAATCCTGACAAAGTAAGTGCCATATCAAACTAACCTGAACCTAAAAATGTCAATGCTCTGGTCTCATTTTTGCAAACCTATTCTTGGTACAGACGGTTTATACCGGGATTTGCTGATATAGCTCAGCCATTGTCTATGCTTACTAAAAAGAAGGCAACATGGTCTTGGGATCCTCCTCAAATGCAAGCGTTTAATAAATTGAAAGTCATGTGAACTACTAGTCTCATCTTGCGACAAGCTGACCCATCAAAGCCTTTTGTATCGAGGACGGACGCTAGTGCATATTGCTCTCGCAGCTTGCTTACTCCAGGGGGAGACCTTGGAAGACGAAAGTCCCATCGAAATTATTAGTAGACTGTTGACTTCAGCAGAAAAGAATTATTCAACGACTGAGAGAGAAGCATTAGCAGTTGTATGGTCAGTAACCAAGTTTAGAGGTTACTTAGAAGATTCTACGGTCATTATACAGAGTGATCATCAGCCATTAAAATGGCTCATGTCTTTGCGATCCCCTTCAGGTCGTTTAGCACGCTGGAGCCTACTCCTACAATCATATGATCTAAGGATTGAGTATACTCCAGGGCGTTTTAATGTAGTGGCGGACATGCTGTCTCGTCCAAGTGTGGCCGAAGCCGCTGAAATTGATTTTGTGTCTGTAGATATGCCCAAACAGTCATTTAGCGAAATACGTGCCCTTTAACTAGCAGATGAAGACCTTCAGAAAATCATTAATTCCTTTGAAAGTTCATCAAATGACCTTGATCTCAAGAGATGGTTGGAGAGAGGGTATGTGATGAATAATGGAAGAAGAGGCTCAGCAGGTGGTTCCCAAAGCACAGATTCCTTCCATTTTGGCAGAATACCATGACTCTGAACTCGCAGGTCATTATGGTGCTGACCGAACATACCGGCGCATTGCTAAACGGTTTTATTGGCCAGGAATGTGAACCACAATCACGAAATATGTGTCAACGTGTATTGTGTGCCAGAGGTATAAAGCTAATAATTTAAAACCTGCTGGACAACTCCAAACACCTGTTCAAGCTAGAAGATTCGAAACTTTAGTTGGTTTAGTTGGCCCCGTACCCGAGACACCTGATGGTTATAAATGGATTTTCATAATCGAGGACACGGTCAGTAGGTGGATCGACTTTTTCCCACCGCAACAGGCGACAGCCGAGTCGTGTGCAAGGTGCCTAATTGATGAAATCATTTTGAGATATGGAACTCCAAGGAGAGTGATAAGCGACAATGGAACTAAATTTGTTAGTGCTGTGATGCAGCAAGTGGCCCACGTACTAGGGTACAAACAAGTTCTCACTCCCGCGTATCACCCCGCCGCTAATCCGGTCGAGCGGAAGAACCGTGATTTAAAGTGTCAATTAGCGATTCTGACTGAACACGACCACTCTAAGTGGAAGGACAAATTACCAGCTATACGTTTCTCAATGAACTCAGTGCAATCACAAACTACCGGTTATAGTGCCGCCTACCTAACATTCGGTCGCGAACTACGAACGCCCGATGATGTTAGTCGCGACACTCGTGCTATTCTGGACAATGATAATTTCGTCCCGGAGATGACTCCTTATTTACAAACTTTAGTGAATACTCTAAGTGCCGCGCGCGAAAAACCACGAACGTGCCCAAGATCATGCTAAAGACAATTCCGATAAACACCGTCGTTCTGTCGATTCCTTTAAAGTAGGAGATAGAGTACTCGTCGATGTACACGCGCTCAGTAAAGCAAAGAACTCTTATACGAGTAAATTCGCTCCACGTCAAGATGGACCTATTAAGTGCATCGGGTTGTTACCCCAACCACGTATGAGATTTCTACGATCAATCCGCCTATCGAAGTCGTCGGAAAATATCACGTGTCCGCGTTGACGCCATTCCGCCAAGTCGCTCCTGACGAGGCCCCAGCTCCGGTAAGACCGATCCGAAAGAGAGGGAGGCCCCGCCTCCAGCCTTTGGACTCATCGGAGACAATTATTACTGATTCCCAGATGTCAGTACCTACAACTTCTTTGGACCAAGAAGATGAGAACTCTCCAGAGGCACCTCCTGAGGACACTCTGGTAGTCGAACCTTTGCCTCTGCCTGACGATACACCCACCAGAATACACGCTAAACCCAAGAAGTGTTTCTGTTGTTTAGTAATCTCCATCCATCCTGCTTCTACTCCCGAGAAGTTTCGTGAAGCAGAGGGGGAGAATGTGTAACACCTTTGTAATGTTTGTTGCCTGTCCAGTAGGCCTCCCAAAAGGGAACGCGTAAGAAAAAGAAGAAGATTAATTATTATATAGGTTAACTTCACTTCTATTCGATGATTACGTTTTCTTTGTATTTGTTACATTTTATTTTATTAGGAATAAAATCATATTTCTTAGTACTTTTTGTCAACCACAGTTATTTACACGACCCTCGACGAGAAAACCCTTCAGGTAGCAATAACAAAACTAAAGAACCCGTCGCAATTAACACCACCTGCAACAATTTTTTATTTGTATATATAAGCAACATTATTTAATGATTTTAAACAATAAATTTTTATAGGTAAACTAAATCCTTGACGGTCTTATTTTATTTACAGTTTTCATTTTAAACTGTAGTAATAAAAATAGAAAATCTATAGATCTGTACTCCCAAGACCAAATCACAATAAAATAATTACATTTAAAATCAATATAATCCAAATGTTCTGAGAATTTCCCTAAAATTCCTTAACTTTAGTAAAATTTTAATTCAGCCAGATCCGGCAACTGAAAAACCTTTGAGAGGCGAAAGAAGGGACTCACTTTTCAAAGTTCGTAGAGTAAACAAGCGACTTATTTATCATAACTTTGTAACATTCTCGTATTGGATATTAATATAATGAATCAGTTATTTCATTTTGTTTTAATAATTACAGTCCACTTACTAACATATTTTTTGGTCATTCGACCGGATTTATTAATTTAAATCATTTTAATAGTAAATAGGGAATTATTGGTAATGCATTAAGGGAAATCTTTAATAAAAACGTCTTTATTCTGACATCTACGCATGCGTAGTTTAGTAAGTTCCAGCTTTTATTAAGGAACACATTATTAAGGTTAGTGCTTGAATTTAATTATGCATGGATAAATACGCGCAGTAAATTTTCCTTATTTTGTTCGAGTTGTCAAATATGTCAAAAACTTGAATATATAACCTAACTTTTGAATCAGTTGACTTATTTTTTTGGTAGTTATATGATCTGTGCAGTTGAATTGATTTGGGTGCTGGTTATTTATGTTTATTTCTTGGATTATAAACTTTATTAAACATTTAATTTTCGCGAGTGAGATGGAACAATCACAAAGGCTCATTAAGAAACCAACACGCCTAAGATTTACGTATGAAGACGATTTAGCTTTTCTTAAAGAATTTATATCTCAAAATCCAACAACTAATCCTCAAGGATGGAAAAAACTCCAAAATCACCTTCTGATTGTAACTGGTAAAAACTTTACAATAAGAATATTAAAACAACATTTGTTGTATTTGTTAAAGACCTGGCTAAAAAGAGAAAAAATAGAAGAAAGAAGGTTTGTTAACAGATTATAACAAATGATTTTGGTAGACTTTTATTCAAGCAGAGATCTTGTATTTCTTAAAGGAGTTTTTAATGATACAAATATTGCTTTCAGATCTGGAATAGAGAAAACAGTTTGTCAAAAAAATATGCTTCAGCTACATCGTGATTGAGAACGTCCTTCATCATTTTATAGAAGTATATAGGTATCATTTGACCACAGAACATTATTATAACATTTTTTTGCGGTACTATTGCCTTCAGGTGCCTATTATTTGATATTTTTGTGGTATTTTTGCATTTAGGTGCCTATTATTTGATATTTTTTGTGGTACTATTATATTCAGGTGCCTATTATTTGATTATTTTGTGATATTACTTATTTCCTTTTGCATAGGTACTATGTATTATAAATCATAAAAATTTGTAGTATTATTTTATTTATGTTTGCATGCTATTGTAAATCGGTATAAAAGATTTTTGTATTGTATGGTATCCGCCTAGCATTAAAAATAGTATTCAACATTATTTTATATCATCTAGCCAGACATTTATCTTTACAGTAACATTTATTGTTAAAAAATGCCTAATTCAGATAATGAAACAGCTGATGCAAAAATTGCAAGGTTAGTCAAAAGGAGAGGTGGCTTAAAGGGCAGTTTAACTCGTTTTGCAACCTATTTTGAATCGATTAAAGATACCGCGGCTGATGATAAAACATTGTCTCAGCTTGAAATGCGAATTCAAATGCTGATATTCAATTTCAATTGGAAAATATAGATTGTGTAAATTTTAATGAAACAGATACAAAGCAATTCGAAGATACTTACTATGATGTTTTATCAGATGCTAAAAATTACCTTTCAAAACAAAAACTTTCTAATCATTCATCTTCAATCAGTTTAAATAGTCCAGTTCCGTCCGTGACAGACCCTGCTCCTAAGAAACCTTCTGTCAAGCTTCCTACAATTGAGTTGCCGAAATTCTCGGGAGTTAGTGAGCAATGGATCGAATTCAGAGATTTATTTGTATCGCTCATTCATAATAATACTGACATGGAACCAATTCAAAAGTTCCATTACTTGCGGGCATTATTGGTAGGTTCCGCCATTCAATGTATCAAAGCCATAGACTTTTTAGGCGACAACTATGATTTAGCGTGGGACACTATGTGTAAACGTTTTAACAACAAACAGCTCTTGGTAGATAGCCATATTAAAGCATTTTTCAAGTTCAAAGAGTTAAAATCAGACCCTCAAAGTTTCAGAGGTACAGCTGATTCCGTTCTCATTCATTTGAATTCTTTGATTAATCTGGGCGTAGAAAAAAAATTAATTATTAGACCTCCTTATCATCCATTTAATTTCAAGTAAATTCGATCATGAATCAATTGCGGAGTGGGAAAAAACCGACTTTCAGGGTGACCTTCCTTCGTTACAAGAATTTTTGGTCGTCAAACATTCCTTCAAATATTATCCTCGCACAGTCAGCATTTTACAAGCCTCATGACATAGATTTGTTAATAGCATTTAGGCAAGCAATTGCCCGTCTTACAGGACAGTAAATTAGGCTGGCTCATCTCAGGGCATGGGTACTAATAAGGCCTCAAGCTGTAATGTCAGCAGAACGAGTGAGGTCCAAGATCAACTTACAAGATTTTGGGAAATTGAGGAAGTCTCCCAAGGTCCGATATTTTCTTCAGATGAGACTTTAGCTGAAGAACATTTTCAGAAAACACATCAGCGTGACAAGTGTGGTCGTTTTATTGTGTCAATTCCTTTAAAGGAGCCTATCGCAAAATTAGGAAAGACTGAAGCTTCATGTAAAAAACAATTTTTCAGTTTAGAACGTCGTCTTTCTTATAACCCCAAATTAAAAGATATGTACATAGATTTTATGTCTGAGTATGAGCACCTTGGTCACATGTCGAAATATCAAAGATCAAGCGAGGATCAAGTTCTTTTTTATACTCCACATCATGGAGTTTTACGGGATCAGAGTCAAACTACTAAGCTTCGAGTAGTCTTTAATGGCTCTGCTCTATCTTCTACTGGTCTCTCTTATAATTCCATTTAAATGGTGGGCCCTGTCGTTCAAGACGACCTAACATCCATTCTCCTACGTTTGTTTTAATCCTTCGTTTATAATTCTGGCCGTTGAGCCCATGTATTAGTTATAAGAAAGTATTGAAAGATGACTTCCTTTCAACGTCGGGGGCTATGTTCTGAGAATTTCCCTAAAATTCCTTAACTTTAGTAAAATTTTAATTCAGCCAGATCCGGCAACTCTGTAAGGGTTTAGAAGCAGAATACAGCCCCCGCTCGCCGAGGTCTAACTGAAAAACTGTTGAGAGCCGAAAGAAGGGACTCACTTTTCAAAGTTCGTAGAGTAAACAAGCGACTTATTTATCATAACTTTGTAACATTCTCGTATTGGATATTAATATAATGAATCAGTTATTTCATTTTGTTTTAATAATTACAGTCCACTTACTAACACCAAATAATATATGTATCACCAAAAATAATTTCCCGATAAATCAAATTGTATGAATACATTTTCAACTATATTGCAGCACTTACTATTTACTTTTTTGTCTGGAGAAAATTTCTACTCTGCAAAGTTGCTATTTCACGAACTGTTACTTTGTCACTGCTACAACGCTGTCACAGTCACAGTCTGCTCCAGATTGAATAAAATAGCAGTGACAATTAGTCACGTTTTGATTTTGAGATTTTGTAGATTTTGTACCACATCGGTTCCATTCATTGTCATTGTCATAATAATATAATTTCAAAAAATAATTATCAAGTTATTAATTTTTTTGTTGTAGTAAATTATCATAAGGCAAAAAAATACTATCAATAATTAAAATGAAATATATATTTCTTTAGGTTGTAAAGGAAATTCATAATAAACATTAACATAAAAAAAGTCTTATTAAAATAATAAAAAGTAGTGACAAAAATTAACTTTTAATTATAATAAAGTATATTATTTGTTCTCACACAAAACAAATATGAACACAAATATGAATACAATAATATCTGCTTAGAACATAGAAATAATTACTTTATGTTCTAAGGCTTATAATGGGGGAGTCTCTTCATGATAGCCAACCTGAAAAAATATATGAAAAACCACTGCCTTTTTTTGAAAATTATTCAACTTTGAAAGTATACTTTTCACCACATTCAGTATACTGTAAAAGTTTTTCTTGTCACGAAGGCCTCATTTAATAGATATTAGATAAAATGTTTTTAGTAGGAATTTTATGTCATTTTCTTTTTCTTTGTCTGTCAAATGTCTAATATATCAACAACGTTTTGACCTTAGACAAGGAAAGATAGTTGACGCGTAACCCGAGTCGTGAAACTGTTACCACTTGCCACATAATTGATAGGGTCAGTGGCGTAACATAATGTTTACAATACATTTTGTTACGCCACGTGATGTTTGACTATAGAACATTTTTGTTCACCATTTAAACCATTAGACAAAAAATAGCCAAGTGGAAGCTTCCATGTGTCATTAATTGCAACTATCATTAAAACAAAAGCTTCTTTGGCTAATTCATTTGAATCATCATCCAAATCAACCACAAAATTGACTAACCATGGAAACTTTTACCATCCCATTCCAAGTGCTGCCGAATTGACATCTCATCAATGACAAGAGAGCAAAGTAAGGGTTTATTTAAATTTTCTATATGTTTATTCAGAGTATTGAATGATTCAATTGTGAAACCAGGAGCTGCATTGATAGTTTGCAGCCATTTCCCAATAGTGCTTCTATGGGGCAAACACGATTCAAGTACTGTCCTGATATACTTTGCTTTATAGGAGAGAAAAAATTTAAAGTCAATGCAAATTTTCGTAATTCAGGTGGGTATTTTTTATTTTTAGACATTGCATTCTTTGTAACAATTGCTTATTTACACTACTCACATTTTCTAATAAAATGGCTTTTTCATTATTGTTACAGAAACGTTCAGTGTATTTTGCTTTATAATTTTCACGTCATTCTATTTTGCTTTATTATGAAAAATCGCGGTGGCACGGCATTGCTTAACCGAGCGTGGCGTATTGCCAAAAACCAGCGGGCAGTAGCCCAGTATGACCGATGCAGAACGCATGTTCTTTTTGATTTGACCATATTAGTGATCAAGTGCCAGACCAGAAAAAGGGACAACTCTAGCCGGCTAGCTACAGCGGTGCATCCCCCATACGATCCGGAACCTAAAGGTAGACAGTGCATGCTTTATTAAAATATTAGAAAAATTCATGTTACGGAATAACTGGCCACTCAACTCTGCCAGACTTTATGAGCAATTGATCTGTAACAATTATCAATCAAGTTCTTATTTTTCAAACTGGTTATTAATTGTTTAAGGGAAACTTTTCTTTTTAGCCTATTTATAGATTGTTTCAATACCCTAATTTTTCTAGTCTTCTCTTAACTTCTAATAGTTTCCTGAAGTAACTTCCATTTCAGTATTTTTAACCAGGACAGTCAGCTGTTGGGTTTAATGACTGTGTTGAGGAAGTAGAAGGACCGGGTTCTGTACTATGAATATATTCGAATGGTGCTCTCTTGTTTGTCTAGAAAAAACAATATTTTTAATGTAAATATTTCCAATTCACAAAAAATTTAAATTATGTTTTACTTAGAACTGCCAAAGTGTTTTATTGTTATTAAGAACAATAAACAACTAAAAGGTTGAATTAACTTCCACTATTTATTCTATAAATACTTTAAATTCAATGACAGCCGTTTCGCTATCGGAATAGCGAAACGGCTGTCATTGAATTTAAAGTATTTATAGAATAAATAGTGGAAGTTAATTCAACCTTTTAGTTGTTTATTGTTCTGAATAAGATGAACTTTCACACAGTAAGGGTTAGTACCATAAATTTTATTGTTATTAGTTACGTAGGGACATACCGTCCTGGGTTGCAGGTATGTGGGCAACTGATGGAAAATTGTTGGAACAGCATCATGGATCAAATGTACTCTTGAATTTACATCAGTATTATATAACCAACATTCCTCAAAGTGTTTTGAGCAAAGCCTATCATTTTTAATTGGTTCCCAAATCCTTAATTTTGGTATTACTGATCCATAATTTGCGTTTTTCTGCATCAGTAGGAAAGTTGTAACAAAAAATAAAAAAGTCCATAAAGTACCTACACGTTTTCCTAGTGAAAATTCCCCTATTTTACAGTGACAATAATTCTTTTTTCGTTTTGAGTTAGTCATTTTTGCATTAATCTCTTATTGAAATGAATAGCTAGATTTAGTTAGGAGAAACTTAAAAATTGCTTACCTACGCCATTGGTATAATGGCTGTTTTGAAGCAAAAAAATATATTATTCATGCAGATTTAGAATGAATATTATTAAACCGCGTTATCCAAACACTATAATTAGGTGAATTAAAGACTGAATAATTACATACTTAAATATAATTACTCAGAGATAACTTTTTAATTATTTAAAATAAGAAAAATCTACAAAGGTCATTGTATACAATCGTTTGTTTACCTGTGAAATGAAATTCCTATCTCCTTTTTCTCGCTGCGACTTCGGCATCTATAAGCACAACAATTCACCATAATTCAGTTCAAAAATAATTCACAATCTCAATAATTTTCACTTAAAAATTCACAAATGAAGCACACGCTGTTTTTGCTTTGTTTGCCACATAAATAAAATGCGTCTGCTAAAAATGTGTCACAGAACGCAAGCTCAAAATAAAGCGAAGTGCGGTATCCATATGCTTTCCTAATCTAAAGCAGGCTACAGACGTTCATGTAGACTTGAGAAGTCTGCTTGCGCAAGTGCACTTGCACAAGTCCGCATGAACGTATGTAGGAATAAGGTTTGTTCTGGTTCATATTTTTGAGGATGTTCTAGGACGTAGTACAAGTTGCGTAGTTACTTCATTGTCCTAGATAGTTCAAAACTGTTTGGAACAAAGTTATAAACTAGAACACATATTTTGCGAATTGAACGACATTTCTTATATATTCTTTTAATTATGTTAAATTCCTACATTTGGAATTTATAATTGCTATAACAGATGTCTCCAAAATGGAAAAACTAGGAGTTGTTGTGGGGTGTGGTGATTAACCACTGTTGCTGAGAGCACGAGTGTTAAAACGATAACGATAAAGCTTTTGTTTTTGAGTTTTCTTAAAATAATATTTTAAATATGTCGAATACTGGTAAGTAAAAATTAGTTTAATAAAGTTTACTAAATAACATATTGGATATTTTTTAGAAGTTACAGATGAAATAATCTTTAGTAATGAAAAGATTATTTACATGTTAAGTTTGTACAAAACTTACAAACAAATGGTTTCGAAAGGTGAATTAAAAAATTAAAAAAATGTGCGAAAAAATAGCCGAAGACCTTTCAAATACTTACAAGATAACTATTTACCCATCAAAAGTGGAAAATAAATTTAAAGTTTTGGAAAGAACGTATAAAAAAATGAAAGATAATAATAATAAGTCAGGGCGGGGCAGAAAAGATTTTCTATATGAAAAAGAGTTTGATGATATCTTTCAAAAAAAAGGAATATTGAACCATTGTGTTTAATCTATTCCTTTGAAACAATAATCACCGATGTATACCAAATATTATTGTAAATGGACCAAGCACTAGTGGACAAATAAATGAAATCACAGAATTGAATAATGAAAATATTATACAAATATCAATACCTGACGAACCTGAATTAATAACATCACAACTTCCAAAAAAAAAGAAAAATATTATCCAGATCCAGACCAGCATATAATAAAAGAAACGAAATTCTACTAGATGTAAAAAACGATTTAAAAGATTTATATGCAAAAAAATTAGAAATGGAAAAAGAAAAATTAGAAATAAAAAATAGAAAATTGGAAGATTTTGAAAAAAGAACAAAAATTTTAGAAGAATTGAAAAACAAAAATACTTTACAATAAATAAATATTTTGTGATATTTGTTTTGTGATAACTACGGCGTTTATATTAGGTTCAGTATATATTTTGATATTTTTTTTTATTATTTATAATTTTTTTTACTTTGTTTATATTATTAGGTTTAGTATATATCTTGTTATTATTTACAGTTCGTTCTCTTTTGTGATATTTTGTTTATTTCATTAAGTTTAATATAATATATTGTCAATTTGTTATTTTTTTAATTTCCTTTATTTTATATAATATAAAAAGATTTTTTTATACAAATAAAAATATATTAAGTATGTTAAAAATATTTATTAAATATTTAAAATTGACGCTATATAATTTCAATATGCCAATCCTGGTTAATTATTAGCATCTTCATCATCTGCGTCATCTTGGTCCCCTTCAACAACTTGATTATTTGGTTGTACATCTTCATCTCCGATATTGAAGTTCTTAACTCCATTATCAATGCAGAGATTGTGTAGAACACAACATGCTCGAATGAGATGACAAATATTCTCAATTTTTTTTTTAATTTAATGTGATATAATATTCGGAATCTTTGTTTTAAAATGTTTTAAAATAGGCAGGGATAACCACTGTCTCCTAAAATATATTTGTCTCCACATTTGTCTTGAAGCGTGGCACTTAAGTTGGAGTTCCGAAAAACCCTTGAATCATGGACAGATCCAGAGAATCCAATGAAGACATCTCTAAACCTTTTTTTGTCATCACACACAGCTTGCATCTTAAAAAATAATTTTTAATAATACGTAATAGTAAAAACATAAAAAAAATACTTACATGTAAAGAATAATATTTTTTCCTATTAAAGTAGGAAATTATATCCTCCTGTGTCTATTTTAAAATGCGTTCCATCAATGGCTCCTAAAACACCAGGAAATCCCATGTTGTTAAACCCTTCTGTTATTGTTATTTTTTCTTTTTCACTTGGCCATTTAATAATGTTTGGTGACAAATTTGAAAGGAAATAGGATGTTACTTCTATAATTTTATGTAATTTACTAATTGATATGTTGAATCTATCAGCAACATCCCGAAATCCAACAGCTTCATGCCCTACAAACCATAAAAATATTTGCAAACATTTTTTTGCAGGAATTCTTTCAAATCCTGTACTCGATTTGGGAAAATATTGGGATGTTTCAAACAAAGTCGACAGATACTATACAATTTCTCTTGAAACCCTAAAAATAATAAAGATACATAAATACAGAAATATAGTACATGTCTACAGATTTCTTTCAAGAGTTTATGGTTAATGGTTACTGTTACAATTTGTAACACAGGAAACGGCGCATTAGCCACTTCCAAACCATTACCCTGAACGCGCACGCGCAAGACAGAGTCAACCGACATGACCAGAGAGTTACCACGCTTCTCGGCCTGGCGTAACAAAGTATAAAAAATCCTGTTTTGTATGTCGTTATATAATGTTAAGTTGATGTTATTAACTAGTTCTTCATATGTGTACAATATATGTGAAAGAAAATTCATTGGAGTTGTTATTTGAAGCAAAAACCCTTTTAAGTTCCAACGAGTGAAATCGTATTGGTTCATATGGTCCTTCGAGCCGGATATAGCATCCACAAGCCCTAATTAGAAAGCAGTTAAGGTGATTAGCCCCAGTTTAGAATTCTAGCGAAGCCCTAAGGTCCAATTAGAAGTCTCTTCCCCCACCAATTACCATTGTTGGCGGTAAAGTCTCCGTTGGCGTATGTCGTTGGTGTATGTCATTAAGGTACGTTCAATTCACAGACTTTCTAGTTCTATGATCCTGCTCACTCAAGAATAAAATAATCGAATAATCATAGAACTTAACTACTCTGAACTACTCTTTACGAACACTGCATGACATTTGTGTTCCATGTGTATGACTTGTGACTGGACGGATGACATCATGTGTCGCTGAAGTAGGAAAAATAACATTATATCCAGGTACAATTTTTTTTGATATTTAACTTATGCCCATTATTTCTCTACGTGCCTATCAGAAGAAATAAAGAAAAACTCTCCCAGTGTTTTAATTTATTGTAGTGATATTTTATATTTGTAAAATTGTAAATTTAACATTCAATTTAACCTCAAAAAGAACTCTTGCGTTGTTGAAAAATGGTATAACGCTAATGAAAGCAAAGAAGTAAATAAATTTGAATATATAACTCGCGAACAAGCCCTTTGTAAAGCTTTCTCTACATATGAGGAGGTTCAAGATCAATTAGAAATTTTAAAACCACAACAAGAAACAGACCGAGAAGCCACAGAACTAAAATACTATTCTATTTTATCCAAGTTAAAGCAAAAAATTGAAGATTTAAACACACAAAATCAAACACAATTACCAAATACACAACCAATTCTTATACAAACTTCTAATTCTACTCCTAAAACAAAACTACCTCTCATTAATGTACCAAAATTCTCTGGAGACATAACACAATACAATTCATTTCAACAAATATTTAAGGCTCTTATAATTGACAATGTAGAGTTAACTGAGGTACAAAAATTAATTTATCTCAAAAGTTATCTTTCAGGGGAACCATTACAACTTATAGATAACCTGCAATTAATTGGGGAAAACTTTGAAGTAGCTCTTAATACTCTTAAACAAAGGTATGATAATAATATTCAAAATATATTTGCAAATATTAGAAAATTTTTAGATATCTCACAAATAAGTAAAATAAATAGTCAATCACTTCGTGAATTTATTACTTTAGTTAAACAACATGTGGAAGCTCTTAAAAACTTAAAAGTATCTGTTGATCAATGGGACCTTATTTTAATATTCATTCTCTTACAGAAATTAGATGGAGCTACTAGGAAGGCATATGAAATAGATAGAACATCAACAGGTGGTAATACACTTCCTACTCTTCAAGACTTTTTAAAATTTATTGAAAATAGGTGTATAGCTTTAGAAAGTTTAGTAATACCAGAAATATCAACATCAGACATTCCGTTTCAGTCTAGACAACAAAAATACAAAATGTCTCATGTTACATATAACTCAGCCAATTCCAGGTTCAATGTTCATTCACCTAATGCTAATAAAAAATGTATTTTTTGTAATTTTAAAAATCATACCATTTATACATGTTTTCATTTTAAAAATTTGAATCATAATGAAAAGATGGCATTCATAAGAAATCAAAACTTATGTGTAAACTGTTTTAGTTACTGTAACAGTACCTGTTAACATTTTAAGCACCTGGTATCCTAAATATTAAATTCAATTAGTGCCGCTAGCTCCATCTACCATAAAACATTTTTAATAATAAAATAATGATTACGGTCTCTACAATTATAATTGGAAGTTCAAAGTAGCTACACTACGAGGTGTACTAATGAGTTGGCATTATCGAGTTCAATAGGTTTTAATAATTATTTCCAGTCTCATTTTCTTCTATTGATTTACTGTCATATACAGGTATGTTTTTTTTCCAATTTTATAATTCCTTTTTGTTAAGATATTTATAAAATATCGAAAGTTATATTATATTTTATTAATTCAGATGAGAATTTCAACATATTTCATTATTATTCAAAGAATCTTTTTATGGTAATTTAAAGTATTAATGATAATTTTTTATAAAAGGCGGGTAAAAGTACATTTCTGGAATTTTGATTAGTGTGTAAGATTATTAAAAAGTAAATTTAATGTAAAAATGTATCTTTTGTAATCTATTAAAATAAGTTAGCATCTAACTGTAGATTTCGGACTATGCTGATTTGTACTTTTTGTGCCAGAAAAGTAAATGTAACACGTGTTTGACACTGGTAATTTTCAGAAAGTTGGAATATAATACAGTAAACTAGAGGCAACTCTTTAATTGAAGATTCTGTAAACCAGAAGCATCTCTTGAATTTGGAGATTCCGTAAACTTTAAGCTCTCGTATGTACATTCTTAACTGGATTATCTCTACAACTGGGGCAGATCATCCCTCCACTAGTGATCTTCCATAATCATTTGGAACCACCTAGACAGTGCCGTAGCGACTCCAAGGTGCGGCGAAGGATCGTCCACTATTGTAACAGATAAGTTTATTGTGATCTATCAAGTTTACTGTTCCCATATTTTTTCTCTTTTATTTCCGTGTATATCTATCTATATCGTCAACTGTATTAGAATAAGTATTTTTAAAGAACTGTTTGCGGATTATTTTGTTGTAACGTATTCTCTACCTCATTAATTTCAGCACCAAGGAAATCTTATTATCTTTTATACGTTTGTACATTTTCAAATCATTTTTTATCTTCATAGACAGTTTTTTCTGACATCTTTCTGTCATCTTATGATACTTATTTAAATAACTCAGCTTAAAACAACTTTCTTCAGTAGTATCATAAAAAATAAAAAGATTTCAGTGGCGCCCTTATAATTTCTTAAAGAAACAAATATTGTACAATAGTCAGAGCTAATGAACTTACTCACCCCTGGCCGAGGTATTTAACTATCATAATTTTTGTGTGATAAACATTTATAAATTCTGTTAATTATTGAAGTATCTTTTACAACTAATTAAAGACGAAATTAAGCTTAATGTTTGTTTTATTGTAAATTACATTTTTTCTTTTGGTATATTGTTATTTTTTCAAAAAAGTTAACTAAATATTTTTACAAATTCACTATCAACAGGTAACTCATATTACAAAGTGTCGCCCAACGACCAACTAATATTACAAAATTGTCGCCCAACGCACAAATTATATTACAAATTGGCGCCCAAACGCTGGTTTCATTTTTTCTCTGACTGTACAATAATTTTTTCTTTGGGAAATAGTTTTTCTATTCGAGAAAAGTACTTGGTGAAAATATCTACAAATTATTTTTTCTTAAATAATTTTTTTAATATCCTCAATATTAATCTTTCGTAATTAACTTTTTAACTATCTTAAATATTTTTATAAACAGTTTAATTTCCTTTGATTTTTCCTATTGTGTTTTTAATACCTATATTATCCCTCATGTACAACACTGATAGTTATATTTATTTATTTATTTGCTTAACTATATTGATTGTTCAAATTTGTAGCAAACAGTTGACTTCGACGATAATAACTTGTACTTTTTATTGCTTATTTAAATAGGTACCAGTTTTTTGTTTTTTGGTTAATGAATTTAAAATAGAAATTTGAATATTAGCGTGGTTTTAAAAATAACCTTGGTAATTTATATGGAAGCAGTTTCATTTTTATTCGTTTGGGACTGGTTTTTTTTTGTCTTTCTTTTCTTCTTGACAATTAGGAAAGTTTTGCATTTTTAAAATATTTAATATTTTTACAATTTTCTTTTGAATTAAAATGAAAGCAGAATATTTGAAAGCACATGAACTTGTTTATGAAGTTTCATTGTTTGATGTAGAGGTTCCTTCAAAGGTAGAGGAGTTACGTAAGCTTTTTAGAGGTTTAAGGGCACAACAATCCGCTGATAGATCGTTTAAGGAGGGTGTAAATTCATATCCTTTCGAGGATGATTTAAACGAAATTAATACAACATTAAAGGAACTTAAATCGGAAATAGATTCTTTTAGTGGTAATAAATTAGATTCAGCTTATAAGAGAATTTCAACGAGGTTAATTCATGTAAATGGTAGGATACATAGAATGAATGTGTCAGATAATGAGCAAAAGAAAAAGCAGGGTATTTTAAAAAGTAAGGTTTTAATGTTAGAAGCAGATTTAGATATAAAAATTCCGGATCCAATTGTTACTAGCAATCCATCCACTTTGGGAAGTGATGCGCAAAGTAATGTTATCAAATACAATGACATTCATAAATGGGACATTTCTTTTGATGGTACAGGTTCACTTCATGATTTTTTGTCGAAAATAGAGTTGCTGAAAAATTCTCGAGGTGTGTCAGATGATGAATTGTTTATTAAATGTTTTGAATTTTTTAAGGGGTCAGCATTAGTTTGGTTTTTATCTATTAAAAATAAAGTAACTTCTTGGTCACACATTGTATCTAAACTTAAAGACGATTTTTTGCCTTGCAATTACCAGTTTAATTTAGAGTTAGAAATTAACAACAGAATGCAAACAGTTAATGAGCCAGCACATTTATTTATTGCACAAATGGAAAACATGTTCAGTAGATTGGATATAATACCGGACGAAGAAAGTAGGGTTACGAGAATTAGGCGAAATTTGTTACCATTCCATGTCTCTCAGTTAGCTTTGCACTCACCTAAAACTATTGATGACTTAAGTAATCTTTGTAAACGGATTGAAAAATCACAGCTCTGGGCTGATAGAGGTAGAAATTCAACTATAGTAAATAATAATTGTTATCTTAATAATAATAATAGTTTTTTTGAACCAGAATCAAATTTTAGAAATCGGCAAAACACTGTTAGGTACTCTAGTAACTTTGTAGCAAATAATAATGCACATAGATCCCGTGGTAGCAATACAAATAATAATAATGTTTCGAATAATTCAACTAGGATTTGTTGGAATTGTGATAAGAGAGGTCATATATATAATAATTGCAGATTACCTAGAACTATTTTTTGTTATGGTTGTGGTAGGAAAAATGTGGTTAAGTCAAAATGTTTTCGTTGCTCAAAAAACTCAACACAGACTGGACAGGAAAGTCTGGGCGCTGTTTCCAGTCAACCAAGGGAAAATATACCGGACAATCAATCACAAAAACCAAAAATTCAAATGCTCACCGAAACAAAAAATAAATGTCTTTACTTCTCCCAGTGAGTGGAACAATTACCTTAAGTTTGTACATAATTTTTTAAATAACATTTCTTTTACTACTTCTGATTGTGCAGGTGATTCTGATCATATTAATATTTTACGTAATTCATCTAAATCAAATTTACAGACAACTAGTTTAAGGGAGGTATCTAATTCTAATGTTAGTCCTTTGTTTGTGAAAAAGAGTAACGATAATAGACCATATCTCAATATTAAGATAAATAATACTGAAATTTTAGCTTTGATTGATAGTGGAAGCAATTCTTGTGTTTTGGGTAATCAAGGTTTTAATATTTTGCATTGTCTTAACTTACCGATTCAATATGAACTTTTGCCTAGTATCACTACAGCTGATGGTACGGTACAGAATGTTATGGGTTGTATTTATGCTCCGGTTTCTCTCAATGATGTAACACATGAAATTAAGATTTGGATTATTCCTTCTATTGCTCACTCTTTGATTTTGGGGATGGATTTTTTAAAAATATTTAAAATTGATGTTGATTTTCACTCTTTATCTTACTCGATGTTATCTTCTCTTTGTGTCATTAATGCAATTCAACCAATTTCTGCATTGTCTTCAGTACAAAAGGATAAATTAAACAGGGTTGTCAAGCTTTTCGACGAAATTTCTCCTCCAAATTCTTTAGGTAAAACACATTTGATTGAGCATGATATCGATACTGGGGATGCAAAACCCATCTGTCAACGGCAATATCCATTAAGTCCAGCAATGCAATTTCATTTGAGAAAAGAGATTGATGAGTTATTGAGGCTAAAAGTCATTCAAAGAACATCATCACCTTGGAACAGTCCGTTATGGCTCGTTCCCAAGAAAAATGGGGAGTATAAAGTTTGTTTTGATGGTAGAAAGCTCAATTCTGTAACTATTTCTGATTCTTATCCTATGCATTTAGTAGATTCCGTTTTGAATAAGCTCAGGGATGCAAAGTATCTTACTTCAATTGATTTACGTAAAGCTTTTCTTCAGGTACCTTTAACTGAGTCTTCTAAACCTAAAACAGCTTTTTCAGTGTATGGTATTGGTTCTTTTGAATTCACCCGGATGTGTTTTGGATTAAAAAATGCTCCAAGGACAATGGCTCGGTTAATGGACAGAATTATTGATCCTTCCATATTACCATATTGTTTTTGTTATCTGGATGATATCATTGTCGCTACTCCCACTTTCGAATTACATTTAGAGATTTTGGAGAAATTGTATAAAAGGTTGAAAGAAGCTGGACTAACTATTAATTTAGAAAAATGTGAATTTTGTCGAGAATCACTTAACTATCTAGGTTTTACTTTGGATAAAAACGGATTACGTACATCACCGGAAAAAATCGAAGCTATTCTTAATTATCCTGTACCTAAGAACACCACAGAAATAAAAAGATTAATAGGCTTGATTGGATGGTATCGTAGGTTTCTTAAAAATTTTTCTTCAATTTGTTCTCCTATTACAGACTTACTGCAGGGTAGAAAGAAAGGCCAGCTTATCGTGTGGACTCCTGAAGCTGACAAAGCTTTTTCAGAAATTAAATTACTTCTTACTTCCGCTCCAATACTTTCGAGTCCTGATTATTCTAAGCCATTTATTATTCAAACAGATGCTAGCGACACAGGTCTTGGCGCTATCTTATATCAAGAAAATGATGGTATTGACCATCCAATTGCATATGCTAGTCGTTCCCTTACAAAATCGGAAAGAAAGATTTCTACAACAGAAAAAGAACTTCTTGGGGTGATATTTGGTATTGAAAAATTCAGATGTTATGTAGAAGGAACAGTCTTCACTTTAGAAACCGATCATTCATCATTACAATATCTTCATAAGTTGTCTAATCCAAGCGGAAAGTTAGCTCGTTTAGCTTTACGACTAGCACAGTTCGATTTTGTTATCAAACATCGCAAAGGTTCCACAATGTTGGTTAGTGATGCTCTTTCTCGTTCAGTAAATGAAATTTCAGTTTTGGATGTCTCTACTTTTAAACCTGATAAATGGTATCTCTCTATGATCAATAAGGTCCAAAGTAATCCGGAAAAGTATCCCTCATTTAAAGTCGAAAACAATTTACTTTACAAACATGTTTTTTCTCACAATCCTATCGAAAGTAATTTATCGGACTGGAAAATTGTTGTTCCTTCGAATAATCGTAAAGATGTTCTTAAAATGTTTCATGATGATGTCTCAGGTAGTCACTTAGGTATTTCAAAAACTATCTCTCGGATATCTGAATTGTATTATTGGCCCAAACTTCGTAAAGATATTTATCGTTATGTTCAGAAATGTAAAATATGTTCTTCATGTAAAAGTACAAATTTGCCGAAAGCTGGTGTGATGGGTTCCTATAAGAATATAAATTTTCCTTTTCAATGGTTAAGTGCAGATATAATTGGATGTTATCCTAGATCCAAACAAGGTAATCGATACGCACTAGTAGTTACAGATTGGTTCACAAAATTTTGTTTTGTTCACCCTATGCCTAAAGCAACCGCATCTAGTATAGTAAATTTTTTGGAAAATCATGTTTTCTTAATTTTTGGGGTTCCTCAGGTCATGTCTTGCGATAATGGTTCTCAGTTTGTAAGTAAAGAGTTCAAAAAGTTAATGGAAAAATATAAAGTTCAAAAGATATTATATAATGCTAATTATCATCCACAAAGTAATCATACTGAAAGAACAAATAAAGTTATAGTAACCGCTCTTCGTTGTTATATTCATGAAAATCATAAAAACTGGGATGTATATATTCATCAGGTAGCTCAAGCTATTCGAACTGCTACTCATGAAGTAACGGGATATTCCCCTGCGTTTCTGAATTTTGCTAGGAATGTACGACTTTCTGGTGATTATTACGGTAAAGTTGCAGACAATGCCAATAATATTGTGTCTATAGAGGAGAAATCACAACGGTTACAGGATGTACAAACTTTGCCTAAATTATTTGTAGACGTTCGTAAAAAACTGAAGGATGCTTATCTTAGAAATGCAGAATATTATAATATGCGGAAACGTGATGTTGAGTTTCATGTAGGTGATAGGTTGTGGAAGAAAAATTTTGTACTATCTTCTAAAGTAAATAATTTTGCTGCAAAATTTGCGCCTAAGTATATTCCTTGTGTGGTTAATAAGGTGATTTCTAAGCTTGTGTATAACTTAAAAGATCTCGAAGGAAATAATTTGGGTAATTTTCACATTTCCGATCTTAAACAAAATTTTTCAGACTTTGATAAAAATTTACCGGGAGACAACGATAATAACGACAATGTAGAAGGCAAATCAGACAATAATGAAGACACAAACTCAACCGACACTGAGTAAACATATACTTAAACATAATTTTTTTTTTTTGGTTTTCGGATGTAGTGAATGTGTGGAAGGTTTGGAGATGATGGATGTTGTTCTTAGGATATGTCATAGCTACTGTGGATGCTAACGGCCCCTTTCCAAGTTCAAAGGTTCTCATTACCTGGACTTCCTCGTCATTTTATTATGTTTGAATTATCAAAAGTGGGATTCATTTGTTCATTTAATGTGATGTCTTCGATGGTTGTTGTTAGTTCGCTGTGTTCACCTAGTCATTATTTTCTTTTTCTACTTTGTCAGCATATGATGTACCTATTTACTTTAATAACAGTTAACTTATTATATCTTATTACCTAATTTATCTTATTTTTATGTTATCTTATTCTATCTTACCATATTATCTTTCTTATCTTATGGAGCGTTTTTTTTCTCGGGCTATGTTTCTCATAGAATACATTTTGGACAAATTTATATTAACTCTGTCGCGCTTATGTTTTAAAATTATCTTATCTTAGCTTATCTTATCTTATTTAGCTTGTTCTGGGAGCAAGTTAATGAACTTTTGGGTGGAATATTTTTAATGTATCAAGCCAATTTGGCATATCAGGATATATTGATTTTTTTCTTCCTTTAAAAGGTTCATATACCGTGTTTTATATCTTATACGCTAATGTGTATTAGATTTATCGTACCTAGAGTCATTTTTATCGTGCATACTGTATGTATTCTGTCGCGTACGGGTTTAAGTACTTTTGGCAGTATACAGTGTGAATGTCTACTGGGTTATCTTATCGTATCAGATTATCTTTAGCTAGGAAATGTTAAAACATAATGTGGGTTTTGTTTTTATGGTTCATGTATTTAGTATGAGAAAGTACAATTTATATAGCTCTAAAGTATAATTTTTGGTAATTTTTTGTAATTTTTTAAATAGGTATATTTTTCACTGACTGTATTATTGGTCATTTGATGATGTAAAAACTATATAGAACTTTTCTTATCTATTGTGACTTTATCTAATACCGATTTTCACCTTATCAATATTTTCCTGTTTTATTTTTTTTTTATTTTTGTAATTCCTTATAATCCTTACTTGTTCTATGTAACTGTTTTGCTTAAAGGATCGTCCACTATTGTAACAGATAAGTTTATTGTGATCTATCAAGTTTACTGTTCCCATATTTTTTCTCTTTTATTTCCGTGTATATCTATCTATATCGTCAACTGTATTAGAATAAGTATTTTTAAAGAACTGTTTGCGGATTATTTTGTTGTAACGTATTCTCTACCTCATTAATTTCAGCACCAAGGAAATCTTATTATCTTTTATACGTTTGTACATTTTCAAATCATTTTTTTATCTTCATAGACAGTTTTTTCTGACATCTTTCTGTCATCTTATGATACTTATTTAAATAACTCAGCTTAAAACAACTTTCTTCAGTAGTATCATAAAAAATAAAAAGATTTCAGTGGCGCCCTTATAATTTCTTAAAGAAACAAATATTGTACAATAGTCAGAGCTAATGAACTTACTCACCCCTGGCCGAGGTATTTAACTATCATAATTTTTGTGTGATAAACATTTATAAATTCTGTTAATTATTGAAGTATCTTTTACAACTAATTAAAGACGAAATTAAGCTTAATGTTTGTTTTATTGTAAATTACATTTTTTCTTTTGGTATATTGTTATTTTTTCAAAAAAGTTAACTAAATATTTTTACAAATTCACTATCAACAGGTAACTCATATTACAAAGTGTCGCCCAACGACCAACTAATATTACAAATTGTCGCCCAACGCACAACGCCATCGTGTAATTGATTGTAGATCTCATAACTGTTCTAATTGTGGACAAAAACATAATAGCATACTTTGTAATCAGGTCAATTCAAACAACAAGAATAAAGTTTATCAAAATAATTCTCAAAATCCCAAGTCAAATTCTTTTAACCATAATAAATCAGTACAAAATACAAACTCAGAGGAAAATTGTCAAACGTACACTACTATAATAAACAAACAAAATCAAAATGCACCTCTTTCTGTTCACAGTCATAACAGTGGTAACAATTTAGGTAATCAGATGTCACAATCACACACATCCCTTACTACATATACTCCAACTGAGGAGATTTTGTTAGCAACAGCCAAGGTGACAGTCTACACACAAGATGGCAAACCTTTGCAAGTGAAGGCATTACTGGACTCTTGCAGCACAACCTCTCTGATAACTGAATCACTGGTAAGGAAACTTGGACTCACTCCGACAAAGCAAAATGTATGTATATCAGGAGTTCAAGGTATTGTAACTCATTCAAACAAGATTGTTTCTTTAAACATTCACTCAAACAATAAAAAATCATTTTATAGACATGTCAAGTGCTCAATTCTCAAAATGATTACCCATCAACTACCTCAAGTCTCTATCAACAAAAACAAATTACATGTACCCCCTTATGTTCAGTTGGCAGATCCTGACTTTGGCACACCTTCCCAAATAGATTTGTTGATGGGGGCAGATTTTTATTATGCCATATTAAATGGGGGCATAATAAAACTTCCAGATACTTCTCTAACTCTAATTAATACTCATTTAGGCTATTTAATAGGCGGTCCTATTTCTTCTCAATACGTTTCTAACCCTAAAGAAAATATAAATTTAGACTCAAATTCTACCACTAACTCTGAATGTTCATTATGACTAGACAAAGAAACGGTTGATCCCCTATGCAATTTAATGGAAAAATTTTGGTCTCTTGAAGAAATTTCTCCCTCGTCAGTAAAAATACTCTCTCTCGAAGAACAATTTGCTGAAAATAACTTCATAAAAAACACTAAAATTCTTAAAAATGGACAGTTTCAAGTAGACTTACCTCTTAAATCTCAAGAAGAGCATCTAAAATTAGGGCATTCCTTTTACTCTGCGGAAAAAAGATTCTATAGTCTAGAGAAAAAATTTATCAAAGATAGTAATTTGTTCCTTCAATATAAAGATTTTATAGATGAATATTTACAGTTGGGCCATGCTCAAAAAATTCCTCTCTCAATGAACAATCAAAAAAATGAACTCAAATATTTCCTACCTCATCATTGTATTGTTCGAGAAGAAAGTACTAGTACAAAATTAAGAGTAGTATTTTCTGCCAATTCCAAATCATCTTCAGGCTTATCATTAAATGACATAATGCATAAAGGCTTTACGGTGCAACCCGAATTGTTTGATATTTTATGTAGATTTCGAAGTTTTAAATTCTCCCTTACCTGTGACATTCAAAAAATGTACAGACAAATTCGAGTGAATCCAGCTCAAACATTTTTACAGAATATACTGTGGAGGGATAATCCTAGTAAGCCCTTAGAATGCATAGAACTTCTCACATTAACATATGGTACAAACAATGCTCCATATTTAGCTACTCGTGTACTTAATGAATTAGCCTCGTTGAATTCACATCTCCCTTTAGCTGCCCAAGCTTTGTTGCAACAGACTTATGTTGATGACATCCTTAGTGGTGCAGATAGTGTAGAAGACTTAAAGTGTCTGTACTCTCAACTCTGTATGCTCTTAGAATCAGCACATTTCCCATTACATAAATGGAACTCCAATTCAAGTAAATTTCTCCAATCAATAAAGTGTTCTCAGCAAACTCCTCTTTCTCTAAATGAAACAGACGTTTCAGCCAAGGTGTTAGGTCTCTCCTGGAATCCAAATCCGGATCATTTCACAATTTCAATTCCCAAAAATAATAAAATAAAGATTCTCTCAAAACGAGAAGTTCTCTCAAAAATTGCTCAAATGTATGACCCCTTAGGATTCGTTGCTCCAGTAATCCTCACTGCTAAATTAATTATGCAAAAACTCTGGTCCCAAAATTAGATTGGGATGATATCCCCTCTGAGAGTATCCTCGAAGAATGGAATGCTTTCTACAATAACATATCAGCTCTAAAAAACGTAAAAATTCCAAGATACCTACTAAACTTCCCATCTTTCAAGAAAATCCAATTATTTGGTTACTCAGATGCCAGTCTTAAGGCATTTAGCGCTTGTGTCTACCTAAGGGCAATTTACACTGATAACTCCGTCTCCTCTCGCTTAATAGCTGCAAAGAGCCGTGTAGCACCCCTTAAAACAACTACACTCCCTCGACTCGAACTCTGTGGCGCATTACTTGTCTCTAAATTGGTTGAAAAAATCCTTCACGTCTTCCAAAATAAATTCGTATTTGACAGTATCAATCTCTTCTCAGACTCTCAGATAACACTGTCCTGGTTAAACTCTCAGCCTTCTAACAGGGTGTCAGAAATTCAACAACTCACCAAAATAGCTAATTGGAATTATGTAAAATCATCCGAAAACCCGGCAGATTGTCTCAGTAGAGGATTAGCTCCTCAAGACATTGTAGATTTTCCATTGTGGTGGAATGGCCCTCTTTATTTGCAAGATCCAGACTATGTTGTACCTCAACCCTCATCGTTTATTAACCATCAAGACCTCCCAGAACAGAGAAAGATTAAACAAACTTTTTATATACTAGAAGAAAACTTTTGGTACAATCAATTTCTGAAATTCTCTTCCTTTGGTAAGTTACAAAGAGTAATTGCTTATTGCCTCAGATTCAAAAATAACATCAATCCGACATGTTCCAAACATGAAGGTCCCTTATCAGTAAATGAATTGAAAGAAGCTCTACTTTTCATTATAAAAATTATTCAAGAAACATTCTTTAAAAATGAATTATCACAACTCAAGTCAAAAAAGATACTCCTCAATAAATCAATTTTACAATTAAGCCCATTTCTTGGCGAATTGAATTTAATCCGAGTAGGAGGTAGATTGGGAAATTCAGACTTGTCATTCGACCAAAAACATCCTCTATTACTCCCCTCTCACAATGAGATAGTCAAACTCATGTTAAAAAATGAACATATTAGACTAGAGCATGCAGGACCACAAACAGTTCTCTCAAATTTTAGACTCAAGTTTTGGCCTTTGGGAGGACTCAAAGAAATTAAAAGAATTATTAATAATTGTCTCATTTGTTATCGACTCAAAGCTCAATCATGTCAGCAAATAATGTCAGACCTTCCCAAAAGCAGAATTACTCCCTCTCGACCGTTTTCTCAAACAGGCGTTGATTTTGGAGGTCCATATCTCATTAAATCATCAAATGTAAGAAAGGCTCCTTTGACTAAATGCTACATCGCAGTCTTCGTATGCATGGCAACAAAGGCAACCCACATAGAGCTAGTCTCAAATTTATCTACTGAAGCCTTCCTTCTGTGCTTAAAGAGATTTATCTCTCGAAGAGGCTCTCCTAGTGTTATACACAGTGACAATGCTACTAACTTTATGGGAGCAAAAAATAAACTTTATGAATTGTATGTATTCTTTAAAAAAGCAGATAATCGGGAAATTATTCAAAACTTTTTGAGTCAAAAAGAAATGCAGTGGAAATTTATTCCACCCCTCTCTCCACACCATGGTGGTCTCTGGGAAGCCGCAATCAAAAGCTGCAAACATCATCTCATTCGAATAGTAGGAGAATCTCATTTTACGTTCGAGGAATTTTATACCATACTCACCCAAGTAGAGGCTATCTTAAATTCAAGACCTCTTTTGCCATTATCCTCTGACCCTAGCGAAGTAAATATACTCACTCTTGGCCACTTTTTAGTCGGATCTAACCTCCTCTCATACCCTGAGCATGACGTCTCCGAAGTCAAAGAAAATAGATTGTCACGTTGGCAACGTTGTTCAAAGGTCCAACAGCTCTTTTGGAAAAGATGGACTACTGATTACCTTAATTTGTTGCAAAACCGGCCTAAATGGTGTGTTCCTATTCCCAATTTAAAACTGAACGATATTGTCTTAGTAAAAGATGAACCTACCAAACCCTTACTCTGGCCTTTAGCTAGAGTAATTGAGTTAATACCTGGAAAAGATGGAAAGGTAAGAGTAGTAAAATTAGTCACAAAAGATGGCACATATATTAGAAATATAACCAAAATTTGTCCACTCCTGAGTACTACCGATTTGAGTTTTAACACAACAGATTAAATGTTTGTGTTCCATGCAATATTTCTTTTCTCGCATTCAATCATTTTATTTTTGAAGATTGTGAATCTTCAACGGGGCCCAGTATGTTACAATTTGTAACACGGGAAACGGCGCATTAGCCACTTCCAAACCATTACCCTGAACGCGCACGCGCAAGACAGAGTCAACCGACATGACCAGAGAGTTACCACGCTTCTCGGCCTGGCTTAACAAAGTATAAAAAATCCTGTTTTGTATGTCGTTATATAATGTTAAGTTGATGTTATTAACTAGTTCTTCATATGTGTACAATATATGTGAAAGAAAATTCATTGGAGTTGTTATTTGAAGCAAAAACCCTTTTAAGTTCCAACGAGTGAAATCGTATTGATTCATATGTTAAGCCAGGCCGAGAAGCGTGGTAACTCTCTGGTCATGTCGGTTGACTCTGTCTTGCGCGTGCGCGTTCAGGGTAATGGTTTGGAAGTGGCTAATGCGCCGTTTCCCGTGTTACAAATTGTAACAGTTACTATTATAAATAATTTTTAAAAAATACAAACCTAAAATGTTGTCTAAATTCATCTTTGCTGTATGCATCAACTAAATGATAGTGTTAAAAAATACATAATACAAATATATAATAAAATGCAATATGAAATTTAATAAATTATAATAACTTACCAAGTTAAAATATAAAGAATCTTCTAAATGTTACACTCCAACAATATCACACAAAAACAGTCGCCAATATAAATGCCTTATTACCTGAAGACAAGTAAATCAAAAATGCATTTCTTCAACTTAAGTAGTAAATTTAATGCCTACCTGAACCTATGTATGTAAATCCCTTTAAATGTATTCCTAGTAAAAAGGACCTGTATTTCATAATTCCTTATTATTAAATCGAGTATAATTAAAATGTAATCAATAACCCATTTTAAAATCATTAAAATAATAACAATACGGTCATTATGGAGTCCTAGTTATAAATAAATCCAAATTCTGCTTATTAAATTTAATTTTATAACTTCAAAGAATTTTAAACGTAAATCAAATTTCATTTTTAGAAATTTGACAAAACAACGACTACATCTTGGCGTTGTTTACGTATAACTGAAATAAATCCTCAAGAGTTCAAAGAAATTCCTACTCTAGAGTAGGTACTCAATCGGACGGTTCTAAACAGTCCAAGATAATTTTAAAAAATAACCAGAACACAGGATCAAACAATTGAGAACTGTCCAAGTGAGAACCAGAACACGTGCATTATCACTGCGCTTGTCTCTGATGGTTCTACACAGTTTTATCTGTGAACCAGAACAAACCTATAGACTTGCGCAAGTCTTTAGACTTGCACAAGTGGAATGAACTTGAACAAATATCCTTCATGCTCCAGTGACTTGTGCAAGTGTACATAACCGTGTGTATGAAAAGTGCGAAGTTGGGTTAGGTTTTTTGTTTTTGTTATGTTTATGTTTTGCTTATGCTGTTTGTTAAGAAGTTATATTAAAATGACCAGTAATAAAAGAACGCGTGAAGTATTGGAGGAGTTCATCTCCATTTATCGAGAATCTCCATGTTTATGGCAAATTAAATCAAAGGACTACCATAATAAAAACAAAAGGGAAGCTGCATATAAAAGTTTAATAAATAAATTGATGAAGAAGCAAACCGTGATTCGGTTTTAAAAAAAATTATCGGCCTCAGTACAAATATTCGGAAGGAGAAAAAGAAAATTGAGCATTTGCAGCGTTCAGGTTCTGGGACAGATGAACTATATACTCCAACCTTATGATATTTTTCTTTATTTGATTTCCTGGATGATCAAGTCACTCCTAGAAAATCATTTTCAAATTTAAATAATGACACAGATGTAAGTATTTTCATATGTTTTTTTTATTATTTAAAGTAAGTTACATATTATCTTCAAAAATTATTTTGAAAACATAATAATAAGTAAAGGAAGAAAAATTTTGTGTATATTAAAAACCGTAGGTTAAGTGTATAAAGTATATTAAAATCGGTAACTGAGCGCTTTCGGCTTATAAGGCCATCATCAGAGTTACTTCCTAAAAGGTGTTAAACATAAAACTTAGAAATAAGACAAAAGTGCAACTTACGTTAAAAGATAAAACCTCTTCAGAAGAGACATTAGAACACATTAAAATCATAAATTAGTTAAATTTTAAAAATAAAACATCTCTTTTTTTTCCTAAGTTTCATCTTGGCACTGGCGGAGCCAATAGGCCAGCTATATTTTGGGTTGTTATTTCAGTTAATTTTGTATTTACATTTATATTTTTTTTTGCATACATGTTTTTACAATTGTGTTAGTAAGTATTTACCTGATAATTTTTTTTTATTTTTTTATTTTTAATTCATGTTTTTTAAATTCTTCTTTTTTAGGTGTATTTGTTTTTGTTTTTTTTGTATGTTTTATTTTTGTTATTTTTTGTATGTTTTTTTTAATTTTTGTATGTTTTTTTTAATTTTTTTTTGTTATTTTTTTATGTTATTTTGTTATTTTCATTTTTTTCTCTATTTTCCAGGTTTACAATCTACTTTTTATCGTCGCATTGTTGCTTACAAAATTATTTTGTTAGTTTTTACATAATGATACAATATATTATATATACTATTGTCCTCAAGTAAATTTTCTAAGTTAATGGGAAATTTAATTGATTGATTTAAATATAACTTTTGATACAATTGATCTATTTCTATTTTTTTAAAAATGCATCCTAATATAATATGTTATAAATCGGCAGTTTCATCACAATCACATTTATTACTGTTAACTAACCCTATTCTGTTTTTATATGCAGGATACATTGCATGATTACTTCGCATTCCACTAATGGTTTGTATAAAGTGTCTATTGTGTTCATGATAAAACCATGGTCTTTGACGGATATGAGGTTGTATTTTTTGTAGAATTTACCACTTATACCTTGGTTGTATTTCTGCTGCCATGTGATTGTCAGTTGTTTCTTGAAAATATTTATATATTCTGTCATTGGTATTTTTATATCTAGTCGGTTTTCGCTCTTTGTAGCTTTCTTAGCTAGTGAATCTACTTTTTCATTTTCTATTATCCCAATATGACCTTTTACTCAAGCTATATAAATTTCTTTGCCTTTGTCGATAGCGTTAGCGTATACTTTTGGAATGTCCAGATCTATATTCGTTAAGTTAGGATCCAAATTGAGCTTTGTAAGTTTTTCTATAGAACTTTTGGAGTCGGTAAATATGACAAACTTATTTTCTTCTTGTTCTAGACACATTTGAATCCCCTCCCTAATCGCTACTAATTCCGCGTTATAAAAAGAGAGACAGTTAGGTAATTTATAAATGTGTTCAATGTGTTTTTTTGGGTAATATACTGCACAGCCTATGTTATTTCCGATTTTGGACCCATCTGTATACAATTTTTCAAAAGAGTTCCACTTTGTGCTACAGTCTCTTAGATAAGAATTTTTAACTATGGCATTATTTTCGTTGAAATATTCTGGATTGATATGTGTTTTGATGTTCAAAAAATAATATTGGTATGGATTTAGCCATATTGGTATTCCATTTGATTTAAAGACATCTTTTAATATTTCTGTGTTCATAATAAAATTGTGCACTAATAAAGGATTCTTTTTTTTGAACCAATATTTATTGGTTAGGCACATGACAGCTAAATTTGAAATTTTTACCATTAATCTCGATTCTCTGCTTATTTGAGCCGTCAAAAATTTCTCTCCTAAAAATCTTCTTCGTAGTTCTAGCGGAGGTTCGCATGTTTCAACTTCCAAAATTCTGGAATTGTTAAATGAACCTCCTTTTTGTTGCTTTTTGTTTTTGTTTTGTTTTATTTTTTGATGATTTTACATTTTAATATTTTTACAACTCAAGTTTTACTAAAATAATTTTAACATTTTTACATTTTATGATAATTTAGTCATTTCCATTTTATTTTTTGTTTTTATAATAGTAATTAGTTTTTAATTCACATTCATATATTGTTGTCTTCAAGATGTTTTCATGTTTAGAGCTGTTTCATTTTTAAAATTTATGATTTTAATGTGTTGTAATGTCTCTTCTGAAGAGGTTTTATCTTTTAACGTAAGTTGCACTTTTTTCTTATTTCTAAGTTTTATGTTTAACACCTTTTAGGAAGTAACTCTGATGATGGCCTTATAAGCCGAAAGCGCTCAGTTACCGATTTTAATATACTTTACACACTTAACCTACGGTTTTTAATATACAAAAAATTTTCCTTTCTTTATTATTTCATCAAGTGTGTACAAAGTCTACATTCTTTCCAATAATTAGTTGTTGAACTATAATAAAAAAAAAACAGATAGGTATTTTAATATAGCAAAATGATAATTTAATATTAAAAGTCATTTAATTCACAAAATTACTTTTCCAGGGGACATGCCTTTCATTTACAAAATAATTCATGAAGTTTTCTCTCACTTCTTTGGCATTTAAACTATGTCCTTGTCGCGTTATTTCCAGTGGTGCTAAATTTCCAAAATCCAAAGTTTCGTCACGCACATAAGATTGACCAACATTTGATATCAAAAAGTTATGCAGTGCACATGCAGCTTTGACAACACAATCTATATTTTTCAGTTCTAAATTAATAGCTGTATGAAAAATTTTAAAACGTGATGCTAATATTCCAAATACATTTTCAACGGTACGCCGAGCTCTAGATAACCGATAATTGTACATTTTTTTTTGAATGCTAGTTAACTCACTTTGTCTGAATGGTTTCATCATGTCAGTTCTTAATGGAAAAGCATCATCTGCTACAAAAACATATGGAAAATATCTTTCATTTCCTACCGAAGATTCTTTAGGAATATTTAAAAGATTATTCTGTAATTTTCTAAAAAATTGGCTATTTTGGAGAACCTCTCCATCAGAAATACTTCCGTTTGAGCCAAAATCAAACATTATTAGACGATATTGAGCATCAGCAATAGCAAGTAAGACCATACTGTGTTTTTTCTTGTAATTGTAAAAATACGAACCGCTACCAGCTGGGAGCACAATCTCCACATGCTTACCATCTATGGCACCAAGGCAGTGCGGAAATTCCACCTTTTTTCAAAGTCGTTGGCTATATTCTTCCAGTAACTTTCGGTTTGAGGAAACTAAAAAAGAAAAATTAATAAAATTTCAACATAATAAAAAAAACGTTTTTTAGGAAATTACTGAAAATCCTCCAAATGTTGATTCTCAGGATTATATAGAGAATGTGGATAATAATCAATCACAACTAGACCAACCCATTATCCCATCAACGAATTTCGAAAAATCTGTAACGCCAAAAAGAAATCCCCCAGCTAGACCATTAAAACGCGCAACCCCAGATATAAATAGCGTTTGTCAAACCATAGAGGAACATTTTAAAAAACCAAAAATTAAGGAAGACCGTTATGATGTGTTTGGAAAAAATATATGTTTAAAATTGCGGGATATTCCAGATACGTTTATTAGCAGAAAAACTTATAAATGATGCTGTATTTTTAGCTGAAACAAGCCAGCTCACTTTTGGACACGCTGTCACGGCAGTATCACAGACTGTACCGATCTTGCAACAGCAAAAATCTTTATATTTTTTTCCTCAGAAGAGATACGAAAGCACGATAGTTTCTACTCCTTTTCCTAGCCCCACTGAAACGGTTTGTGACAATGAATATCGAAATGATGACTCAAATCCTTCATTGGCGTCTTATGTAACGAATTATTCTGCTTAAATTTACTTTAATTTAAAAAAAGGACTTTGGTGTTGATAAGTATTATTATTAAAATTCTAGTTTATTTGTTAAGAAGTTTACTACTTAAATCTAAAAGGAAATAAAAGTTATGTTTAAATAAAATATAATTATTTTTCTTACCTTTAAATAATCTTACTTTAGGACATCGAATATTGCTTGACATGTTTCAGGAATAATCTTACTTAATGAATGAGGAGAAATAATAGTCGAAAATTTTATATCTTCATAGGATCTTCCCGTCGCAAGAAACCTTACGGTATTTCTTTTTTCAATAAAAGGAGTTACCAGGGATAGCAGTTTAAAATATGTTGCTTCATTCATCCGTAAATAATTATGCCTATAAGCAGGGTTAAACTTCAGTTCATTTAGAATATTAGTATGCGAATAAGTATTCCTTTTTAAAAGCCAATTTTTACACCACACTAGACGTGTTTTCCATTTTTCTCTTTTTTTAAGTACCAGCACGAACACTGCGAGAGCTAGCGCGTCGTCTTCGTCCATTTTTACTTCTAAAACTGTGCAAGTACGCTTGCATGGTGTGGAGTCGCAGAAGATTTGTGCAAGTGCACTTGCGCAAGCAGACTTCTCAAGTCTACATGAACGTCTGTAGCATGCTTAAGGTTTTGACACTATAGCGGTAGATGTTTGGAGGTTAATTGTATGTGTTTTTATTCGTGGTTAATGTGATTTTGTAGATTCAGTTTATTCGCAGAAATCAGTAAGTAGTTTCAAGTTATTGAATTATTTCAGACTCTGACAATTATGAGTTTGCTTCCAGAAGATGTTCCTGGAGCTGTTCTGCAGGACAATGCAGGATATTCATTGGGATAAATTCCCAAGTAGTATTATTCCCCAATTTTTTAACAAAGGACATATCTACACATCAATATGTTAGCAGTCAACATATTAGTGAAGTCCAAGGTGGATGTTCTGGAAATGTGTATTTTTGTAAATGCAAATGCTTATCATCATTTCAAAAAGCAATTCAGTACAATGTAGGAGTGATGTTAAATAAAATCTGGAGCTGTAATTAAAGGTATCTGTGAGTGCAAGCAATCTTCTCTAGGCACATAACAGCTCTCCTGTTATTCATTTGGGAATATGTTCAGAAATTTGGATATACTAAAATTGTCGGAACAAGTAAACCTCGAGAATGGGGGCTAGGATCACAAAAACGCCACCATGGCGCCATTAAAGAGAAAGCCTATCCAATAAAAAAATACAAAATGAGCCTAATTGATCCACGACCAACAGATTACATTCATGATCCTGATATAAACCAATTTATTTATAATTTACAGAAAACAAATAATATATCTATATTTAAATTAAAATATGAAAACTTTAAATATGACCAGAATGAACTTGCAGTAATTCAGCTGCAGACAAAGTCATTTCTTACTAACATGAGAGAATTTTCTCAGTCTTTCGAAACCAGATTATTTGAGATTCCTGGAACATCACCCAAAGGCTCAGAAAAATGGTTCCAATGGAGGACACATTACATCACATCCTCCAATGCTAAAATCGTAACTACCCAAGTAAAAAGCGATACGGCAAAAAAAATTTCTTTTAAAAAATCTCTGGAGGTTGAGGAACCCCATATCAACTATAGCAATGAGATATGGGAAAGACAATGAAGAAAATGCTAGGAAAGAATATTCAAAGTATTTTTTGAAAGATAATCAAAAAATTTTAGAAACTGGACTGGTAGTGAATGCGAGATAAGTACCCCTACTTGGCAACCAGCATTGATGGGTATGTGGCACAAGGCCCAGAAGAAGACATTCAATATTTAATTGAAATTAAGTGTCCAAAAGTATTGGAAAAATGTTCAAAATTAAATGAATTCGATACCTACCTTACAAAAGTACAACTTCAAAACTTTTACTTGACAAAGGAAGGTAGTGCAATAATTTTGAAGAGAAATCATCACTTATAATTTTTGAAAAAGAATTGTGTCATTTAGTTGTTTGGTCTCCAAAGGGAATGCTCGTGGTACTTGTACACAA
The DNA here is from genome assembly GCA_035357415.1 of Ophraella communa. NCBI lineage: Eukaryota > Metazoa > Arthropoda > Insecta > Coleoptera > Chrysomelidae > Ophraella > Ophraella communa. The sequence goes on along the minus strand of CM068979.1, from coordinate 13,271,965 downwards.
AAATATATGGATATAGTTGATCAAATAATAGAAAATACAGAAAAGTTTTATTGCGAAATATATCCAATTAGTATTGGTAAATAAATGTTGTGTGGATTTAAATAAAAACAAGCTGTAAATTTTAAGTTTTATTTATAGTAGATACAGTAAGTACAAGAATTTTGTATGACTTTATTCGACTGATAGCTCTTTCTACATGAACTCTAGATTTAGCAATTTTTTTAGAGATGAGCTCTTCTTCAGCAGTTAATCTTTTGCGTCTCTTGAGAAGTGGAGGAGTATACAATTTGACATTCAGCTCATTTGTTAAGTCTTCTATCAAAAATCCTCTATCGGCCATGAGAACATCATTTTCTTGCAAAAATAATTTCAAGTCACATTTTTTAAACAACTCTCTATCAGAAATTGCACCTTCAAATCCTTCACTAGCATAAGTTATTGCCCCACTTGGACAAATACCAACTAAAAATTTTATGGTATTGGAGTGTTTGTAGCTAGAAAATGTGTTACCCTGTTACTGAAAATCAGTAGGCATTTATTTGTAAAGAAATTTCTGTAGCATCAATTACTAGCGTTATATTACTACCTTCAAAGTTTTTAAAACAAAGTGGCACTTGTTTTATACTTCTACCTCCATAAAACATGTCTCCCCGAATATCAATGATTTGATGATACATGAACTGGATCCAGGTGTAACATATTCGAGATATATTACTCTTACTCATGTCACAAAAAAAAAGAAAGTTCATTTAAGGTAAATGCTCTTCTTAGCTTAATTAAAGTTAAACATAAAAAGTCTTTGTTTGATAATTTTTTCATTGCTTTAACTGGGGACTTACACCTATTATCATAATTTCCATCCCTATAAATGAGTTTATCCATCACTGTCTCATGTAAAAAATTATAAAAAGCCGTAAACTGTGATATTGTGAGACCAGTAAAATACTTGAAATACTTTTTATTATTTTTCAGATTGTCAAAAGAAAACTTGTTCCAGGAAGTACTATTAGAAGTACTATTAGAGTGCCGTCTACAGACATATGTCTTGTCCCATATTCATTTTCTCTTTCGAGAATCCGTGGGTTGTTAGCAATATCTCTATTCAGGAGATAATCCTCAAAAGCAGGATGGGCAATTGGATTGGAGTTCTTAGTAAATATTTCAACAAAATGTTTACTGCAAATAAAAGTATTATTATTATCTATTACTCTCATTGCTATCAACCAGCCCCAAATTATATGATTGTTCTGTGATACAGTGAGCATGAAGAGACTGTTGTAGATGTAAATAAAGAGGAATCTTTAACTTCAAGATACTTCTAAAAAATGTATTAAGAAGTATTATAAACACAAATGTAAGCAAGAATATATAAAGATATTTATGGAAATCGAATTAATTGAAAATGTGCGGTTTCCACACATATTTTAAAATTTATACTTGTTGTCGCCACGGAGCATTTTTCACGCGTCAAACCATCAAGATATGACCGAAACGAAACGAATGGACGGAATGGATCGGTGTCGGTCAGTCAATGTCATCCCGGTACTTGTGCGATAAAAATATAAGTACAGTTATAAATTGTTAATCGGTACATATACTGTGAGTCATTGTGATTTTTATATATTTAAGTTCTGAATTGAATATAGGGGTATTTGTGATTGCATTTCTGGAAGTTTCATTCCATCCTAGTGTGTGTCGTGAAAGTTTTATATCAGAAGTGGGATAGAATCGCACCCAAAATAAAATGCCACGTAGTCGAAAAAGAAAATCACGCCATTCGCGACGTCGTGATCCTTCTAGTTCAAATAGTGGCACGTCCACGTCGAGCTCGTCTACCTCCTCCAGCAGTAGTACGGACCGTCGAAGTCGTAAAAGAGTGAAACGCAATAAGCAACAAAAAACTGTAAGTCAAAACGTACTTTTATCTTCAGTTATTCCTGAGTTCGACCCTTTAGTGGACAATATAGAGATGTGGATAAATGTAGTCGATGCAAACTCCCGTGCATTTGGCTGGGTAGATCATGTAATTAAATATCAGGCACTGCAAAAACTTAAAAATACGGCAAAAACCTGGTATGATTTTTTACAAAAAAACCATACTGTTTGGACAACTTGGAAATGGCAAAATTGGCGTAAAAAGTTTCTAGAAACATTTATTATTAAACGTAATACCTTTAATTTTCTTAAAGAATTAATTGTAGTGCAATCTTTGTATGAGTTTTATTTTCAACAGAAGGGTCGAATTGAGAATTTATGTTTGGGATTTTCTGAACAAGATATGATGTCACACCTGTTCCAGCTTCTACTAACCAGTTCAAACTAAAGAGAAAACGGGTGAGACATTGAGGTATTTGCGGCCACCTATACAGTGGAGATGGGAGTGGGTTTTCTCTCATAAAAGATTTCGATGGATCGGGCGCCAGGTAAATTCCTCCCCAAATACCCAAGAGATACAATCTCGAACTCACCAAGTAGATTGCCCTCTTCTAAATCAAGAAAATAAAACAAATTGATATGATAATAAATCAAACAAGGATTTATTCACTACTCGTAAGACAGAGTTCAACGGCACTGCCGAATAATATTAAAAAAATATACTAAATAATAATTAAATAAATGCAAGGTAATCTAAACACACTATTAGGTTTCAGTCTCGGGAACCAATTTGCAGAAATTTAGGAGAACTACTAACTTACTATAGACAAAAATAAAATAAAATTAATTACCAACGTCGCTTGAGCAGGCGCTTTAATAACCAAACCACTCTATAAAGAGTACTCTACAACCCAAATTCCGCATTACATTTAAATCCGTTAGACACATAATTTAGGTGTGATCAGTTAATATAACAGTCTATATACTAAGCCAACTATTACCTATTATTATATAGGTACGTACCACTACTCTTAATTATCAACAAAAGAAAATTTACTTTACTTTAGATACTACTTTTGATTGATGTAAGAGGAAAGAAAACAAATCAACGTTGAATATCAACTACAAAAAAATTAATATAAATCATAGGCTAAACAACGAGTAGTGATATTATTATAATAAATCAAACTAGTTATTGAGCTATTTAGATAATATTGAACTCTATATTATCTAAGCAAAATATTCAATTAATTTTATATTATATTTATAAAGAAATGTATATGAGGAAGTCCCCAAAAAAATAACATATATATATATATATATATATATATAATTAAATTTCTGTTATTTGCCGACTAATAGGTATTAAACCAGAATTTTTGGGGTAAACGGCAATATTTTTTAAGAAAACTCTTTTACTTGTTTTCCAAGCTTTCGAAATACATTTATTTCATTTTGAAGGAATAAGTGCGAGTTAAAACAAAATTGGTGAAACAACTTGGTAAATATAACATAAAAAACTATTTTAACTTTAATTTGGAATTTAAAAAAAAATTTTTTAAGTCAAATTATTTATAAAACAAAATAACGTCATAAAATTAATAAACAACTTAATTGCTTACGATAAAATTTAATAATAAAAGAGTAGAAAATAATAGGTTATAATTTAATTTTTTTTTATGGTACTAACCCTTACTGTGTGAAAATTCATGTTATTCAGAACAATAAACAACTAAAAGGTTGTATTAACTTTCACTACTTTATTTAATAAATAGTGAAAGTTAATACAACCTTTTAGTTGTTTATTGTTCTGAGGTTATAATTTGATTTCTTCTTTTATAAAAAATGTGAATTTTGATTAAAATTTACTAAATATTTAATTGTTCTATGATAAAAAATAAGGATATCTTATTCTTTTTTATAATTTTGAATTAAGCTTCTAAAATGTCATTTAAAAATGACGTGTTACACGGCTTTATTTTCTCAGTCTTTTCTTTATTGTCACAAATATTTCGTTTATATTTGTTAAAATTTTTCTTGATACCCGAATTTTCATGTTTCCCGATTTCTTTGTAGAGGTTTGCAGTTGTCTTTACAGTTTCCTTATCTATTAGATAATCTGGTAGTCCTATTACTATAAGATTTATCATTGTCTTAACATCAATGTTTTTGTTCACTTCTAATAACAATCTTTCCTTCTTTGTGGCATATTCCAACAAGGATCCCGTTTGAAACCGAAATGTAAAAATATATTTTACTTGAGACCACCCCTTACTTCCATAAGTCTCGCAAAAATGTTCTTTCCAGTCCGCCAATTCAGAATTCACCGTCAACTTTATTAACATACTACCATACCAATCAAGACATTGTTTTTCCAACATATGTTTTAATATTTCAATTTTTTCGTTGTCGTTTATAACTTCGAATCTTGCACATTCACTTTCAAACTCGCTTATCCATTGGTTAGCATTCAATGTTTTATTTGAAAATTTCTCAATCACAAATTTTTCAGCGGTTTTTCCTATATTCTTTTTCTCTTGGACATAATTATTATTGTTATTTTGTGATGGAAAAGTAGATTCAGTTGAAATATCTCATAAGTCTCGTTCTGTAGTACCTAATCTAGAAAATAATATGGCTACTAATTCAAAAATTTCTTCAAATACGGTCTGTTTCCGTTGTGGTGAAAGTGGCCACAAAAGAAATATGTGCGGTGTAACAGATACTGTTAAATGTTTATACTGTAGTAAGTTAGGACACCTAGAATTAGCTTGTAAATTGAAATCAAAACTAAAGACCGAGATAGATACCGAAGTTAAAATGATTTCGCAACAACAGGTGAAACAAAAGTTTTATAAAAATATGTTTTTGGATAATTTTGCTTGTCGTGGTTTTTTTGATATGGGTAGTGATTGTTCTCTTATAACGGCTGATTTGGTAAAAAAGTATAATTTTTCAACTTTTAAACTTGATAATGCAATAAATTTGATTGGTTTTTCGAGGGGTCATGCAATTACAGTAAAATATGCCATTAAAACTTACCTTAAAATTGATTCGGTAGAATTATTGACTATATTCTATATTGTTGATTCTTTGACGGGGTGTGATTTTATAATTGACCGAAATTTTACTGAAAATGAGTCTATAATGTATACACGTGTTGGAAGTGCGTTAACGTTCGCTCCTATTACCCAAGTTTCAGTTATTAAATCGGATTATGGGTTTAATGTAAAATCTAATGAACATATTTCCATTTTAAATGATCTTTTTACGAAATATCCACAGTGTATTGCTAGAGAGCTATCAGACTTAGGTAAAACTACATGTGTAGAGTTAGAAATTGAATTAACGTCAAATAAACCAGTTTTTCAACGACCTTATCGTAAGGCTGAATCAGAAAAAGTTATTATGCGAGAAACTGTGGAAGAATTGTTGGAAAACAATATCATTCAACAAAGCAATTCCGCATACGCTAGTCCAGCTCTCTTGGTAGACAAATCAAACGGTGAAAAACGCATGTGTGTAGATTATAGACTCCTTAATAAAATCACAGTAAAAGAAAAGTACCCTATGCCAATTATAGAGGATTTAAAAGACAGGTTAAAAAATTGTCAATGGTTTACTTCTCTCGACTTAAAGAGCGGCTATTATCAGATACCGGTAAAATCTAATTCAATAAACAAAACGGCATTTGTAACCCCAGATGGACATTATGAGTTTGTAAGAATGCCATTCGGTCTATGTAATGGTCCGTCGATCTTTCAGAGGCTTATGAATACCGTTTTGGGAAATCTATGTTTAGGCCAAGTCATGTGTTATATGGATGATTTATTGATAGCAACTAAAACTTATGAGGAAAATCTTGCATATTATTATCTAGAAGAAGTTTTGAAACTATTTCAGGAGCATAGTCTAACAATTAATTTAAAGAAGTGCAATTTTTTCCAAAGTAATATTGTATTCTTAGGATATGATATTTCCGGATCGGGTATCAAATCAAGTGGCAAAAAGGTTCAAGCCATACAAGATTTTCCGGTACCTACATCAATTCATCAAGTTCGTCAGTTTTTGGGGTTGATTGTAGTGTATCTAATGAAAAATAAATCTGAAGTTTTCTCTAAGTTTAAGGAGTATGTTTCTGCTAACTTTTAAATTTTTGTAGAGAAAAGGGTATTTAAATTGAATATACAGTACCACACACACCAGAACAAAATGGAATTTCTGAGAGATTCAACCGAACTCTGATGAACTGTGCAAGGTGTCTGATTTTTGAATCAAAACTCAATAAATGTTTCTGGGGAGAGGCAGTTATGACTGCTGTATATATTTATAATAGACTACCAACTACCACATTGAAAAATAATAAATCACCAGCAGAAATATGGTATGATTTCAAACCTGATTTGTCGAAAATGAAAATATTTGATGTGTCTCTTATGTCCATAATCAAAAAGAAGTTAGATAAGGGAAGCTAGATACACATTCAAAAAAAATGATTTTCATTAGTTATTGCAATAATGGTTACATATTGTGGGACCCAGAAACAAAATCAGTGGTTATATATAGATCAATAGTATTTGATGAAAACAGTTTTTATGAACCAGAAAATAAAAAGGAGGAGAAAGTAACATTAATTGAAAATGAGGATGAAAGTGGAGAGAATGAAATTGAAAATACTAGAAATGAAGAAAATGGAAATAGTGATACTGAAGAGTTATCTGTTAGAAGGAGCAATAGAACCAGACAACCTAATGTAAGATTACAAGATTATGAACTAGAAAATGATACTGAATTGATGGTAGCTTTATTAGTTGGCTATTTACCTCATGAAATGCCAAGAAATTATAATGAAGCAATATATAGAGGATGGAATAAGGCCATACAAGAAGAGATATCAACCCTAGAAAGAAATAAAACTTGGAACCTGGTTCAACAACCACCTGATACAAAATTAATTGACTCTAGATGGGTTTTTATAGAAAAGACTGTGAATGGAGTCTTAACAAAAAAGGCGAGACTGGTAGCCAGAGGCTATCAACAGCCTTCCCTAGAGAATGAAATTTTGTATGCTTCTGTTGCAAGGTTAGTTACTCTGAGAGTGCTGTTAGCTATGGCAGTTGAATTGAATTTAGAAATTCATCAAATTGATGTAAAATCTGCATTTCTGAACAGCACCCTCAGTAAAGCAGTATATATGAAACCACCTGAAGGTTTAAAAAATTGCCCATCTGGACAAATTTGTAAACTTAATAAAGCATTGTATGGATTAAAGCAGAGTCCAAAATGCTGGTATGATTGCATTAATAATTTGTTAATTAATCTTAAACTCACTAGATCAGAAGTAGATCCATGCTTATTTTTTTCTAAAAATACATTTCTAATAATTTGGGTGGATGATTTTTTAATTCTGTCAAATTCACCTATTGAGGTGAATATTAAGATATATTTAAGATCAAAAATTGCTATTAGGTATCTTACTAGTAAAACATTAACATTTTTAGGTTTAGAAATTGAAAAATGTGAGAATAGTATTAAAATTTTACAATATGTCAATCTGACGATGCTAAGTCTAGCGAAACGGCTGTCATTATAGTTAAAAAAGCAATTTTTTAATAAATATTGGAAGTTTTGGTAAAACGAAGAGTTTTTCATTATTAATTTCAAAAGTGTTAAATCGTTTTCAAATGATTGATTGTAGTTCTAGCAAATTACCTATATAGCCTAAATTAAATCTAACAAAAATTGAAAACTGTGACTATAATGTTCCATATAAAAAACTTATTGGTAGTTTAATGTATTTGATGCTTGGATCTAGGCCTGACTTATGTTTCTCCATTGGTTACTTTAGTAGATTTCAAAATTTTTATTCAGAAATACATTGGAAACATTTAAAGAATGTTTTAAGGTATTTGAAATATACTAAAGATTTCTCTCTGATGTTTTATAAGTCTGAAAATTTAAAATTTTATTTATATGCTTATGTTGATGAAGACTTTGCTAGCGATCAAAATGACCGGAAGAGTACAAGCGGATTTTTACTTAAAATGAACAGAAATCTTATTTTTTGGTATTCTAAAAAACAACCAACAATATCGCTGTCTAGTTGTTAAGCAGAATATGTTGCACTGTCTAGCTGTATTTCAGAATGTTTATTTATATGTCAACTGTTGGAAAATATGTCAGCTGATGTTCAAAACCCAATAAAAATATTTGAAGACAATCAGTCTTGCATTAAAATGGCTAAATCATATGAAACAAAAAGATCAAAGCACATTGATGTCAAACATCATTTTTTGAAGAGAGAGACATAAAGCAACTCTAAAAGTGTATCACGTATCCTTATCCGTATACGTAATGTAAAGAAGATACGTAACTAAGCAAAAAGAAGCATACAGCAAATGCATTTGCAACGTAACGTAACCATTCATGTGTTTTAATTTTTAACCTAAAAAATAGCCCCGATATCTACCTTAACAAAATAATGTCGTCATTGCCACTGTAAAATAATTTTTTTCTTTTTAAATCTATTATCGCATATCACAGAAATGTTCGTTATGATTTATGATAATGAAAAATAAGATTATGATTTTTGAGCACACAACATCACTTTTGTCCCTTAATCATTGAAAAACGCGATCAGGGAACACAATGATGCGATACGTACGTTAGATACGTGTAACGGATTGATACGTTTCACGTAACGTAACCCAAGTATCGCTTCTGTACATGCGCATTGCGATACGTATACGGATACGTAGTGATTTTTAGAACTGCCTAATAACAAGTTTATATCCATTGAGTATTTACCATCTGATCAGCAAATAGCAGACATATTGACCAAAGCTCTGCCAATTACTAAATTTACTTCATTTTCTAAAGAACTAAACTTAGTAGGTAGTGTGTTAGAATAAGACATTTTTATTATTTGTAGAATTAAGGGAGTGTGTTGAAGTGTAACTTAACGTTAATTCTATTTTTATTTTTATCTGTGGTTGATAACTGACAACTTTGTCTCTTGAGAACTTAATGTGTAGTTAGTAAAAGTCGTTGAAAGAAGATAATTTTAATCTTTGATAATTTCCAACAATAAGAATAAACCATCATTAAAGTAAACTGTATTTTATTCTGGGATGCCTTACACTTTTTCTCTTGTAACTTCTTATATAACCGGGTTAATTCTTCTCTCGAAGATGTTTTAATTAAATTGATTGTACTAACCCTTACTTTTTGAAAGTCCATCTTATTAAGAATAATGAAAAACTCTTCGTTTTACCAAAACTTCCAATATTTATTAAAAAATTGCTTTTTTAACTATAATGACAGCCGTTTCGCTAGACTTAGCATCGTCAGATTGACATATTGAAGTTACATTTTGTAACTCAATATGTCAATCTGACGATGCTAAGTCTAGCGAAACGGCTGTCATTATAGTTAAAAAAGCAATTTTTTAATAAATATTGGAAGTTTTGGTAAAACGAAGAGTTTTTCATTATTCTTAATAAGATGGACTTTCAAAAAGTAAGGGTTAGTACAATCAATTTAATTAAAACATCTTCGAGAGAAGAATTAACCCGGTTATATAAGATGTATTTTATTCTTCAAGCAACAACTGTTTTACCATAATAACAACATATTCAGAGTATTGAATGATTCAATTGTGAAACCAGGAGCTGCATTGATAGTTTGCAGCCATTTCCCAATAGTGCTTCTATGGGGCAAACACGTTTCAAATACTGTCCTGATAAAATTGTGAGATTTATAGGAAAGAAAAAATTTAAAGTCAATGCAAATTTTCGTAATTCAGGTGGGTATTTTTTATTTTTAGACATTGCATTATTTGTAACAATTACTTATCTACACTACTCACATTTTCTAATAAAATGGCTTTTTCATTATCAGTCAAGTTCTTATTTTTCAAACTGGTTATTAAATGTTTAAGGGAAACAACTTTTCTTTTTAGCATGTTTATAGATTGTTTCAATACCCTAATTTTTCTAGTCTTCTCTTAACTTCTAATAGTTTCTTGAAGTAACTTCCATTTCAGTATTTTTAACCAGGACAGTCAGCTGTTGGGTTTAATGACTGTGTTGAGGAAGTAAAAGGACCGGGTTCTGTACTCTGAATATATTCGAATGGTGCTCTCTTGTTTGTCTAGAAAAAACAATATTTTTTTATAAATATTTCCAATTCACAAAAAATTTATGTTTTACTTAGAACTGCCAAGGTGTTTTATTGTTATTAGTTATGTAGGGACATACCTTCCTGGGTTGCAGGTATGTGGGCAACTGATGGAAAATTGTTGGAACAGCATCATGGATCAAATGTACTCTTGAATTTACATCAGTATTATATAACCAACATTCCTCAAAGTGTTTTGAGCAACGCCTATCATTTTTAGTTGGTTCCCAAATCCTTAATTTTGGTGTTACCGATTCATAATTTGCGTTTTTATGCATCAGTTGGAAAGCTGTAACAAAAAATAAAAAAGTCCATAAAGTACCTACATGTTTTCCTAGTGAAAATTCCCCTATTTTACAGTGACAATAATTCTTTTTTCGTTTTGAGTTAGTCCTTTTTGCATTAATCTCTTATTGAAATGAATAGCTATATTTAGTTAGGAGAAACTTAAAAATTGCTTACCTACGCCATTGGTATAATGGCTGTTTTGAAGCAAGAAAATATATCGTTGGTTTAAAGCACACATGTTTTAAGTCCATATTTTGTGATGAACTTAAATATGAAAATGCACTACACGTATCATATATTTTCTATGCACAGAAGTTGTTTGTCCTAAAAGCAGCCAATAGGGTAACATTAACGTATTTCAATGAATGCATTATACATCTATCAACTTTGTTTAGGTCACATTTACAGCAAGTCCTTTACTACAAACGTGCAGTTCACAATTTAAGTGTAGAAACGCTTAAATGTAGTAAATGTAGTGCAACATTTATGCAGGTTTGCTATTTTCTGAACTGGACAGATCAAGAAATGACAGCACTATGTACTTAACCTATTAGTTGAAACGAGAGTTGAAAAATTGTGCTCTTATCGTGTGATTCTCGTGTTAGTTTCCCCATATTAAATACAATGAAACGTTCAGAAAAGATTTTAAAATTGCTAGAAAGTAATTATAATAGTACTGAAACTGAGTTATCCACATCCCAGTGCGACATAAATAATGCTATAATTATAATGGTTTCCAATGAAGAGATGAATGGACATTCCTCGTTACCTAATATTGAGAAAAAAATTACAGAAAATATTACAACAGATGATCAATCTTTTTCATGCAATAATATTACTCTACAGGGTGAACTCTCCGTTGCAACTATAGAAGGTATTCCAAATAATGCTTCAGAGCATCCTGTTTTACCTATTATTGAGATTATTAATTTGTCTGCAGAGAAGACAAAAATAACAGAAAATATTAAAGGGGTTAATCAATCTTTTTTATGCAATAATAATATTTCAATACAGGGTGAACTGAACGATCCATTGTAACTAGGGAAGATATTGAAAATACTTCAGGACGTTCCCTTTTACCTATTATTGAGATTGTTATTATGCCTGAAGAATATTCAGTAGACTCAGATAGTAGTTATCAACCAAGTCACTCGAACAATAATGATAGTAGCGATAGCGGTACTGATGGTAGACAAATACTTAGTTCACAATGTAACCTAATTCCTACAAACTCATCAGAAACTTTAACAGATGATCAAAAAGAATTGGATAATATTCTTAACATACAAAGTGGCGGGAGGAAACGAAAAAGGAGAGTTGCAGATCCCGACTCTTGGAAAAGGAATATTCGTGCAAAGAATAGACTATTTGGTTGATCTTATGTTTCACAAAGGTAAAATTATGCCCGAAAAGAAACCCACATTCGTTGATTGCACAAAGTGTAGGTACAAATGTTCAACTAAAATCAGCCAAGAACAACAGGTCAAAATCCACACCGAGTACTGGAATTTGGGGGATTATCAATTACAAAAAGCGTTCTTGGTATCTATGGTGAATGAAGTGCCAACAGCAAGGCACAGACCACGTATTCAGAATTCAAATCGTCACAATATTAAAGAAAAAAGTAGAATCTATAATCTACAAAATGTGGAAGGTGAATTGCAAAGAGTATGCTTAAAATTCTTCTGCAAAACTTTATCAGTGTCTTTTAGAGTTATTGATTTAGCCCTGATACAAAAGGGTTCAGGAGGAGCTTATACAGGCAAAGATAGAAGGAAAGGCAGAGCAGCTCCAAATGCTTCCTCAGTGGAATCTGTGAATAAGGTAAAAGAACACATTGACAGTTTCCCTAAATTAGAAAGCCATTATTGTAGACGAGATTCAAAAAGATTATATTTGTCATCGGACTTAAATATTTCAATTATGTACCGACTTTGCTGTACCGAATTTTGTCCGCGTATGAATATTAGCAAAGTGTCGATGGCTGTTTACAGGTCGATATTTAAGGCGTTTGAACCAGCATTATCTTTCCACAAACCGAAAAAGGACCAATGTTTGAAATGTAATGTTTATTATAATGCGGTAAATAAATCTGGCTTTGAAGAAGAATGGAAACAACATAAACAAAGAGAGAAAGAATTCATGGATTCCAAAAATAACGATAAGGAACTATGTAAAAGTGTCAGTAACTTTAGGTCCATTTCGATTGATTTGCAATCAGTACTTAATGTCCCACATGCAGCGGAAAGCCAAATTTACTATCGACGAAAGATGTCTGTATATAATTTTTGTATTTATGATTATTGTAATTCCGATGGATATTGTTATGTATGGGACTAGACAAATGGTCGAAAAGGTTCCGTTGAAATCGGCACAAGCCTTTTAAAATACATATTCAGCCTGCCTAACTCAGTAACCCATCTTACTACTTTCAGCGAAACGTTTGGTGGGCAGAATAGAATCCAGTACATAACGGCAGCGATGTTATATGTGGTTTACAAAAGTGAACATCTTGAAATCATAGATCTGAAGTACATGGAATCTGGGCACTCATATCTTGAGGCAGATGCCATGCATTCAACCATTGAACGTGCTCTCAAACATAAAAAAGTGTATTCAACCAGAGAGTGGACACTCTTGATTGAAATGGCCAGACATAAGCCAAGGCCTTATATCGTCAATACATGTTACTTCAACGAATTTTATGATTTGCCACAGACAAGTAAAACTATTATGTTAAATACAAAATATAATACAGATGGACAACGTATTCATTGGCTAAAAATTAAGAACCAATAACCGCGGTGTGTCCACCAAAAAATGATTTAGTGTAATAACTTTTAAAATAAATATATTTTTGGGTCTGTTTTCGTGACATCATTTTGAAGGTGCCTTTGTTATTAATCTATTCAAATTTGAAAAAATATAAATAAGAACTAATACAGATTTTTTGACAAAACCTTAAATTTTTTACTTAGGAACATTTTTCGTCGGTGTTCATTGTTCGATTTAAACCAAATTTTTTTAATGAGAATAGTTCATCATACCCCAGAGGCCATGCATATTTTTTTTTAATAATTTTTTTTTCTTTGAAATAAAACATTTATTTTGGTTAATTTAAAAAAAATTAATGTAAAACTATGCATAGCTTGTGGGGCATGATAATATCAATAAGTACTGAAATTTTGGGGTAGAAATGTTACTTAGTTTGAGAGAAAAGTGTACCTAAAATTTGAATTATTTGAAATATTTTAAAAGGCTGATAAACGCGCCCTCAGCGGCGAATCCATATAGATTCGCTATCGAAATAGCGAAACGGCTGTCATTACATTTAAAGTATTTAAAGAATAAATAGTGAAAGTTAATTCAACCTTTTAGTTGTTTATTGTTCTGAATAAGATGAACTTTCACATAGTAAGGGTTAGTACCATAAATTTCATAAAATCAAAATAATATAATAACAACAACTTCTTCTATTCAATTTGATTGTGAGGTTATAGAGGGAGAAACAATGTGTTCGTTTTAGGTGTTGAATTTAATCTAAACTGACCATTACCCTTAAAGTTTTGCAAAACGAAAGCAGCTTATATTCCACAATAAGAAGTTATCATTGTGTTCAAGGCATTCGGCCTAAGAATGTTTCTAAGAAAGAGAATTCCCATAAGTGAAGCTAAAAAGAAAGATTTACTTTTTTTGTTAAAGGAAAGAATTATACTTGTTGATTATAAAAATTATATTGAAAATTTACCAACAAAGAAGAATGTAAAGGATGTGGTACCATTCCAAACAAGCGATGCAGAAAGTGAGGCTGAAGATTACTGCGAGTACTGATAAAGAGCTTTTTCTTAATTAGAATTTGAGTTATGTTTAAATTCAAACTGGATATTAGTTTTTGTTTGTGTAATATTGTTTAAATATAAAAAATAAAGTTTTCCTTCGCTTCTCTTCTTCGATAATTACACTCTGTAGTATCGCTTATCGGCCCATCGAGGTACGTGTTTTTAAAGTGATTCAACAAAAACCCGAAACAATCCAGTGAATCATAGAAGCGGCAGGCAAACCATTCCGTTTTTCGTACCCATGGAGAGTACATGATTAATAAAATCGTACGTAAAATATAATTTATTACTGTTTAATTGTTTAATTTGCGACTGTATAGTAAACACACGTGTAAAATGCCTAAAAGAAGTAACAGTGAGGTGGACGGTATCTCAAACAACGAGAAAACCAAAAAACCAAAGCAAGATAGTAACTCGGATGACTGCCCAAATAGCAGCGATAGCGAAAACAATTGTAAGTATAAACCAAATAGCTCTCTATACTCACAGGACAACTAAAATTGGTTATAAAAACTATTCATTTAACTTGATAATAATAATAAACACAGCCGTTATATTGTCAATAAAAATCATAATTTTAAATTAGACGAATTAGTTGAAAAAAAAAATAACACATTAATTAGGCAGTCGTTATATTGCCAAAAGGAATAAAATAGTAGTCGTTATACTGCTAACCAAAAATAGGCACCCATTTAATAGGGGCTCCCTTGCTTGCAGTGTTCTCCGAATCTCCAGAACATCAGACAGAACCGGAAATAATATCAGTCGAAGCCGATGTCTATCGCACCTCAGACGGGGATATAGCAAATACTACCACAACTGAAGCACAAAATCAAGAATGTTTTGACTTTCTTGGGGCTCCACCGAAGCAAGTCTCTGAAATGAAAGAACACCTTTATGAACAGCTTGCGTTCATATATTCAAAACGGTATAGAAAAGGAACAAAGAGACAAAATTGTATCTAAATATCCCCTATTTGAAAACTGTGCCTTACTAAAAACACCTGCATTGGGACCTGAGCTAGTTTGTTTGGACTCAAAGACTCTACGTCAAGATAAATTCATGGCTCATTTACAAAATCAAACAGGACATGCACTAGCTGCGCTAGGGTCACAAATAAACAAACTCCTAGCTTCCGGCGCCAATACAAATAAGGAGGCCATAACTGTTTTATCCGATGCATCCCAATTAATATGCAATGTTCAGCTTGCCTTATCTACTCACAGAAAATACAGTATACTGCCTTTTATAAACTATTCATGCCGCAAGTTGGTAGAAAAAAGCAAAAGTGATGACTTGTTGCTCGGAAAGAATTTTTTTGAAGACCTAAAAACTAGTGAAACCGCTAAGAAGACTAATTTAAACGTCAAGCGCCAGACCTCCAACACCAGGAAAAAAACCTACAACCCCCGATTCAGTCAATTTCGCAAGAACAGTTACAAAAAACCACAACAATACGAGCAACAGAACTAATGGATATTCAGGTAACGGAAAATTATGCTGGGCGATGATTAAAAAATCATTTAACCCAATGGGAAAAAATTTGTCGCAACCTTGTTGTTATGCAGTGGATAAAAGGGATAAAAATTCCTTTCAAAAGAAAACCCATTCAAAAATTTTGTAAAAACATTCACATTACTATTGAAGAAATGCCCCTATACAAACAATAAATCAATAGGCTATTAAAAATTGGTGCAATTTCAAAACAAAAATCAAAAATTGGGGAACTTCTATCGCCTTACTTTTTAAGGCGAAAACCTAATGGCAAATTTAGATTTATTTTAAATTTAAAAAACTTAAGCACCTTTATAGAAGCCCCACACTTTAAAATCGAAGATTATAGAACTGCCACTCAGTTAATCAGTAAAGAGTCGTACCTAGCTAACATTGACTTAAAAGATGCATATTACCTTATTGCTATTCACAGGAATTACAGAAAATATCTTCGTTTTTCATTCGATAATGAAACATATGAATTTAACTGCCTCCCTTTTGGGTTGAATGTAGCACCATATATATTTACAAAACTGCTAAAACCGGTTGTAACAACCTTAAGAAAACTTAATATTACAATTGTAGCCTACTTAGACGACCTCCTCATCATAGAAAATACTAAAGGAGGATACCAGGAAGCAGTCACCAAAGTCACTAGGTTGTTAAATAGTCTAGGGTTTTTAATTAATAATAAAAAAAGCTCGTTAAAGCCAACCAAAAAACTAACCTTTTTGGTATACACATTTAATACCTCATCAATGACACTGCGTTTTCCCGAAACAAAAACAGAACTTATTTATAAAGATCTCTTGTCATTAAAAAATAACCCGCGATGTACAATAAAACATTTCGCTAGCTTAATTGGAAAACTGGTTGCAGCTTGTCCAGCTGTTACGTACGGTTGGGTACATATCAAAAACTTCGAACAAGCGAAATACAGATACCTTAAAAAATATAAAAAATATAACAAATTTGTTAACCTACCGAACGACTTACACATAGATCTTAACTGGTGGCTAAGGAACATAAAGAATTCGTTTCAAAAAATTGAAATAACAAAAACTTATAACACTGTAATTTACACTGACGTCTCAAAAACAGGGTGGGGGCATATTGTAACGGAACGTCAACTCATGGGTTTTGGGACGTTCGGGAAAAACAAAAATATATAAATGTTTTAGAATTACAGGCAGTTCTATACGCATTAAAATCTTTTGGCAAATATTTCACTTCTTGGCACATTCTTTAAAAATTGATAATAAAACCGCAATTGCTTGCATAAAAAAAAGAGGTAGTGTGCAATTTAAAGAATTAAATAAAATATCTATAGAAATTTGGGATTGGTGTGAAGACAAAAATATATTTATATTTGCATCATATATACCCACAAAGGAAAACACAAACGCAGATTTAGAATCCAGGTCTAAGCACATCGAAACTGAATACGAACTAAAATACAGCAAATTTTCACAAATTTGTAAATGCTTTGGAACACCTGTTATTGACCTTTTTGCTACCAAATTAAATACAAAATGCAAAATTTATGCTTCCTGTGGCCCAGATCCTGAATGCACATATATTGATGCTTTTACATTCAAGTGGGACACATATTTTTATGCTTTTCCACCATTTTCGTTAATATTAAAAACACTAAATAAAATTATCACGGACAAAGCCACTGGCACCCTCGTATTTCCCTACTGGCCTTCACAAAATTGGTATCCACTGTTTAACAAATTGCTCCTTACAAAACCACTTATTTTTGAACCCGAAAAAAACTTGTTACTATCCCCTTTCAGGAACCCGCACCCACTACACAACATTCTTACATTGGCGGTAGGGAAATTATCAGGCAATCTATGCTAAGGAGAAATGTTCCAGAAAGTGCCATCTCAATAATAATCTCAATATCCGAAGGAACTCTAAAGCAATACGATAGCTGCTACCGGAAATGGTGGGATTACTGCAGTGAAAACAATTTTGACATTTTTCAATTTAAATTAGAACATTTCTTAAACTTTATTCAAAAACAAGTCTCAGAACGATTATCTTACTCATCAATTAATATTTACAGATCAGCATTAAACCTGATAAACCCACCAAATTTAGAAGACGAAACCCTCATAAAAAGGTTTATTAAATTCGTATATAACTTTAGACCACCCCAACCAAAATACAAGCTTACCTGGAATCCTCAAATTGTGTTAGGTCACCTAAAAACCCTCTATCCTTTAGATTCGCTAGATTTGGAAAAATTAACACACAAACTAGTAATGCTTCTAGCTTTAACAACAGGACATCGTGTCCAAACTATAACGAAAATCAATCTTGACAATATTAACATAACACCTACTGTTACATATATCAAAATATCTGACAAAATTAAAACCTCAGGACCAAATAGGCTACAACCTTTATTAACTTTCAAAACGTTTCATGAATGTCCAGAACTTTGTGTCGCGTTAACAATTAAATATTACATAGAAAAAACACAACCCTTACGTAAAAACGAAAAATATCTTATCCTCACACACAAAAAACCACATCACAAAGTGACTTTCCAGACAGTCAGTAGATGGCTGAAAGAAACTCTAAAATCTAGCGGTATTGATACAACTATCTTCTCAAGCCATAGTACAAGACATGCTGCCACTTCAGCAGCCTGTCAATTAGGGGTAACAATCGACACGATAAAAAATTCCGCAGGCTGGTCCAGCGCTTCAAATACATTTAGTAATTTTTATAATTTACCAATACTACAAAATAATGAAAACTTTGTCAGTGCAATACTTGACCTAGGTACATGAGTAATTGCAAGATAAGCAAAATACTTACCTGTATAAATGTTTGTTTATATTAAGTACATTAAGCATATCACCTTTTGTTCTAGAGCTTAGAGGCTCAACTTTTTATTAGTATTTAGTCCTTAAAGTTATAATTGTTTCTCTTATTAAAAAAAAACAGCTATGTTCTATTTTTCCATTTATACAATATATAGCAATTTTTGTATTTGTATTTGTTGTTGATGTTATATTATATGCACATATAAATTTCTCAAATCGCACTCTTATTCTTTAAACAGCTACAGAGTGTAATTATCGAAGAAGAGAAGCGAAGGAAAATTAATAAATTGATCGACTTACCTGAAGGAAGGTCAATTTCAATTTTCCGAGCTTCTCTTCTGAAGATAATTACAACCCAGCTCCCCCAAAAAAAGTACCCAAAAGTGCGATTAGAGTTCCGAAAAACAGAATGGTTTGCCTGCCGCTTCTATGATTCACTGGATTGTTTCGGGTTTTTGTTGAATCACTTTAAAAACACGTACCTCGATGGGCCGATAAGCGATACTACAGAGTGTAATTATCTTCAGAAGAGAAGCTCGGAAAATTGAAATTGACCTTCCTTCAGGTAAGTCGATCAATTTATTAATTTTGGAAACTTGCAAAATATTATTTACGGATAACGCATTAATGTTGTATGTCCACTTTGAATATCAAACACGTAGTAAGTCCATCCAATATTTTAAAAACAATTTTTTTAAAGTGCTTTGAAGACAATTCAATTTAAACCAGTCTTAATACATAGCAGAATAATAACTACCAAATTGATTTATTACTGCAAAGTTAATGTCTACAGTTCTCATTACTGATACCCTTACAATAAACATTCACATTGTGTTTTCTCAAAATTAGCTTTTATGGACATGCTGCATGTGTGCTTTAAACCAACGATATTATTTATAATTAGATGAATTAAAGACTGAATAATTACATACTTAAATATAATTACTCAGAGATAACTCTTTAATCATTTAAAATAAGAAAAATCTACAAAGGTAATTGTATACAATCGTTTGTTTACCTGTGAAATGAAATTCCTATCTCCTTTTTCTCGCTGCGACTTCGGCATCTATAAGCACAACAATTCACCATAATTCAGTTCAAAAATAATTCACAATCTCAATAATTTTCACTTAAAAATTCACAAATGAAGCACACGCTGTATTTGCTTTGTTTGCCGCATAAATAATGGCGTCTGCTAAAAATGTGTCACAGAACGCAAGCTCAAAATAAAGCGAAGTGCGGTATCCATATGCTTTCCTAATCTAAGGTTTTGACACGCTATCGGTAGATATTTGGAAGTTAATTGTATGTGTTTTTATTCGTGGTTAATGTGATTTTGTAGATTCAGTTTATTCGCAGAAATCAGCAAGTAGTTTCAAGTTATTGAATTATTTCAGACTCTGACAATAGGGACTTAAAGCAGTTCTAAAAATCACTACGTATCCGTATATATCGAAATGCGCATGTGCAGAAGCGATACGTGGGATTCGTTACGTTACGTGAAATGTATCAATCCGTCACACGTATCTAACGTAACATATCACATTATTGTGTTCCGTAATCGCGTTTTTTAGCGATAAAAGTGATGTTGTATGCTCCAAAATCACAACCTTATTTTCTGTTCATCAATCATAAAAAACATTTCTGTGATATGCGATAATGGATTTAAAAAGAAAAAGATTATTTTACAGTGGCAATGACGACATTATTTTGTTAAGGTAGATATCGGGGTTATATTTTTAAAGTAAAAAATTAAAACACATGAATGGTTACGTTACGTTACAAACGCATTTGCTTTATGCTTCTTTTTGCTTAGTATCTCCTTTACGCTACGTATACGAATAAGGATACGTGATAAATTTTTAGAATTGCTTTATGTCTCTAATTATGAGTTTTCTTCCAGAAGATGTTCCTGGAGCTGTTCTGCAGGACAATGTGTCATTGGAAAACCATTCTGTTTTACATCTCAAAAGGTGGCTAGAATGTAGAGGACTGAAAAAACAGGGAACCAAAGAGGAACTTATAAAAAGGTAAGATATATGTTTCTGTAAATTGATTGTACTAACCCTTACTTTTTGAAGTCCATCTTATTAAGAATAATGAAAAACTCTTCGTTTTACCAAAACTTCCAATATTTATTTAAAAATATATTAAGTTATTGTAAAGATCAGCATGATATAGTTTTTTCCTGGTTTTTCTATATCATTGCACAGTTATACTGATCTTAGAGGGAAGTACATCCAGGATAATCCCTTAGGGCTCATAACATCTAGGCTTTAATATTGTTAAGTCTTATTACTTCCATACTTGGTCTAGCCTTATAACTACCTAATAAACATCAGGTACCTAGCTACAAACAAACAAAATGTAACTTCAATATGTCAATCTGACGATGCTAAGTCTAGCGAAACGGCTGTCATTAAAGTTAATAAAGCAATTTTTTAAATAAATATTGGAAGTTTTGGTAAAACGAAGAGTTTTTCATTATTCTTAATATATGTTTCTGGTTTTGGAAACTTTCAAGCTTTTTTTAATAATTTCTGAGGTAACCTGTAGGTTTCCTATTATTTTCAATTTTGAGTATATAATTTATTTACCTTTAGCATAATATACTTAATATTACAATGCAATAAGTAATAAGTAGATGGAAACTTCATTATTTATTTCAAAGAAAATATACAAAGTCTGATATTTAGTCTAAACTCTGCCTATAAAATATAAGATATGTATTTTCAATTTTACACATTCATATCATCTATTTCATTCTTTCAGGATTCAGAACTGTATACAGGCAGGAAATGACTCCAAAATATTCCTTGGAATTGATGGAGGAAAATGGTATGATGCTAAACGTATTATTCCCCAATTTTTTAACAAAGGACATATCTACACCTATATGATAGGTGAGAATGTAGAAAATGAAGATCCTGATACAGTTGAGGTTATTGAAGATAAAACATACACAACAGTAAAACCATTCAGGAGGGGCCATCAATATGTCAGCAGTCAACATATTAGTGAAGTCCAAGATGGATGTTCTGGAAATGTGTATTTTTGTAAATGCAAATGCTTATCATCATTTCAGTACACTGTAGGAGTGATGTTAAATAAAACATATGGAGCTGTAATGAAAGGTATCTGTGAGTGCAAGCAATCTTCTCTAGGAAAATGTAGCCACATAACAGCTCTCCTGTTATTCATTTGGGAATATGTTCAGAAATTTGGATATACTAAAATTGTCGGAACAAGTAAACCTCGAGAATAGGGGCTAGGATCACAAAAACGCCACCCTGGCGCCATTAAGGAGAAAGCCTATCCAATAAAAAAATACAAAATGAGCCTAAGAGCTTCGTTTGATCCACTACCAACAGATTACATTCATGATCCTGATATAAACCAATTTATTTATAATTTACAGAAAACAAATAATAATCCAATGTTCCTATCTATATTTAAATTAACATATGAAAACTTTAAATATGACCAGACTGAACTTGCAGTAATTCAGCTGCAGACAAAGTCATTTCTTACTAACGTGAGAGAATTTTCTCAGTCTTTCGAAACCAGATTATAAGTATTTTTTGAAAGATAATCAAAAAATTTTAGAAACTGCACTGGTAGTGAATGCGAGATAGGTACCCCTACTTGGCAACCAGCATTGATGGGTATGTGGCACAAGGCCCAGAAGAAGACATTCAATATTTGATTGAAATTAAGTGTCCAAAAGTATTGACAAAGAAAGGTAGTGAAATAATTCTGAAGTGGAATCATCCTCATTTGTACCAAATTCTTTTTTCACTAATAATTTTTGAAAGAGAATTGTGTCATTTAGTTGTTTGGTCTCCAAAGGGAATGCTCGTGGTACTAGTACACAAAAATAAATATATGGATATAGTTGATCAAATAATAGAAAATACACAAAAGTTTTATTGTGAAATATATGTTCCTGAAATATTCACTATGAGAACTGAACATGATTTGTATCCAATTAGTATTGGTAAATAAGTGTATGTTGTGTGGATTTAAATAAAAACAAGCTGTAAATGTTTAGTTTTATTTATAGTAGATACAGTAAGTACAAGTGTGATATGGGTTCAGAATAAATAAAAATTTCAGGAAAGCAAGCAATCTTCAAAATTAACTAGTAAACACACTATGGTGAAAATATTTGATATTATAGGCAGTAACAGTATAGGGCATTTTTTTGAAAGAATTTTGTATGACTTTATTCGACTGATAGCTCTTTCTACATGAACTCTAGATTTAGCAATTTTTTTAGAGATGAGCTCTTCTTCAGCAGTTAATCTTTTGCGTCTCTTGAGAAGTGGAGGAGTATACAATTTGACATTCAGCTCATTTGTTAAATCTTTTATTAAAAATCCTC
Organism: Ophraella communa; assembly: GCA_035357415.1. Taxonomy (NCBI): domain Eukaryota; kingdom Metazoa; phylum Arthropoda; class Insecta; order Coleoptera; family Chrysomelidae; genus Ophraella; species Ophraella communa. Next base: position 13,249,064 of record CM068979.1, on the reverse strand, counting down.
TATCGGCCATGAGAACATCATTTTTTTGCAAAAATAATTTCAAGTCACATTTTTCAAACAACTCTCTATCAGAAATTGCACCTTCAAATCCTTCACTAGCATAAGTTATTGCTCCACTTAGACAAATGCCAACTAAAAATTTTATGGTATTGGAGTGTTTGTAGCTAGAAGATGTGTTACCCTGTTGCTGAAAATCAGAAGGCATTTATTTGTAAAGAAATTTCTGTAGCATTAATTACTAGCGTTATATTACTACCTTCAAAGTTTTTAAAACAAATTGGTACTTGTTTTATATTTCTACCTCCATAAAACATGTCTACCCGAATATCAATGATTTGATGATAAATGAATCCAGTTGTAACATATTCGAGATATATTACTCTTGGTAAATATGTAGAATTCGGTGAACTCTCCGATTTTCATAAAAATTTTATGAGGGGTCTGGGACATTGTAATGAATACGAAAATAAAGTTTTTTTCCGCGGAAACACTAAGAAATAGTAAACAACTTACCAGTTGTAAATGTGGCAATTATATTAAGCTTGAGACCATTTTCGTGTTAAATAAATATTATTAAGATGATTTAAAACACAAAAAACATAAAATTACTATTTGGAAACTTATTTTCTTATTAATTTTGTTGCACAGAATCTTTAACTCTATTGTTTATTTTAACAAACTGTCAATTTTGTCAAAACCTCTTATTGGCCAATTTGGTTAAAACTTGACAATGTTGCCAAGATTTACTATACATACATACATATCGAGTATTTGATAAGAAAAGAGATATACTTTCAGTCAATTTTAATTTTTTCAAAACTTAAGTTTTGGTTTTTGTAGTTTTGAATAGCTAGTTTTTCGTATTGTTTTACTGTGAATTTCAGTCGTTTTCATGTTAGTTTGGTTTTACCGTTGAGTGATAAATACCGTTTATTCGGTTTTATTTAACTTTGAACTTGCGTTTAAAATGAAACTGGCTGCAATACTAATAGAATTGAAAGTTCATGGAGGCATGCAAAAGCCGTAATAACATCCAATGGCCGAAAAAAAGCACATATACCGGGTAATTTAGCTAGGTATATGTTCTATAAACATTGCCATGAATTTTCTTTGAATCGTACAGAAGCCTTTTTAAAATTAGCAGGAAAACTGTACGATCCAAACAAAAATCAATCTCCAGAAATTTGTCCTTCTGATGATGAAGTTTTATTTTGAAATTTTTGATTTTTGTCAAATGTTGTAAATATGAAGGTAAATTTTTTCAACAGGTTGCTGTTGGGATAAAACTAAGTATTTAGAGTTTTTCATTTGGGTTTTTCACTATTTTATTTCAGATATTAAGGTAAGCGATAGTAATTTATAATACACTTTGATCTGTGCCAGTTGGTCGCGAAGAAAATTTAAATGTTTTTGTTTTCTTTATATTTTATGTCTAGTTTAGAAGTTTTTGATATATTTTATTTTATTTACTTTTTAATCTAGTTATTCCTTATGTGTCTTATTTTGACACTTATATTCTGAAAAATGTATTTAAGTTACGGCTTCACTGAATAAATCCTTGATTATTAATTAAAAAGGTATAATATAGCACAATTTATTCAGTGATAAATATTTAACGTTACCATTATTCCTCACAATGGATACCCAAATACTAAAGCCTGGAAAATTCAATGGAATTCCTGGTTCATTGACTTCTGCTAAGGAATGGAAATACTTCCACAAAACGCTTTCAACCTATATGAATAAATCGAAGGTTACTCAAGAGGATGAACTTGATGTATTGAACTATTTGTGCGCCCATCCAACGAACTTTTTGCACGACACTTAATATCCAATCGAAGACAACAAAATGATGAGTCCGTTGACCAATACTTACAAGCTCTCAGAGCTTTGAGCAAGAACTGCAACTTTCAAACTGTTGATGCACAGACATACTGTAATGAGTATATACGTGATGCTTACATAAGTGGCCTTACTTCTTCTCAAATCCGACAACGCATTCTATAAAATGTCACGCTGACCCTTAAGCAAGTTGAAGATATTGCACGGTCCTTGGAGTCTGCCCAAAAGAACTCTGAGTCATACAAAACATTTACTTACGGTTCTAGTTGCAATAATTTGAAATCTACTTTAGATTTTCCAACTTCAAAACTTTCAGAAAGCAGTCAATCCACACTTAACGCTGCTTCTAATCTACAGCGATATCAAAAGCAAACATGTTATTTCTGTGGAGGACGAAGACAAGAATGTCCTGCCTTTGAAGCTATTTGTAAATTTTGTGAAAAGAAAAGTCACTTTCAGAAGGTATGCCAATGTAGATCAAAAGGAACGCCAACTTCCGCTTCAACATTTTTATCTGGTACCACCTCAGCTGCTTCACCAGGAGTGCTCTCTAAAGCTGTAGTTTCTGGACAAGTAAACAATATTAGCTCTAGTATCCTAGTGGACACCGGAAGTTCTGATAGTTTTCTTGACTATATATATGCAAAGGGAAACAACTTCAAAATCACACCTGAGAACCTAAATGTGAAGATGGCCTTCACCTCCTTGCAATCTGGAATTAAAGGATATGTAGTAGTAAATCTCCGTCTCCAAAACGAATTTTATCCTACAACTAAACTTCTAGTAATTAGAAATCTATGCTGTGACGTACTAATTGGTCATGATATTATGAAGCTCCATTCCTCAGTGCAACTTCTATTTGGAGTCTCCAAACCTCCTCTATCTATCTGCAATGTTGCATGTGCAACAGTAGAGCCACCTCGACTTTTTGAACATCTAGTTACAGGCTATCGTCCTATTGCTACTAAATCACGACGCTATTCGGAAGCTGATGAGTTGTTTATCAGATCTGAAATAAGAAAACTAATTCAAGAAGGAATTGTAGAGGAGAGTTCTTCACCTTGGAGAGCTCAGGTTTTAATAACGAGAAATGAGAATCACAAGAAACGCATGTTTATTAACTACTCCCAGACTATAAACAAATTCACTCTACTGGACGCCTACCCTTTGCCAAATATTGAGAAGCTAGTTTCAACCATTGCAAAATACGACGTATTTAGCACCATAGACTTAAAGAGTGCATACCATCAGATACCAATACTTGATTCAGAAAAACATTATACTGCTTTTGAAGCTAATGGAACTCTCTATCAGTTTTGTCGTATTCCTTTTGGTGTCACAAATGGAGTGTCATGCTTCCAGAAAACGATTAATAAAATTATTAGAAAAGAATGCCTTGAAGGAGTGTATGCTTACCTTGATGACATTAGGATTGGTGGAAGAGGTAAAGATGAACATGATAGGAATTTAGAACGATTCCTAAATGCAGCAAAGAAATATAATTTGACGCTGAACGGGGACAAATGCCGATTCAAAATTCAATAACTCTCCTGGGTTATCAAATTTCCAATAAATCTATGCGCCCAGATCCAGAGAGACTTAAACCATTACTAGACATGCCCCTTCCTCTTAATGCAACCATTATGAAACGCACACTTGTGATGTTCTCTCATTACTCAAAGTTGATCTCACAGTATTCCGATAAAATAAGGAGTTTAGTGGACTGTAGAAATTTCCCAATTCGACCAGACTCGCCTGTTGCAAAAGATTTTCAGCTTATTAAGGAAGACATAGCTCAGTCCATGCTCACCACTATTCAAGATGATTTACCTGTAACCGTTGAAACAGATGCATCAGGCTTTGCTGTAGCGGCGATTCGTAGTCAGAATGGACGTCCGATAGCTTTCTTCTCTAAAACTTTATCTGATAACGAAAGACGTCATTCTGCAATAGAAAGAGAGGCTTTAGCGATTATACTAGCATTGAGGAAATGGCGACATTTCTTACTTGGCCGACATTTTCAACTTTTCACAGATCAAGAAGCTCTATCCTATATTTTCAATTCTAAACTAAGAAGCAAAATAAAAAACGACAAAATTCTTAGTTGGCGCCTTGTATTATCTTCCTACTCTTTTGATATCCAATATAGACCTGGGTTTGAAAATCAGTCAGATGCCCTGTCGCACATTTGCAGTTCTTAATATACACAGGAGAAACTTTACGAGCTTCATAAACAACTGTGCCACCCTGGTATTACAAGAATGAATCATTGGGTCAAAAGTAAAAACTTACCTTATGGGATCGATGAAATTAAAAAGATTAACGCTGCTTGCCCTGTTTGTGCAGATATCAAACCAAGATTCTATAGAAATACAGACCAACATTTAATCAAAGCTACATCTCCATTCGAAAGACAACATAGACAAGGCCCCGTGCCTTCCAATAGTCGAAATCGATATTTGCTGAATATTGTCGATGAATACCCTCGTTTTCCTTTTTCATATCCTTGCAAGGACTAGAGTTCAGAAACTGTAATTCAGTGTCTAAATGATCTATTTTATATGTTTGGAAAGCCAACCTACATTCATTCTGATCGGGGAACATCTTTTATGTCGAAGGAACTCATTACATTTTTTCAAGAACGTGGCATTGCTACAAGCAGAACTACGCCATATAATCCCGCCGGAAATGGTTTGGTTGAACGTTACAATGGGATTATTTGGAAATCAATAAACCTAGCACTGAAATCTAAGAAATTAAACATTTCACAATGGGAAAGTGTACTACCAGAAGCTTTTCACTCCATTAGATCTTTATTGAATAAACACTACACATGAGAGACTCTTCACCCACCCAAGAAGAACCCCTAATGGTATAACGCTTCCAGCATGGTTACTTCAGCCTGGGCCCATACTTGTTAAGCGGAATTTCCGAGCCAGTAAATATGATCCCCTTGTTGATGAAGCCGAATTGATAGAAGCTAATCCTCAATATGCTCTTGTCCGTTTTAACGATGGGCGAGAAGCAACCGGATCATTAAAGCAACTGGCCCCTCGTGGGGACTTGAGTTTAGATAGTGGTAGTGAAGCATGCACAGAGTCAGACGCAAAATTAGATTCACCTTGCCAAACTGAACTAGCAATAATTATAATTGAACCAGTACTATAAACTGAACTACCAATTGAACCAGAGTCTTCACCAAACCCTACTACTTCTTATCACCAAAGCGAGCCATCTAGTAGTGGTTCACAAGACCTACATTCATCGCCATCTATAGAGCAAGATGCACAACTTGATACAAGACCTACAAGAAATAGGAGACCACCAAAGTATCTCAACGATTTCTTCACCAGTAAACATAAATAGTTTAGTTTATCAATTCCAGTTATTTATGGTATCAGTGCACTCAGCGAGGGAGAATTATATATATATTATTTACTTTTTAATCTAGTTATTCGTTATGTGTCATATTTTGACACTTATATTCTGACAAGTGTATTTATTGTAAGTTACGGCTTCACTGAATAAAGCCTTGATTATTAATTAAAAAGGTATAATAAATAGCACAGTTTGTTTAAGAATTGTTGCTTTTATTTATTTTACTTTTAAAAAATGTTTTTTTATTATTCATAAATGCATTAAATTTGGTATTGTACGATAGGTTAATATTTCCTACACATTTCAATCATATATTTTATATTTCCTATATAATAACGTATAGTCTTTCCAATATTAATTGCTAAAATCCATTTAAAATTGTCATACAGAGTGACTTAGTTTACTAGGCTTCAAAGTAGAAAGAATGGCATGAAAACGAAACTCTGAATCGTCGTAACCCAGCTCTCTCTAGGAAAGATTATACATTTTACAACATTTGTATATAATACACAAGAATAGCTATATATATTTTTAGTCTGGCAACATGGCAACATCAGTTGGTGATATTTTTACTATTTTGACATATGTCCGAAATGAAGTCAATAATTATGGAATTTATTTATTTAAAACTATATAAATATTAAAGTTGTGGAAAATGATGTTATAAAAAATAATGTATTTGGAAACCATTTGATGCTGCTGAATATGAATTAATTCTTCTATTTATAACAGGTAAGCGTTAGGTTATGTTTATTTTGGGTCGAAATTTTTAGCAATTTTTACTGTTTCTAGTTGTTTCCGCGGAAAAAAAATCATTTTCGTAATAATTGTGGTGTCCTAAATCCCTCATAAAATTTTTATGAAAATCGGAGAGTTCACCGAATTCTACATTTTTTCTAACATAAAAAGTCTTTCTTTGATAATTTTTTCATTGCTTTAACTGGGGACTTACACCTATTATCATATTTTCCATACCTATAAATGAGTTTATCCATCACTTTCTCATTTAAAAAATTATAAAAAGCCTCAAACTGTGATATTGTGAGACCAGTGAAATACTTGAAATACTTTTTATTATTTTTCAGATTGTCAAAAGAAAACTTGTTCCAGGAAGTACTATTAGAAGTTTGAGTGCCGTCTTCAGACATATGTCTTGTCCCATATTCATTTTCTCTTTGGAGAATCCGTGGGTTGTTAGCCATATCTCTATTCAGGAGATAGTCCTCAAAAGCAGGATGGGGAATTGGATTGGACATCTCATTTTTTAACCAAATTCGTCTTTTCTATTTAGTTTATTGACTCCTTTTCGGTATCAATTTATCCAGATCATGTAATTAAATTCAAACTCAAACAAAAGCACAACACAGAACAAATAAAAATCAAAATAGTAATTTAATGATAATTGACAATGATGACATTTCATTACTGAAAACATAACATACGAAAATATCCTACAAAAATCGATTTTTTCCAATATCTAATAAATGAGGCCTTCGTGACACGAAAAACTTTTACAGTGTACAAAATGTGGTAAAAACTATACATTCAAAGTTGAATAGTTCCCAAAAAAAAGGCAGTGGTTTATCCAGGTTTTTTACATTCTATGGTATAATAATGGTATAATACCATTCGCTTTTATGGATCACTTGCCTCAACTTATGGGGTCTATTTGTTATGATTCAGAGGTGATTAAAAATATTAAATGTGGGTGAAAGAAAGCAAGCGCTATTTGTAAAAATATAATTGCCCCAGAAGCTGCAAGCCTAATTTCCAAAGGGATGAGAGAAAACTGGTACTCTCTCATTATTGATGAAACGACCGACATATCAACTACACAATGTCTGGCCATTGTAGCTAGATATTATGTAGATAATAATATAAAAGATAGATTCCTAGGCCTTATACAAGTTGAACAAGCCACTGCAGAAGGCCTTTTTAAAAGCGTTTTACAAATTCTAGAAAAAAATGATATACCTTTGGAAAATATGATAGGCTTTGCATCTGATAATTGTAATGTAATGTACACTTATCCTATTTTTTACAAGTGAGATTCAAAATGAATCAAAAGGACATTTTGTAGTAACATATGGTAAGAGGCCACGTAGAATAGTAGAAATTCTAGAATAAGAGAATGTTTCTAGGTTAGTTGTTATCATGAGTTTGGCATACACGTTGTTAGAAAAATAAAAATAAAATATGATAATAAAACTGGCTATTATTATTACAAGGCGCAGTCAGAGAAGAACTTTATTGAGTCAAAGATGGAAGGAAGATTACCGGAATCAATGAAGTGTGACGGAAATTTAGCTGAAAATTTCAGAAAATTTTATCAGAGTTTTGAAACGTATTTGATTGCAACTGAGAGAGATGAAAAGTTTAAGGTAAAAATTGCTTTGTTTTTAAATTTAATTGGATCAGAAGGGGTTGATATATATAACATATTGAAAATACCACAACCTAATAAGTTTGATAGTGTAATATCAGAATTTAAAAAATATTGTGCCCCTAGAAAAAATAAAACATATGAGCGTTTTGTTTTCAACAAAAGAAATCAAGGAACAGATGAACCCTTTGATAATTGAAGACATGAATGGATGAAGGGGACATGATACAATTTGTTAATTTTTAGAAAATGGGCAACAAACTTTTGTTACTTATTTTTGAGATATGAGTTTGTGGCTATTATTTTAATAACTTTAAACTCCTTCATTCTTAGCTTAATTAACATGAACTTAGACATATAAAAAACAGATGAATGATATATTGTATCACAATGCTATTTATTACTAAAAAACTAACTTATAATTTTGAAATTCAGCAAGATTAGTTTTGGTGAACAATATTTTGATAATAGTATCGATATTCTGGTTTAACAAACCTTATCTGTTCTTGTATATTAGCTTTTTTCTTCTGAAATGGTTCCATACTTTCTCCCAACACGTGCAACTTCAATATTATCTTCTATTTGTCCTTTTCTTTTTAATATATTGTTACAGTTCGATTTTCGGTTGGGTTAGATAAGAAAGAAAGAAATAAAACAAGTACATTTACATCGATATTTTAAAAATAATTCCACTACAATAATATTAAAAGCTGTGGTTTCTCAATATTTTTCTAATTTAGGCAACACTTTTAGCATACAAATGTAAAATGTACCTTATTATATAGGAAATATAAAATATATGCTTGAAATGTGTAGGAAATATCAACCTATCGTACAATACCAAATTTAATGCATTTATGAATAATAAAAAATATTTTATAAAAGTAAAATAAATAAAAGCAACAATTCTTAAACAAACTTCTAAACTAGACATAAAATATAAAGAAAACAAAAACATTTAAATCCTCTTCCCGACCAACTGACACAGATCAAAGTGTATTATAAATTACTATCGCTCACCTTAATATCTGAAATAAAATAGTGATAGTGAAAAACCCAAATGAAAAACTCTAAATACTTATTTTTATCCCAACAGCAACAATAGATAAAATAAACATAAACAAAAAATAAGTCGGAAAATAAATAAAAAATAAACCTTCATATTTACAACATATTTGACAAAAATCAAAAGTTTCAAAATAAACCTTCATCATCAGAAGGACAAATTTCTGGAGATTGAATTTTGTTTGGATCGTACAGTTTACCTGCTAATTTTAAAAAGGCTTCTGTACGATTCAAAGAAAATTCTTGGCAACTAGCTATTCAAAACATACATTTTAACAAAATTAAAATCGACTGAAAGTATATTTTTCTTATGAAATACTCGATATATGTATAGTAAATCTTGGCAACATTGTCAAATCATTTGAAGTTTTAACCAAATTGGCCAATAAGAGGTTTTGACAAAATTGACAGTTTGTTAAAATAAACAATAAAGTTAAAGATTCTGTGCAACAAAATTAATAAGAAAATAAGTTTTCAAGTAGTAATTTTACTTTTTTTGAGTTTTAAATTATCTTAAGAATGTTTATTTAACACGAAAATGGTCTCAAGCTTAATATAATTGCCACATTTACAACTGGTGATAGGTTATGTTTACTTTGAACCTACATTTTTAACAATTTTTACTATTTCTTAGTGTTTCCGCGGAAAAAAACTTTATTTTCGTACTCATTACAATTTCCTAGACCCCTCATAAAATTTTTATGAAAATCGGAGAGTTCACCGAATTCTACATATTTACCCTAAATTTACCTAAAACAAAAGAAAAACAACTTTTAAAATATCAAAATAACGTTGAGTAATAAGTTAATACTCCTTTCTTAATTTTAAATAATTAAATACTATAATTAGTTTATATAGGAAAACACAATAAAGTCGCTAAATAATAAAAAATTACTTACCAGATATTAAAAATACTTTTCTATAGTCCAATAACGCAAATCACATAAAAGAAATAAATCTTCATTTGTTTATGTTCGTTGATATACCAGTTTAGTACCACTAATGAGGCCTAATTAGCAGAATTTTTAAAAACTACAGGTACCTATTGCGGTACTAGCAAAATATTCTTTTTAAACTGATAAAGTAGCATTGAATTAATTTGGCAATATATAAATATTAGTATTAATTTAAAATAAATTAAAATAATAATAATATAATCTTATAACTTTTTGTTAATTACAAGTGTACTTAGAGTACCCTAGAATAGTAGGTACTCAGTACTATTTTATTATGTTGGCTATCATCTTTTTGGAATTTTGAACAAGACGGGTAGGGGAAAAGAAAGCCAAAGAGGGCATTCTTCGACAAGGTAATTGGAAGGTCGAGTTGAATATAATTTTGGTATAGTGACGTTATTTTCATAAGTGGATTTTTATCTTACTACTCTTAGGAGGATTATTTTGAAAAGCAAGTTACTTTTCATTTTCGGTGGAGTTTGGTATTGATTGATATTGGTTTTCGTCCGAAAATATTTCCTTTAGAGAAGGGATTACGCAAATTAAACAAGACCTCTACAAATAACTAATTTGAGAACTATCCAAATCATAAAAAAAACCTATATTGAGGGTGAGTACTTACACATAATACTTTTTTTATTGTAAAACCAGTAAATTTCTTTCAATCTTATTTAAATTGCTTACTTTTTTGGTTTTTTTGTATTTCTCGTCAATGAGTAGTTTTATATCACTTTCTTTACGTTGTCAAGTTAAATTTCTGTAATTATGAATTTTTGAAGCATTTTGCTATCAAATAAATTTTAATTTTAACATTGTATATTAATTTAACGGTTGTAAATTATTAATAATTGAGCCTAATAAAAAAAATATAGAACAATCATGTTTTTTTAGTAACGAAAAGAATATAATTTTTCTATGCTTTTTTTTGTATCTTTTCTCCATTATTAAAACGATAACTCCACAACAGAGTGTAGCAATAGTTGTCCCAAAAAGGCAGGAAGCCAATTTGCAACACTATAACTCCTCAAAAGAGATCCCGGCTAAGAGACTCTCTCCAGGGGGTGGTTCGACTCCAAGTTAATGCTCACTATAGGAAGGATTGTGATGTATAAGTAAAAAGGGCGCCACTATCTTTTGAACGATTAAGCAAAAAACTATACAAAAACTAAGGTGAGAAAGATAGAAACACCTTGTAATTACTTTAATTAAACAAATGAAGAAGCTACTTGAAATGAAATACCGGCCACGCTACACCCTTAAGACTTATAGTCTAAGGTATACAAATGAAACTGTTTGTTAAAGCTATTGTTTATTTATTGAGAATATAAGTACTTGCTGATAGTGAACTGGAGTTGTAAAAAAAGGACTTAACTTTGAATGTCTGTGCTGTCTAGAAGGGCGGCTTCAGCTTCTTTATGGATGGATAAAAGTTTCTGTGATGGTTCTGGCTGCTCGAAATATAATAGTACCTATTCCTATCTCAGAAGTGGTTCGAAGGGCTGTCTACACATAGGCGGCAACTGGGCTCTAACTTGGATTAATTGTAGCTTGGCTTCAACTTGGAGATGTCAGGCTCCTACTTAAGGATGATTTAACTGTAGCTTGGCTTCAACTTGGAGATGATTTAACTGTAGCTTGACTACAACTTAGGGGTAATTTTCACTCCAACTTAGGGGTAATTTTCACTCCAACTTAGGGTAATTTTCACTCCAACTTAGGGGTAATTTTCACTCCAACTTAGGGGGTTGTATCTTTCGTCAACCAATTTGGGAAATTTCACAAGCTGAGATACAGACGCTTCAGTTCGCCTGTTAGTCGTCGAGGAAAAGGAAGGATCGTTGCCTTGCGGGTCGTTTAAATAGATTTGCTCAAGACGGAATTTGTGTTTTATGTCAGTTGTCAGCGTTCTTTATTTGGCCTCATTCAAACAGATAAATAGTTAGCGTCTATAAGGGGTGTCTTGTTTACAGTGGCATTAACAGTAAATAGGGTCGGTTTTAATGGTAATAAGAGCGGTATCGTTTACGGTCGATAATAGTGCACGGTGACATGACGATAGACATGTTACAGTTTTTATTTTTGGATTAAAAAGGACCGGTTTAGTTGTCAAAGATAACAAATATAGGAAGCCGACGCTGGACCAACCGCAAGTTTTTTTCTGCTCATTTTTATTTTATTTTTTTTTACATTTTAATTAAACTGGTTAAATTCACTTGTTTGTCTGTGATTCTTTATTATTAATATATATTTTTGTAATAGCATATTGTTAACCGTTGCACCTGAGCTCACGCGAAGCGTATCGTAATCGCACGTTGTTAATATTATTATTATTATTATTATTATTTTTTTTTTTTTTTTTTTTTTTTTTTTTTTTTTTTTTTGTCGCCGGTATAGCCGGGTATTCCAGTTACAGTCGGTCAGACGGACAAGACTGTTGTGGATGTCTACTCTAAAAATGTTCGGACAATATTTGTTGCGTCCAGGATGACAGATTTCTGCATCAATCGGTATGTCGAGTCAGGAATACCTATATCTTTTAGTGCATCTTTTAGATTTTTGGGAATCAACCCCATACAGGACAAGATGACAGGAACAACTTTTACTTTTTGTAGCTTCCATAATTCTTTTATTTCTCTTCTTAGGTCATCATATTTATTGATTTTTTCATGATATTTAATATTTATATTTAAGTTATTTTGGATAGATATGTCAATAAGAAGGGCTTCTTTAGTCTGCTTGTTTATAACTGTAATATCTGGTCTATTATGGCGCATCGTAGTGTCTGTCATAATAGTTTTATCCCAGTATATTTTGACCATTTCGTTTTCACTTACTGGTGGAGGTTTGTATTTATAATATGGCTCGTTGTTCTCAGGGGCAAGTTTATATTTTTTAATTATTTCCAAGTAGACTATTGCGGCAACTTTATTGTGACGTTCCATGTATTTACTTTCTGCTAAATTTTGACAATTGGAAAGGATGTGTTCTACTGTCTCTTGGTTTTTTCCGCACTTTCTACACTTATCGGTCTGTATTTCTTCTTTTAGGATGTATTTTTGATAGTTCCTTGTTTTTATAACTTGATCTTTGTATACCTATCATAAAGCCTTCCGTTTCTGGAAAAAGCGTTCCTGATTTAAGCCATTGATTGGATTTTGCTTGGTCTATTGTGTCCTGTTTAAGTTGGTTGATGAATCGCCCATGCAGTTGTTTGGACCTCCAGTATTCTATTTTGTTTTCATCTGGTTCAATTACAAATGGTTTAAAGTTTTCTTCACTTAAATTGAGGTGTATATCCTATATCTGCCTTTACTATGGTTTGGTGGTTTTCGTGTTGTTGGAAAAATTTTCTTAGTCCTTCTATTTGTTGACTGCATGCTACAACGACGTCCTTTATTCCACGACCTCCTTTTTTCTCTGGGTAGGGTTATTCTTTCCACAGACGCTTTCGGATGATGTTTTCTATGCTTCGTAAGTTCTGTTCTAATTTTTCTGTTTATTGCTTCCAATTCAGTTTGTGACCATTTAACTATACCAAAGGAGTATTGAAGAGCGGGGATGGCATAACTATTTATAGCTGTGGTCAAGTTCCTTGAATTCAGATAAGATTTTAAAAGTTTTTGAAGACGTGTTTCGAATTCGTTGGTTAACATAGTTTTTATCTGTTTGTGTTCAATTTTATTGGTTTGAAGGATTCCCAGATACTTATATGGTTTATTGGTCATGGCTTCAATAAATTTTCCTGGTTCTAACTCGATGGCCGTCTCTTCTTTGATTTTTTCCCTTATGAACTGTTACAGTTTGGCACTTTTTCATTCCAAATGACATTCCAATATCTGTACTCCATTCATAAAGGAGTTTTAGATTGCTTTCCAGGTGTTTTTTATTTGCCGCATATAGTTTTATATCATCCATGAAAAACAGGTGGCTTATTATTTTTGAGGTCCTTCCAGCTTTAACATTGGCTCCATATCCTGTTCGATTTAAGCCGCTCGATAAGGGATTCAAGCATAGGCAAAACCAGAGTGCCGATAGTGAGTCTCCTTGAAATACTCCTCTTTTGATGTTTATGTATTCAGTTTCCATTGTAGTTTGACTCGTATTGATTACTATTGCTGTTTTCCATTTCTTCATAGTAGTTTTTAGGAAATTGATCAATGTAGGATGTACTTTGTATATCTCCAGAGTTTTAATAAGCCAGCTATGGGGCACCGAGTCGAATGCTTTCTGGTAATCTATGTAGGCCATATGCAGGTTTCTGTTTTTCTTTCTTATTTGTTCTAATATAACATTATCAATGGTTATTTGTTCTTTGCAGCCCAAAAATTCTCTTTTGCATCCTTTTTGTTCTTCAGTAAGAATGTTGTTGTTTTCCAAGTATGTATATAATTTATCACATATTGCTGCTGTAAAGATTTTGTACATTGTAGGGAGGCATGTGATAGGTCGGTATTGGGATGGATCTTTTATTTGTTCAGATTTGGGTATTAGATATGTTGTTCCACAGCAAAGGAAATTGGGCAGTGTTTTTGGATCCCTAAGCGCGTTGTTAAATTGATTTGTTAGGTGAGGGTATATGGCCGTCAGTTTTTTATACCAAAAGTTTTGAATTCCATCATTTCCTGGCGCCTTCCAGTTGGCCAGTTTCTGTATTACCTTTTTTAGGTCTTGTTCCGTAAATGTTATTTCTTCCATTTGAATATTGTTGGTATTTTGTGTTTCAGCTTCGATCCAAGGTGTATTGTCTTGGTGTTTTATTTCCTTGGACCATATCTCTTCCCAAAATTTCTGCAATTCTTCTTTTTTAGGTGAATCTCGTTTAGGATCATGGTTCTTATTAAGTGATCGATAGAATTCCTTCTGATTTTTTTCAAAGAGAACATTTTGTGTTTTTCGTTTATAGCTTTCTTGATATCTTCTTAGCCTTTTTGAAAAGACGGCTAGTTTTTGTTTTAGTGTATCCAGGAAGTCTGCAATTATTAGTTTTATTTGGTTTTCTGTTTTATTTTGTAACTGTTTTTTTAGTTCGGCTGGTATTGTATTTAAAAGTTTCTTTGATTTTTGTCCTCTCTCTAGTTGTTGTGTCCTTCCAATGTCTCTTCTTAGAGTTTCGATTTTATTACATAATCTTTGTTCCCACTTTGGTATTTCCCTTGTTTTAGTTCTAAAGGTTTTTATTGGTTTTTGTTTATTGGTCTCAATTGTTGTTAGAGCTGCGCAATATATGTGTAATTGTAGTTCTTCGAGATCCATAGTAGCATCTACATTCTGCTTAATGTTTTCATTGGCAGTCGCAAGTATTAACCGCGTGCTTGGAGTGTATATTATTATTATTATTATTATTATTATTATTATTATTATTATTATTATTATTATTATTATTATTATTATTATTATTATTATTATTATTATTATTATTATTATTATTATTATTATTATTATTATTATTATTATTATTATTATTATTATTATTATTATTATTATTATTATTATTATTATTATTATTATTATTATTATTATTATTATTATTATTATTATTATTATTATTATTATTATTATTATTATTATTATTATATTATTATTATTATTATTATTATTATTATTATTATTTATTGTCTGGCCGGCCCCAGGACCGCTACCGTATGCGGAAACGGTACAGCCAGTGACGCCAGCTGTCCGCTGTCCCTTTCCCTTCCTCTTCCCTTTTCCTTTCTGTTCCCAGGTACAGATTCGCAAGCGTTGCGGTGACTCCGGGAGTGCCTACGAACCGGCCGGTCTTCTCATCCGACTCCGACTCTGCCGACGAGGAACCGCGACGTGTTGTGAGGAACCAGCCACTTCGGGCCCTGATCAGGTAGTGTATGGTGGATGCAAGATGTCGGAATCTGCATTGCCCCGGGCGAGCTCCAGTCCGTCCGCGTATTCCGGGATTGGTGAAGCGAAGGTCAGGCCTCAGGGAACTGGGGTAGGATTCAAGGATCTGAGGGTATACCCGTTCCTGGCTATTTCGGCCCGCCCCTCCATACACGAAGCGCTGGCGAACTACAAATTATGTCTTTATCAAATGTAGCTAGAGAAACGGCGAAAAGTATAGAGGAGACTCACGTCACGAAGTTGAGAGGTCGGGAGGAAGAACAGTTGAAGATATGCAAGGAGGCTATCAAGAAAATGAAGGTCGCGATGGCAAGGCAGAAGAACATCTCCATGGATGTCAAAAACGGTTTGAAAGAACTGGAAGAAGCCATCGACTCCATCGAGTTCTACAGAACTAGTTGGAAACAGGCCGAAGCCGAAGAAGTTGCAGGAAAGAGCGTCACGGCTTCCACTGGCTCGAGGCACTCGATTGCGGGCAGCAGCAAGGAGGAAGCTAAGCAGAAACCGGGTGAACAGCCATCCGAGAACCCTGGGCAACAGAATCGCGCAGACAAGAAGAAGCAAGCCCGAAAACAGAAGGTAGCTGCAAAGACTGTCACAGACAACCGACAGCAGAAAACGGTTGGTGGCAACAAAAAGGAAGGTGACCAAAAGAGAAAGCAGAAGACGCGGCAGGCAAAACCGCGACTGGATGCTCTCCTCGTAAAGCCGACACAAGGCAGATCGTACGCCGAGGTGTTACGAGAGCTACGTGGAAACGCGAATCCAGAAGAGACAGGCACTGTTATAAGGTCGGTGCGAAAAACACGAGCGGGTGACATGCTACTAGAGTTAGGACGTGACACCAAGGATAAGGAAGGCTTCAGCAGCAAACTGAAGCAGATTCTAGGTGAGAAGGCCAACATCACCACAATAGAGCCCAAAACCACGCTGGAGTTTAGGGACCTAGACTGCCTGACAACGACGGAGGAAGTCCGAGAAGCAGTAAACGGCAGATTAGGAGAGGCTAGCGGCGAAGCAAAGATCACCCTCACCAAGCCCAACGGCAGAGGACTGACAATGGCTATCGTTCAGTTGAACGAACGTCAAGCCCTCAAACTACTAGAGGCAGGTAAGATAGGGATCGGCTGGATCAACAGCAGGATCAGACGCAGGGTGGAAGTCACCCGATGCTTCAAATGCTTCGGATACGGTCACCGCCAGACAGCATGCCCAGGTCCAGACAGGAGAGCTGAAGGTCTTTGCATTAACTGCGGGGATAAAGGCCATCAACGAAAAGATTGCAAGAGTGCTGCAAGGTGCTTCCTCTGCACAGGCGAACCCACTAGTCGGAGCCATGTCCCTGGGGCCGGCGCCTGCGCGACATTCAGGAAGGCACTAGAACAGGCAAGGAAAAACAAATGACCAAGATTCTTCAAGGTAACATTCATTGAAGCAGAACGGCAGACGACCTCCTCATCCAACTTCAACTGGACACCGGAGCCGATCTGCTATTTATTAGCGAACAGTACCGGGACAAGGAATGCGCCGGGTGGTACAGGGACACACTCGGCACCGCAGCTTTATGGATCCCGGACACGACTAGGATCGTTGTTGAAAACCATGGAACCGGGAGCGGATACGTGTGGGCAAAGTGCGGCACTATCACCTACGTGAGCTGCTATCTCACACCAAACGAACCGATAGCGGACTTCCAGGGCAAGCTTGACAACCTGGAAGATGATCTACGGGAAATGAGAGGACCCATAATCCTGGGAGGAGACGTCAACGCCAAAGCCGTGGAATGGGGTATGAAATACACCGATTCACGAGGGAGACGTATATTGGACATGGCGGCCAGACTGGGACTCAGTGTAGTGAACGTGGGAGACACAACCACGTTCAGAAGGCTACGGGGAGACGATACCCGACATCACACTGGCCTCGGAGGACATTGTGCGGGACATCGTCGACTGGAGGGTCATGGAAGACTACACCGGAAGCGACCACCAGTACATAAGCTACAGCTTGGCAAGAGACCAGCTGATCAGGCGAAACCCCGCTCCGTCAGGCCCTCGATGGAACGTGGCGAAGTTGAACGAAGAAGCCTTGGCTCTTGCCATAATCCAGGGAAAGGACGCCGTGATGGAATGCCCCGGTCCGGCGGAAGCAGTTGCGGATGCGACTATGACTCTAATACGTCGGGCCTGCGACGCTTCTATGCCAAGGAGGAGAAAAACCCGGGGGAATAGAAGATCCGCATATTGGTGGAACGACGAGATCGCGACTCTCCGAAAAAGATGCTTGCAGCTTAGACGGAGGATAAAAAGAGTGAGACGACGAGATCCGAACGCGGCAGAACTAGAGACGGAAGACTTTAGGAACGCCAAGAGAGATCTTAAGAACGCCATCTACAGAAGTAAGAAGCTCAAGTGGGAGGAGCTGAGGCAGGACGTAAATAGTGACCCCTGGGGCCTGGGGTACAAACTCGTCATGCGGAAGCTCGCGGCGAAGTCGGCAAACCCGGTCCTCGAACGAGATCGAATGCGAAACATCGTTGACACCCTGTTTCCTACTCATCCGGAGCGGACTGCAGAAATGGAGGAAGAGCCATTGAACGACATCCCGCTTTTCAGCGAAGATGACTTGACAAGAGCGGCCAACTCTCTACAGAACAGGAAGGCACCTGGACCGGACGGAATTCCAGTGGAGGCCCTCAAAGCTGTGGCACGCGTTTGTCCCGAGCTACTCCTGAATATGTACAACCGTTGTTTAACAGAAGGAGCTTTCTGCAAGAGATGGAAGGTACAACGCCTAGTGCTAATAAGCAAAGGGAAGGGCGATCCGACCACAGCCTCGGCACACAGACCGCTATGTATGCTGGACACGGCCGGAAAGCTACTGGAAGGACTGCTCAAGACGCGACTAGAGAGCAGTATTGACGACGCGGGAGGCTTGTCCATCAGACAGCATGGCTTCAGGAAGGGCCACTCCACGGTCGACGCCGTAGCGCAGGTGGTGGAGACCTTCGAAGCCGCTCAACGGGGAAATCATTATGCGAGGCCCCTGGTGATGCTAGTTACGTTGGACGTAAGAAACGCCTTCAACTCGGCGAGGTGGGACGTCATTTTGGACGCCCTCCGCACCAAGTTCAACACGCCACCCTATCTACTTAGGATGGTACGCAGCTACTTAAGCGATAGACAGTTGATCTACGACACAGCAGGCGGGCCGTGTACGAAGAAGATAACAGCGGGAGCAGCACAGGGGTCCATCTTGGGCCCAGACCTATGGAATGTGTCCTACGACGGGATCCTCCGAATGGAGCTTCCGCAAGACGCGTACCTGATAGGATACGCAGACGACATAGCGGCAGTCATCCTAGCACGTGACGAGGTGGATGCCCAGAGAAGGCTGAACCAGGTAATGCGAAGAGTAAGTAGATGGATGGACGAACACGGCCTGGCCCTGGCAACGGAGAAGACCGAGGTCGTTCTACTGACCAGGAGACGAACCCCTAGGGAGATCGAGATGACAGTGGATACGGAAATCATATCCACCAAGACTTCAGTGAAATACCTCGGACTGCGGCTGGACAGCAAGATGACCTTCTGGGAACAGATCAGGACATCGAGCGACAAGGCTGCTGAGGTAACAACGAAGCTGAGTCGACTTATGGCGAACATAGGAGGACCAACGGCAAGTAAACGCCGGCTATTGATGACCGTCACCCATTCCATACTATTGTATGGAAGCGAAATCTGGGCTGACGCTTTACAGCAAGACAAGTACAGGAAACGGATGGCTTCAGTACAACGACGGGGAGCTCTCAGGATCGCCAGCTCATACCGGACGGTTTCCGAACCGGCGGTGCTGGTGATTGCGGGAGTGACACCGATAGACCTATTGGCACAGGAAAAGAGGAAAGTCTACCAGACTCGAGGAGAGGTCGGCGCAAGACAGGCACGGGCGGATGCTAAAGCCCTCACACAACAAAGCTGGCAAGAGCGCTGGCAGAACGAGACGAGAGGCCGCTGGACGGCCAGACTCATCCGCAACATCGCGGAGTGGATGGATCGAGACCACGGTGAGATAAACTACTATATCACCCAGTTTTTCAGCGGACACGGGTATTTCAACGCATACCTGACTAGAAGGGGTAAAGTAGAGGACGCGGCATGTCAATACCAGGACTCTACAGAAGACGATGCTCACCACACCTTTTTCGAGTGCGAGAGGTGGAACGAGTATAGACAAGCGCTACAAGAAGAAGTAGGACCTTTGACGCCGGATAACGTCGTGCAAACGATGCTGTCTGGAAGCAACCACTGGCAGAAGATCGCCGTGTTCGTCGAGAAGGTGCTCAAGGAGAAGAAGAGCGAGACCCAAGCAATGGAGGCAGCCAATCGCAGCTAAATACGAGGTGCCATCCTGAAGTAATGCAACCAGCGGTTCCGGGATGGATTCTACACTTGAGAAAGTGAGGTTTTTTAGTGGGTGCAAGCCCCACACACCGGGGACAGGTCTCGTCCCTGATGGTGCGTTAGGCATTTTTCCTCACCCCAAAAAAAAAAAAAAAATTATTATTATTATTATTATCATTATTATTTATTTATATTATCGTATTCTATCTTTCCTTCGAATTAATTTTTTTCACCATTTAATAATATAGTTTTGTTGTCAACCGGCCCACTTGTTGCAAGTCAATTAATTATATATAAAAGTCTTTTGGCATTTTGGAGACATTTTTGGGCTAAATTTTATTTAGGGTATCTACAAGTCGTTTACCTCTTGACATTTTCGTAAAAATATATTACACATTTATGTACTTGTTTTATTAAACCAAAAATAAACAATAACCGCCACGCCACGCGTTCGACTCAGCAATTAAACACGATGCGACATGAATGAAAGAGACAACTACATAACATAACATCTTCATTCATTGCAGCGCAGCGTGAACACATTTTAGCCGGCACTTATCTCCTTCATTCACTCCAGATAATTATTGTTTGGAATCATTTGAAATTAAAAATTACATTAAGTGCCCATGTTACTTTCATTCAACGTGGTAACATTTTTTCTTCGTACATAACTCCTTCATCACATTCTAATTCTGAAAATAACCTTTAAACGCGAAGTTTTAAGGTCTAATATGGTTTTTACGCACATAACACCTTCATTCAATGTAAAAACTCAAAAATCTTAAAAATGTTACTCAACCCCTTCATTCACTAATGTCTTCAATTACTTCAGTGATTTAAAAAAATTAATACAAAGTTGTGAATATGAAACACAAGAAGACAGTATTTTAACAGATAGATTAATTTTGGGGACTAATAATCCGTCAGTGCAAGAAAAGTTATTAAACACATCAAAAATAACACTCGAAACAGCAGTGGATATATGTAGGAATGCTGAAGTAACAAAAAGGCAGTTGGAATCAGTCAGAAACAATGAAAATGTAGAAATAAATATGATAAAGAGTAAAAAAAGAAAGCAAAAATGAGCAAAAATTTTTGTGTAAAAAATGTAAAGGTAAACATGGTTTTGCACAATGTCCAGTCTTTGGGAAAAAGTGTTATAAATGCGGTGGATTGAATCATTTTGGTAATACTTGTTCTGTAAAAAGCTTTAGACAGCAAAAAGCTTAGATGATAAAATTAGAGAACAGGTTAGCATTTTAAAACATAATAAATATCAAAAACAGTTAAGTAAATTAGAAAAATTAATAAATATACAACACAACACTACACATTATACACAACACAATAACACAGTAAATACTCACATACCAGTACATTTTGCTCCTCGGTTCGCAAATCTATCAGACACTATTTTTTCAAATAATGAAAATACATTTTTAAGTAAGGGTTTAAAATATTGCATACCTCCTAAATTTACTAATAATATAAAAGAAATTTTAGCCACATATTCTGAAATAGCTTTGAAAACTAAATCAAATAATTTTATTTATGAAAAAATGCAAATAGCAAAGCTCATTAGAGATATAAAACCAAACAAATTTAAAAGTCGAAGTATTAAAAATGACATTTTAGCTTTAAAATCAATCAAAAATAAAGTAGATGAAAATAACCTAATTATAACAAAATCAGATAAGGGTAACTCAACAGTAATTTTAAAAAAAGATTATAAATCTAAAGTGAATGATTTCATAATGGCAAGTAATGTCAAAATTCTGAAAAACGATCCTACTCAAAAATTTTCTAACCAAATAAGAGAACATGTAAATCATTCAAATTACCTATTTAATGATTTCGATAAAAAATACCTAGTAAATAAAAATCCTCAATGTCCTGAATTATATGGAACAATTAAATTACATAAAGAGTCAAAACCAATTAGACCTGTAGTTTCGTATGTTAACACTCTTAATACTAAAGTAGCTAAAAAATTAAATAATATTCTAAACAATTATGGTTACACATCTAAATATTCAGTACAAAATTCATTAGATTTGATCAAAAAATTGAATAAATGTAATTTACAAAATAATACTACATTAGTATCGTTTGACGTAACTAATATGTTCTCAAAAATACCTCCTAAAGAATGTATAGTTCTAGTTAAAAAGCTGTTAGATGAAAGAAATATCCATCCAGGTATAATATCAGACATAATTGATCTATTTGATGTATGCATTAGTCAAAATTATTTAACTTTTGGTAACAAAGTTTATATTCAAAATGAGGGTCTGCCCATGGGAAGTCCTATTTCTCCAATTTTAGCAAATATATTTATGGATAACAAAATCTTTAATTCTAGTTATAAAAAAAAAATGTATTTTGGTATAGATATGTCGATGATGTGTTAGCAGGTTTTGTAGGTAGCGAGCGACAGTTAGATATATTTTTTAATTATATTAATACCTTGCATCCTAAAATTACTTTAGAAGTTGAACAAAATAATTCAATTAATTTTATAGATTTAAGAATTGAAAAAGTTAATAATTCATTAAATTATTCAATATACAGAAAACCTACACAAAAAGATGTAACCATACCATATAATTTAAATAATCCACTATCGCATAAATTAGCAGCTTATAATTCCATGATACATAGAGCATTTTCAATTCCAATGAACAAAAATAATGTTAATGAAGAAATTGAGATCATAAAACAAATAGCTACATCTAATGGCTATCCAATACATTTGATAAATAAAATAATTAATAAGAAAGAACAAAAAGTGTCACTAGAACTAATATTTCCAAAACAAACTAAAGAAATTAAAACCTATAAAAGTATTACATATTGTGGAAATATTTCCAATAAAATTTCAAAAATAATATCTTCGGCAACATCAGCATTAATATAATTTAAAACAGAAAATAATATTGGAACAAAATTGTTAAATGTGAAAACAAAATTTCCAAAATTAAAAAAATCTGGTGTTTACAAAATTAATTGTCCAAAATGTAATTCAGTATATATAGGTCAAACACAAAGAAATTTTGAAGTAAGATGTAATAAACACTTGGATTACAACAACCAGATAAGTCAAACTAATAAGTCAAACTATGCAAAACACCTACTGGAACATCCAAACTCACTTATACAAACCAATGACATTCATATACTACACATTGTGATAAAAAACAAAATTTAGATTTTCTAGAAGAACTTGAAATTAAAAGACATCTAGCAGATCAACAGTTTAAAGTAGTTAATGAACAAATAAATCTTGGAAGTTCTCCACTATTAAACTGTTTACTTTGATTGAGTCTTCATTTTATACATAGATAAGACATTATTGTAACATAAATATATTAAGTTATTGTAAAGATCAGCATGATATAGTTTTTTTCCTGGTTTTTCTATATCATTGCACAGTTATACTGATCTTAGAGGGAAATACATCCAGGATAATTCCTTAGGGCTAATAACATCTAGTCTTTAATATCTTATTACTTCCTTAATTGGTCTAGCCTTAACTACTTATCAACATCAAGTACCTAGTTACAAACAAACAAAATGTAATTTCAATATGTCAATCTGACGATGCTAGTTATAGCGAAACAGCTGTAATTGAATTTTAAAGCGAATTTTTCGAATAAATAGTGGAAGTTTAGTTTAATCGTTCAGTTATTTATTGTTCTTAATAAGATGAACTTCCACAAAGGAAAGGTTAACACAATCAAAGTTAAAGAAGTTACAAGACGTGAAGATAAATTTGATGGTGATTCAACTGATGAAGACTTATATGTGCATTCAATAAAGAGAGTTGGGGAAGTCAACAGTTTGAGGAGAACAGAATGGATTGAAACAATACAAATTTATAATAAGGAGATTGAATTTAAAATGCATACCGGTTGGTTTTCCTCTTTATCAGTTAGTGGACTGTATTATATTTTTATGTTGTGGGAAAACCTCTTGTAGAACAGAACTATTGATTCGCCATTCCGCGTGGTTACTGCTCTGATATTTGAATTGATAACTCAATTATACAGACAAAAAAAAATGTTTTATTAATTTTTTAGACACAATGACAAATCTCTCATTTTTAATAATAAAACGTCAAAAATCAAGTAAAACAGTCGTTTCTAAGGAAACAAAATGCATTTTTAAACGGAGAGCAAACATACCGCCGACCTTGAAATAATCTAGAATTATTTTAAATTAAGTACTATTAGATTACATGTCAACGGGTAAAATACACACTTTTGTTAGGCTACGTTTAACAGTTCCCTTTGGCGTTAAAACACTCACAACACGAACAAGTCCGTCGTTGCCAGGATGAATTTCGCAAATGCGACCACGAGGCCATTGGTACACAGGAACGCCTTCTTCCTTTAGGAGAACTATTTTGCCAAAAGTATTGGAAGTGTCCTTTTTGAAGCGCCATTTGGACCGTTGCTGCAGGGTATGGAGATATTCGATTTTCCATCTGGACCAAAAATGTTGAAGCATAAACTGCAAGTGCCGATAACGGGATAATCGATTTGTACTTGTATTTTCTAAATTTAGATCGGGAAACATATTTATAGAATGCCCTATTAGAAAATGACCAGGCGTTAATACTTCCAGGTCATTGGGGTCATTGCTCAAGGGAAATAGAGGACGTGAATTCAGTATTCCTTCAATTTGCACCAAGAGAGTGTACAACTCCTCATAAGACAACGGATTGGTATCAGTTATGATTCTGCGTAAGTGGGTTTTTATTGATTTTACGGCACTTTCCCATATACCACCGAAGTGGGGAGATTTGGCGGGAATGAAATGCCAATTGATTTTATTTTTCTGTGAAAAGGTTTTAATATTTAAATTTGTCAAAATATCATAAATCCTTTGTAGCTCGTTATTGGCTCCGACAAAGTTACTGCCATTATCGGAATATAAATCGGTGCATAAGCCGCGTCTGGAAATAAAACGTCTAAGAATACTAATAAAACAATCGGATGTCAGTTCACTAGCTAATTCTATGTGCACTGCTTTTGTAGCTAAGCATACGAAAACACAAATATAGGCCTTAGTAAGGCGGCGATTCCGAAACTTTGATTCTCTTAAAAGGAATGGTCCAGCATAATCTACACCTGACTGAATAAATGGATGTGACACGTTAACGCGAGAAGCAGGTAAATCTCCCATTAAATTTTTTATAGTTATCGGGTGGGATTTGAAACAAGGAATGCATGAGTTTAATATTTTTTTAACGCTACTTCTTCCATTCAATGGCCAAAATTTTTGACGCACAAATGATAATGTAGCTTGAGTTCCTGAATGAAGATTTCGTTCATGCTCATGACGAATTATGAGATCAGTGAGATGGTTTTTGTTAGAATGGGTTGTTTAGCTGAGAATTGCAGGTCTGCATTTCTCAATCTTCCACCTACTCTAATAAGTTGCTGCTCGTCTAGAAAAACATGCAATGAGCTAAGTTTGCTAGAAGCGCTTACTTCACCTTGCTTTCTAATGTTATCAATATCTTCAGAAAAATGTTGCTCTTGAATGTGACGTACCAGAAACATAATGCTATTTTCAATTTCAGTATTCGTAAGATCTCCAATAATTCTAGAATGCTTATCAGTCTTCATATTTACTAAAAATCTTAGACAATATGCAGTGACATTAATAAGTTTTGAATATCCAGAGAATCTCTCAATAAGTAAAGTAATTAGATCTGGTTTCTTTAGTTGAGAAGACAAAATAATGGATTTAGGATTTACTTCAGATAATTGTGGATCTAATCCTCTCTTGAAATTAGATATGTGATTATTGATAGGCCAGGTATCGTTAGTTTGAGATAAGAAAGCAGGTCCATGCCACCATAATTCGCAATTATGTAATTCAATTGGACTTGCGCCTCTAGATATGATATCCGCGGGATTAGATTCTGAGCTTACATGATACCAATTATCAACGTTTGACAACTGTTGTATCTCAGAAATGCGGTTACAAACGAATGTTTTTAAAAAGCGAGGCTCAAGAGATAACCAATTTAAAACGATTGTAGAATCAGTGTAAAGATAAATGCCTTGAAAGTTAATATCCAAAGTATCTATTAACTTTTTTGTAAGGCGAGAAAGAATAAGAGCTCCACAAAGCTCTAATCTGGGTAAAGAAATGGCCTTTAAAGGTGCTACGCGGGATTTTGCACACAATAAATTGCTGGTTATATTACCTTGTTTGCTAATAGACCGTATGTAGATACAAGCGCCATATGCATTAATGGAACTATCAGAAAATCCATGGATTTCAAAGTAAGAAGAATCCTTTAAAGT
Source organism: Ophraella communa (assembly GCA_035357415.1). Taxonomy (NCBI): domain Eukaryota; kingdom Metazoa; phylum Arthropoda; class Insecta; order Coleoptera; family Chrysomelidae; genus Ophraella; species Ophraella communa. Next base: position 13,222,843 of record CM068979.1, on the reverse strand, counting down.
GACTTGACGGGGAATACTAAAATCTGTAACCAATGCAAGATTGTTGATAAAATTCTTCCAAATATTATATATTTCTAAAGGAACAGGGTCGTCCCATGCAATCTTAAGGGTCCACAATTTTTGCATTAAAATTTTTACTTTAATACTCATAGGTCCAAGAAATACTAATGGATCAAAAATAGAAGAAATTGTTGATAATATTGTCCTTTTTGTTACTAAAGCTGAAGAAGTTTGTACCTTCGATTTAAAATTAAAGGAATCAGTTTGGAAGTTCCAGACTATGCCAAGAGCCTTGTTATTGGGTGAATCTGTTATAATGTAATCCACGTTAGAATTTTCTAATTTTACGTTGGGCAATACAATGTGGCTGTTAGAAGCGAATTTTCGCAAATCAAAACCAAATGAGCTTAAAATTGATGTTAGATTTTTACGAATTAAAATTAGATCATTTTCTGTAGGCGCACCAGTAACTATATCGTCAACATATGTGTCAAGATCTAATATACGGCTTTCAGTGGGAAAATGAATTTTAGATAAAGCTGCAATTTCCTTTAAACATCTTGTAGCTAAAAAGGATGAACATGACATTCCGTAGGTTACGGTATTAAGCTGATAAATTGAAAGACTATCCGCAGGACTACTTCTCCATATTATAAGTTGAAGGTTGCGTTGCTTAGGATCGATTAATATTTGGCGGTACATTTTAGCGATATCACCAATTAATACGTAATTATGTTGCCTAAAACGTAATATAATAGAAAATAAATCATTTTGTACAGTAGGTCCTACCTTGAGTACATTATTCAAAGATAAACCTGTTGAGGTCGGGCTTGATGCATCAAATACAATGCGAGTTTTAGTAGTTAAACTATCTTGCTTTTCGACGGCATGATGGGGTAGGTAATAACATGGAGTAGAATTTAATTTTTCAGCTGGAATTTTAATAAAGGACATATGACCCAAATTAATATATTCTAATATAAAATCAGCATATGCCTTTTGTAAAATAGGATTTTTTTGAAGTTTTCTCTCGACTGATAAAAATCTTTTTAATGCCGATTTATAAGAGTCACCAAGTTGGGAAATCTGAGGTTTAAGAGGAAGGCTCACTTGGAAACGACCTGTATTATCTCGTATTGTAGTAGATTTAAAAATGAGCTTCACATTCTGCTTCTTCTTGGGTATACTTGGAAGGGGATATGTTATAATTTTCCTCTATTTTCCAGAAGTTTTCAATACTAGATTGAAGATGGTCAATTGATGATAATAAGCAAAAATCAACGGCTGTATTTAAAGAATATGCCCTTTGAGGAATAGGGCCACTAACAATCCATCCTAACTTTGTTTGTTGTAAGACTGGTTGGTTTTTATTACCTTTGATTTGTCCTGAGCTTAAAATATTGTAAAATAGCCCTGCTCCTATGAGAATATGTACTTCAGATGAATCATAGAAATTAGGATCAGCAAGAACAATATTTTCGGGTAGGTTTAAATAAGCAGGGTTAATAGGAAGCTGAGGTGTTAAATCAGTGATGCGATTTATCACAAAAGCAGGCATATTAAAAGTAAAATCACTATTTAACGATTTGACTTTCAGATTAACTCGTTTATTCAATGAAGTAGTTGACAAATTAATGCCAGTTACAGGTAAATTAACATGCTCAAAGCTAAGATTAAGTTTTTCAAAGAGCTCTTGTGTTATAAAATTGGATTGGCTACCACTATCTAAAATAGCTCTAGTTAATATAGGTTGCCGATTATTGTTATAGGTTTCAACCATGGCAGTTGATAATAATATAAAAAGAATTAGGATTTTGATTAGTTGAGTACAAATTGTGAGATGACTGTGGAGGATTGGTATTAGACATAGGGTCGTTTGTTTGGCTAATCGTAATTTGTGATGTTGATGCACATTCATTGGAGTTGGTTGAAGAGTTTTCATTTGGGCTGATACGGATTTTATTGTGATGTAGTAGACTGTGATGTTTACCTTGACAGATTTTACAAAGGTAAGTAGATTTGCATTTATTTGCTCCATGACCAGAACGTAAGCAGTTTGTGCATAAAAAAGCCTTTTTTGCTTCAGAAAAACGATTAGGTGTAGACATGCTATGAAATTTAGGGCAAGAATAAATAAAATGATTATCCTCACACAAAGGACATTTATTTTTTGTTTGTGTTACAAAAGAATGACTATTAGATCCAAATGGTGCCTTTATAAATTGATTATTTCGTTTTTCTATTCTTTTTGGGTTTATCTTACATTCGATAGATTCTAAAAATTTACATCTATCCGCTAAGAATCCTACGAATATTTTAATAGTGGGTGAGAGGCCATTTTTAGTTGCCTTTTCCCATTCCTTGCATAAGGTTAAATCTAGTTTTGATGTTAAAAGATAGATCAGCATGGTATTCCATTCTTGCACGTTTTCGCCCAGATTTTCAAGTGATTTATAATGATTGGTAAACGTATCTACAAATTTTCTCAAAACTTGAGTTGACTCGTTTTTAATAGGAATTAATTCAAAAATAGCTTTAATATGTGCATGAATAATAGCTTTCTTATTGTCATAGCGCTCATTCAATAAGTGCCAAGCAGTATTATAGTTTGCGGCGGTTGCCGGAAGAGCGCAGATGATTTGAGCTGCTTCACCTTTCAAGCTACTTTTAAGATAGTAGAATTTTTCAATAAGTTGTATGCTGGAAATTTTATCAATTAAAGATTCAAAAGTTTCCTTAAAGGTTGTCCATGTTTCGTAGTTTCCATTAAACTCGGGCAAAGGAATTGAGGACAGATAAGCATTTATACGATTGTCAGGAACTGTGTAGGAAGATGCATTTTCCATTGGAGGAGATAAAGGCTCAAGTCTTAATTTGGCCTTAGCTACTAAAACATAATATTTTGTTTCAAATTCTTCCCTTTCATCTTCTTGAAGGTTTAATTCAGGAAGTTCATTGACCAAACAAAACTGTTCAATATCATTTTGTATTTTTTCAAACTCCCCAGGAAGATTTATTAAAGTATCTAATCGAGTTTGCAAGTCAATACGAATAGAGCTCGATAATGGAGTAATGCATTTTTTGATAAAGTTATCGAATCTTGTTAAAGAGGATTTAATTATGCCACGACGAGCTACAAGGTATTTAAGATTATTCACAATGTTTTCTTCTGGCATATTAAAATAGATAAATTAAATACGTTTTATGTATGGAAATGGATACGCCTATAGTAATCAATAAAAAGTTTAATACTAGTTTAATGGTAGTACTAGTACTAGTAGCACAATGAAGTTTATTACGCCTATTATGGGGCAAATAATTGGTAAAGTTATGTTTAATATGGTAAGGCAAATATATAGTTATTTTTATTTAAAAGTTTGGTATACCTAAGGAAGGACTTGGACTTGGTTATGAATTAAAAATTAGTTTTGATATTAATAGACACAATGACAAATCTCTCATTTTTAATAATAAAACGTCAAAAATCAAGCAAAACAGTCGTTTCTAAGGAAACAAAATGCATTTTTAAACGGAGAGCAAACACCGGTTCAGAGATAAATATATTACCAAAGAAGGTTTTAAATGAAATATGCAGAGACAATGACTAAAAGGTAAATATTGAAAAATGTAACACTGTGTTAGTAGCTTATGGTGGTACACGATTAAAAACTGAAGGTAAAATTAGCTTAGATTGTAAAAGGTTAGATAAAAAATTTAATTTGGAATTTGTAGTTGTTGATTGAAAATTTAAGCCAATTTTGGGTTTAAAAGCCTGCTATACTTTTGATTTAATAAAAAAAGCACAGAGTGTGAATGTTGATAAGGAACGTAGTGATAAAATAAAGATATGGCAATAAAAGATATGTTAAAACAAAAATTAGATAAATTGGAAAGTCAAAATATTATATCAAAAATAATGGAAGCGACTGAATGGAAAAATAATTTGGTTATAATTGAAAAGCCAAATGGTTCACTGCGTCTGTGCCTAGATCCACAAGAATTAAATAAATGTATAATAAGGGAATATTTTGAAATTCCAAGTTTAGAGGAAATAAGTTCTAAATTAGCGGGGAAAAAGTATTTTTCAGGTCTAGATTTTAAGGATGGGTTTTATCAGGTTAAATTAGATCAAGATTCTAGTTCCTTAACAACTTTTGGTTGTTACAAATTTCTCAGATTACCATTCGGGTTAAATCTTGCACCAGAATATTTTCAAAAATTGAATTATAAAAATTTTGGTGATATTGAAAACGTAATTATATATTTTGATGATTTACTAATTGCTTCTGACTCGATAGAGGAGCATGATAGAATACATAAAAAAGTATTTAATAGAGCTAGAGAGAAAGGCGTGAAGTTTAACAAGTCAAAATTTCAGTTTAGGCAGTTGGCAGTAAAATATTTGGGAATATTTTTTATAAAAATGGTATGAAGGTAGACAATGAAAAGTTAAAAGCTATAAATCCAAAAAGTCCATCTAGTAAAAAAGTACTACAAAGACTGTTGGGTGTGGTAAATTATGTGCGAAAGTTCATTTCGAAATTAGGTGAGATTGCGAGTCCCCTTTATCAATTGTTGGATAAAAAAATGTTATTTTTGAGTGGCTTGGAGTACATAGTAGAACACTTGAAGTTATTAAACAGGAACTTTCTAAAAATATATCTCTAAAAAAATTTTGACTGTAGTAAGGATGTTGTTATTCAGACAGATGCGTCCCAGTTTGGCATAGGGTGTTGTCTTATGCAAGAGGGAAGACCGGTTGCTTATGCTTCTACAGGTTTAACAGAAGTTAAAAAAAATTACGCCGTTATAGAGAAGGAATTTTATTTACGGTCGCTCTGTAAAATTTATAACAGATCATAAACCTAATGTGAGTATCATGAGTAAACAAATAGGTCTAATTAGTTCTCCTAGGCTTCAAAGTTGAAATTATTAAAATATGATATACAAATTCAGTATATGCCTGGTAAGTATTTGTATATTTCTGATTATCTATCAAGGAATGTGAGTAGCAAGGAGGTAGAGAGTGATGATGATGATATTAATGAAATGGTACATTCAGTTGAAAAGTATTTAAGAATGAGTGATAAAAAGAAAGCATTGTTTAAAAAAGAAACTGTCAAAGATAATATATTAAGTAAAGTTATTGAGTACTGTCTGAATGGCTGGAAAAGACCAATATGTGCTTTATCCAAACAAAGAGTATACGTTTACCACTGGAGACTAACGTTTGCTTGAGATGTTTGATTTTATGTATATAAGGGCAGGTATCCATATTTGACCATCCAGGTTTTCCAATAGAGGTCAAAACTGATAAAGAATCCGATAATATCACTATTTGATTCGAATTGCACTCCGAAGAGGAATTTGGTGCCTCATATATTGCAATAGCTTCTGCTGTGAAAATGGAGATTTTAGAGTTAAGTTTTTTTTCAATACGACCCAATGGGATAAAGAATGCGCATCCAGTGCCGTTTGGACATTTTGAAGCATCAGTATATCAGAATCTTCGTATTTTGATAATATTGAAAGGATAATGTTTCTGTTTATATGTACATGTTTATATGTTACTATATTTTGGAACGATTATTTCTGTATTTGAATAGTATGTTAGGTAAGTGTTGTTTTGAAATACATCTGTAGTTTTATATATTTCTTTTAAAATTTCTATATTTTGATGTAGTGCTTCACAGAGTAAAGGAGGTTTTTTTGCCCAGTATTTATTGGTCAAATCATAGCGATTCAGAGTAATAATCTTTTCGTACAAAGGTATATATGTTTTTAAAAGAAATTTTTCTGCCAGATAATTCCGTCTAATATTTAAAGGTGGTTCCAAGCATTCTAAATACAAAGGTTGTAATGGTGTGGACTTCATGGCCCCTAAACATGTTCTTAACGCTGAATTATGAACCAAATTTATTTTATTTAGCAATACATTACTGGCTGATCCATAAAATATGCTTTCGTAATCTAATATGGAGCGAATATGGGCTTTGTAGAATAATAAGCTTACTTCTACATCAGATCCCCACCACGTTTTAATAATCGATTTAAGGAAATTTATTCCCTTGTTGCATTTATTTACCATATCGTCAATATATTCCTTCCAAGTCAATTTTTTTTCAAGTGTCATACCTAAATATTTAGCCTTAGTTTGTATTGAATACTGATGTTCTCCTACCCAGATATGCCTAATGACCTATATGTAGGACGCTTCAAACTTGTTCAAGGTTGTCTCGCTCTAACAGTCGATGTCGACAAATTTTACATTTATAGTTAGTATAACGTCGTACCTGACAGAGAATAGACGAGTACTTTGATTTTTAACAACGTACCTCTCGGTTTGTGAAACTTTAGTTTCGAATTTGCCGAAAATGAGCGAATACGGTGTCAAATTTGCAAGGTAGGTCATTTTTTGTTTATTTCTGAGTATATAATAATTCCTTTTTGTTAATTATTAGTTTCTTAAGATGTCAATTGAATGATTAAAGTACAAAAACAAAGTTAATTTTGCCTTTATCTATTTGCTATTGTTGTAAAAAAATTGATGTCCTATATTTAGGACAATGGAAAAATATGGTGTGCGTTATTTATCAAACCTATTATTGTTCGTTCTAAAGCTAAACGTATATTATTATTTTTTTTATATACAATTTAAAAATAATTATTAATAAGCATTGGCGATGATTGAAGATGATGAAATAAGTTGTGACACGATTACCTTATTACTACCTAATAATGCAGTTGAGTACGTAACTGATGAAGATTCAGGCGAAGAGGATGAAGTGGATATTAATGATTTAAAGTTAACAAAAATAATTGTGAAACGACAATAAAAAAGAAGAAAAAATATAATTATGTAAAAAAAGATATAACCCCTATTCAAAATAATTTTGAAAAATCCGTTACTTCGCCTCAAAATTCGCTAATGTCTGCTAATACTTTTTCCTTATTTTTTGATGACGAACTCATAGAAATGCTATCAGAAGAAACGAATCGATTTGCATCTCAGAAGAACCAAACAATGCGCATCAACTTGACTAAAATGAGATGCACAAATATTAGCAAAAAATCTAAAGATCTTGGTGTTGGAACGTCTGTTGTGCTAGAATATGCTGATTCCCTTAGATCTAGATGGACCGACTTGAAATTTCATTTATTTTTTGATAATTTTTTTTCTTCCGTACCTCTGCTTGAACATTTAACTCATAAAAATTTTTTTGGGAGTGGTACTATAAGGGAAAACCGTATTCCAGGTAGCACCCTATGTGACTCTAAACTTTTGAAGAAATCACCCCGTGGTAGTTATGATTATAGAAAAATTGCCGACAGTAACGTCATATTTACAAAATGGCACGGTAATAATATAGTTACTTTTTGTTCGAATGATGTTGGAGTAAACCCTTTGTCTTCAGTTAAAAGGTACTCTCAGAAAGAAAAAAAATTCATTCAAGTGGACCAGCCCCTTATCGTAAAATTGTATAATAAAAGCATGGGAGGGGTCGACCGATCTGATCAAAACATTAGTCTTTACCGTACAGCCATAAGAGGTAAAAAGAAATGGTATTTTCCTCTAATAGCCCACAGTGTTGATATGGCAAACCACAATGCCTGGCAATTACATAAAAATACCGGTGGAACAATGGACCAGCTCTCGTTTAGACGTAATATTGCTAATGTATTACTTGTCCAAAATAAAAAAGAGTCAGTTTACCAAAGAGGGCATTTTTCCAAAGATAAATATATCGAATTGCGTTATGATCGACTCCCTCAGGAAAAGCAGACAAGGTGTGCAGCATGTCATCAAAAAACTACAACAAGGTGCAAAAAATGTGACGTAGGCTTACATGTTAAGTGTTTTATAATGTATCATAGTAAGTAGAATTGTAGTAGTAGAATTGCCCAATGTCCTATATATAGTACGGCTTCAAATTCATGTTTTTGTAAATCATTTTTTTTGCAATAAATTTTTATGTTATTTATTATTGTTTTTTTCCAAATGTCAACAAAATAACCAATATCTTTGGGCATATCTGAGTTAATTATACGAGAATTGGGATTATTATGTCTAGTAAAGATACAGACTTGAGATTTATTGCAAGATCATTCAAAATTGTTTTTATGGAGCCATTTTTGTACTAGCTGATAGATATTACTTAAGTTGTCAATTGCTTGTTCATATTTTTTATGCTCTGTGTAAACGCAAAAATCATCAGCGTATTGTATTATGTTGAATGTTAGGTTATTAATTTTGGTATTGTGCAAATCCGCTAGATATGGGTCTGTAAGCTTCAGCTAATTGTAAATTTTTTCCTGGTTTAAGAATAGGAATGACAATAACCTTCTTAAATGCTGAAATGTTGGAACTATCAATTATAATCCGATTAACAATATTTAACAAGAGTTCTTTGGCATTATTTGGTAAATTTAAGAGCATACTGTATTTAATATCATCATATCCAGAAGTGTTGATACGATTGCTAAGGGCACAATCTAATTCTAGCTTGTTAAACGGTTGTAAGAGAAAATGATTAGGCTCAGAGTTACATGGCATACAATCTGCGTGATTGTTCGCATATGGAGGAGCAATTTTGTCGAAAAATTCAGCTATCCAGGTATCTTCTAGAGGTAATGCATTGTTGGCCTTTACCCTGTTCATCTTTTTCGCTTGATTCCAAATCGCAGTGGACGGAGTTTGCTTATTTAATTTTGTACACCAATCCACCCAACTTTGATGGGCTTTAGATTTCAGTAATTTTTTTACTGGAGAACTTATTTTTTTACATTCAATAAAATTTTCAATTGTTGGATCCTGCTTGTATTTTGTTATTGCATTTTTTCGTTCTGCAACATATAGATCACATCCGGCATCCCACCACGGAGAAGGAGAGCGTTTCTTACACTTTATGGGTTTAAATTGGCATATTGCTTGTTCAGAAGCTTTATTGATACAGTCTATTAAAAAATTATATGCTGTTTCTGTATTTAAGGTTGTACTTCTATTATTTTTTAATTGATTCTCGATTAATTTACTAATAAACCGTTCCGAATTGATGGTAAAAAACGGAGCGCTCAGAAATTTACTTTTTAGTAAATTTATTTACAGACCTATTTCGAGCAGTAAATCGTGATAAATTAAGAAATTGGCAGCAAAATTGACAGACCACATATAACCTATATATATAATTTCTCCGTTTCTTATCAAAGAGTTTTTGAGGATTGAGATGGAAATATCCGAATTAAGTATATGAAATATTATTGTTTTTGCTTTTTCATACTCCTATGATATTTTGTTGTTGTAAGAACAGGAAATTGAAAATAAATATTTTTTTGCATTTTTAGTGTGATCCAAATACACCTTTTTGGTGTGGTTCATGTAAAAGATATATTGGCACCTATGAAGGAATTGTGGAAAACAGCCTTTGTGGAACACATCAGTGTTTCTCGGGCGCTGAAAACGTGGTAATCGATTACACTGCAAAAAACCGTCACATCACAACAGAAACTCGTCCCATTACTCGCTTCAGATAACGCAGAATACAGATAACGGTCAAGCAAATGTAAATAAAAAACTAAGTTTTGAGTGAGATATTCTTGAATGGATTTTCTTTGTTTTAGATTCCTCCCACTACAAGTTGTACCGACAAGAAAGAAAAGCCGCTTCGCGAAGCCAATAACAAAAAATATGAAGTCTGGACGACCGCCGAGACAAAATTATTAATAGCTGAATACAGCGAAAATCAGCAAAAATTTAGTTCGCCTATGCACAACGTCGCTTAGCTGATAAAAATGTTTCAAAGTGTTATAAGAAATGCGAGGAAAAATGACGAAAATAAAAAAAAAAATATATGATTACGTGAGGAAACATAACCTCACGACCGGAAAAGACAAAATTTCTTGGATTTTTTATGAAGAAATGGATGAAATCCTGCACAAGGACCCCAAATTCACACCTGTCTGTACAGCTAGTTCCTTGGCAACTGTAAAAGTAAGAGATGATGAATGCCCCGCTCCTAAAAGAAAAAAGATAACTAGGGAAGACGTGGAAACCGCAAGGCAAAGACGTCATCAAGAAAAAATGGCACAACGCGAGAGGATGTTTTCTTGGATGAAGGAGACTTTCAAAAAGTAAAAGCTCTGAACAAAAACAAACTAGCTCACATGTTTGGCTAGTGTTTTCTGTAATCTACTAAATATTCAATTAATGTTTCTTTTGATTTTTTATAATTACCCAGTTTGTTTTTGTTTTAAGAAGAGCCTACATTGTGGTTTACTTTCTTTTTGAGTTACCTACTACTTATTTATTTGATGTTTCTTATTTTACGTTGTTTTATTTGTTTGGGTTATACACCAATTCAATAAATATATATTTTTCGATACTCAGATTTTTACTCAAGTCTAAAAATAGCATGCAAATGTTTATGTATAGGTATTCTGTCATAAAATTAAAATGAAAATACAGCAAGCACCGTGAGTGCAATATTCTTACTTGATGCACTTTCCCATACCCTGAATCAATCAAGCTGACTTATTTAGTTAGGAAAAAAGTCTTAGAATGACGTCAGGAATCCCTACCAAAGTACATCTCGATTTTCTGAACTCTACTAATAATGAATAAAATATCAAGTATAATACATTTATTTTCTACATGTTTTGCGCCAAGTGAGCACATATTTCATCCCGCTTAGCTTGTCCTAAAAGCCGCTGCCTCCTCTCTTCATTTATTTTTCGATGATTATTTTCTTCAGGATTTCCTACGTCCTGATTATTTTCGAATGGAACCTCGAAATCATCGTTATTCAAAAGGCAAATGTTGTGTAGAACACATATTGCTATAATATATTTGGGGGCCCATACTAAGTTACGCACATTAAACTTATCAGCCAGCGTTCTCCATCTGCCTTTAAGTAATCCAAATTCCCTCTCTATCACACTTCTTGCTTTGGACAAGTGGAAGTTGTAATTGTTCTGTTGTAGAGTTAAATGACCATTGTCCCTATATGGTGTGAGAATTTCCGATCGTAACGGGTATGCCTTATCCGCAATGATATGTGCATTTCTTAGGAATTTTCCTTTCTTGTGAGAGGTAACCTCATAATGTACTTCGCCGTAGAACCTCTGCGTCATGGCACGATCCAACTTCTCCGGCATAGGCGAACGTGAATACTCGTCGGTGATCACAGACAGCCTTAAATGAGAAATTCCGATTGAAAAGTATATAAGTTTACTTGTGATCTTACTAGGTAGTTTACTTACAGTTAAATTGAGCGCTGCAAAGTTTTTCCGACATATATACGATCGTCCATGTTCTTTTGGCAATGGTATCGGGATATAGCTTCCATCAAGTGCCCCAATCGTATCAGGGAAACCACTAGCAGTAAATCCCGCAACGGTGACTTCAAGATTGTGGCCCTCTGGTCAGCGAATTACATTTGGTGCTAATCTAAGCAGTGCGTCTGTTACTCTCCTCAGTGCCCTCATGGCAGTCGCCATATCCGTATATGCACTGAAATATTAAATTTTTACCGCAGAGACGTTATGATATACATCAAATGCAACAAGTACCTATCTATTTGATTTATAGTTGTGCGAATAAAATAATAAGAGAGTATTGGTACAAACCTGAATGTATCTGGCGTTCCAAAGCTCCATAAGGAGAATAATAACTGCACGTGAGCAGGAATTGTTTTTCTGCCGAAAGACGCAAGATCTCTTGATAAATCATCTTCAACAAGTGCTAGAAGGTGATTTCAATCTGAAATTTTGACGGAAATGCTCATCGGAAAATTTATTCGCCATCTGATTCTTCGGACGAGGAAGAATCGGATGAATCAGATAAAAAGAGGTTAAGCATAAATTAGAAGAAAGAAATAATTCATATAAGGAATATTATGATAGGCATACAAAGATCAAACCTGAGTTCAAGGAGGGTGAAAATATTGTGTTAATAGATAATTAACAGTGGAGTCCAGCTGTAATAATAAATAAACATGAGTCTCCACGGTCTTATTGGATTAATAATAGTAAAAATTCATTGCGTAGAAATAGTTATCATTTGCGTAAATCTACAATTGATCATAATTTAAACGATAATGATAATTTAGATAGTTTAGTCAATACCGATGTTGAGAAACTTTATGTTAGTAAACCTCAGGGTTCTAGGGATGTGGACTGTAAAACCCCTATAAACTTAAGACCTTCACGTACTGTGAATAAGCCTGTTAAATATTCGGATTACGTATTATATTAGCAATATTGTAGCTCTTAAAAATTTTTTTTTGTTTTGTTTGTTTATTTTTTTTTCTTTCTTATTGGTAATATTGTATTCCATTAGGATGTAAAAAAAATAAATAAATAAAAGGGGAATATGTACTAACATATGGTAAGAGGCCACGTAGAATAGTAGAAATTCTAGAATAAGAGAATGTTTCTAGGTTAGTTTTTATCATGAGTTTGGCGTACACGTTGTTAGAAAAATAAAAATAAAATATAATAATAAAACTGACTATTATTATTACACATTTTGATCCTAAATCAATTGTAACAGCTTTAAATGATACCACTTTTAAATTATATTTTTATTTTCTGTCATACATATTAGAAATCATAAACCAAATAATATTGAGTTTCAAAGTGAACAACTTAAACTGTATTGCCTGCATAACAGGATATCAGGTTTGTTTAAAACAATATTAAAATTTTTTTAAAACAAGAATATATAAATAGGGTTCTATTGCAAAACATTAATTGTGATCCACAAAGTTTGAAACTTATAGAAAATATATACTTAGGGGCTAATGTTCAAAGAATTATTTTGGAATCAAATCTCACAGATACATATTTGCAAAAACTAAGGCTAAGCTGTTTGAAATTTGATATTAAATTGTGCCAACAAATACAAAAAATATTTCAATTCGATGATTCTGTGTTATTATTTATGGAAAATTTTGAACTCAAAATGGCTGTAAGTGGAAAATGTGAATCTCTGGTACCAATAGCATCGCGATTTCCAAAATTAATATTAAGTAACAATCTGGAACAGTTAGATTTTGAATGGCGTCTGCTTTCAGATATCCCAGAACTTAGAGCAAACCTTGAGAATATTAATTTCCATGAATTTTGACAAAGTATTTATTGCTTAAAAAATGGTACAGATCAATTCATCTTTCTCCATCTCAGTTATTTATTAAAGGGGTTATTTTGCTTGCCCCATTCTTCTGCCTGTGCAGAACGAATATTTTCTTCCTTAAACCTTATTAAAACAAAAAAACCGTAACAGGCTCCTACCAGACACATGCAACGCCCTTTTATTAACAAAAAGTTTATTGGACAAAAATGAATGCTACATTTTTGAGCCTACAAATGAAATGCTGATAAGAAACATTTCAGAAGATGTAGTAGAAGATATAGATGCAACTTTTTAGGTTTAATTTGTCATCACCAGTTAGCTAATGTGATATCATTTATTTTGAATTTAGATATCTTAATTTTAAAAAATGAATTTTCTTTTGATAGGTTGTTATTAATTTTTATTTATAACTTATTTTTATTAATTTATTACTATTATTCTTTTACTTGAATGCTTATATAATAATGTTTATAATCTTATTTTACGATTTTATTTATTTTGTTTTATAGAACAGATCTCATTATTTTGTGATGAAAAATTAATTCCCTTTTGAGAAAATGCTATTTTAAGAATATTTGTTTGAATTTTAATAGAACTGATTTTTTTAGTTTGTTAGGGATAATTATTTTTCTTTTGAGAGATTGTTAATAGAATCTATAAGGTTATATTTTTTATTTACATATGAAAAAAACAGTTTGTTTTCTTTATCTTTACTTTGGTGAAATAAACAGTTTTTTACAAAAATCTTTTCTTTATTCTTTCTTTCTATGGCCTACTGTCTTGTGACATACAGCCAGCTTTCATCTTTTTCTTTTACTTCTCATATAAAGGGTACACTTTCTATGCCTCTGGATGAGAAGTTCACGTCCTTTGTTTCTCGATTAACAAAAAAGAAGAAGAAATACTAAACGTTAATTGTCATTACAATCTATTACAATTCTATCAATCTATCTAGTACAATTTATTTTTACTCAAGAACAACCCTGTTTGCAAATCAGTTATGGAAGTAGCTTGTCTAGATGAGGTAAGTTATTAAGAGTTTTTTGTGCTAAATTTTATACTGATCACATTTTTTGAAAGAATACCTTAAATGCGGATATAGCTGTTGGGTATTTAAATCCAACTGCGAAGATTATACGGAACATGAATGTTTCCAAGCAATTTGCAGAGCACGAAATAGTAATATGTCCATCGTACAAGATGAAAATAATCATTTGGTGTTAATCGAAAATGAACTCGCTACAGAAAAAATACTTGATTCGCCATCAAAGTTTGAATGGTCCGATGGAGCATCAAAATTAATGTTGGATAGGTACGAGCTCTATTTGCCACAGATTGGCTCGATGAAGAAATTCAAAACAGAGAAAAAAGGATGGGAACATTGCTGTAAATAATAATAAGCAATCAGGTTCTTCAAGGCAAGAAGTTCCGTTTGAAGAGGAAATGAGGAAAATTTCCTCATTGGACGACAGCATTGAGCCAGAAGTTTTGAGGTCTGCTAATATGGTCCAATATAATAAACCGGAACCAGAAAGAGAAAAATTAAAAACAAAACAAAACTATTCAAGAAACGTTACAAGAAATATATCAAGAAAAATAAAAAAACAAGGAAAGAAGACACAAAGAAAAAATGGATTTCTTGAAACAATTGTTCGATAACAAAGAAAAATAATTTTGGGAAAATATGTGTTCAATTAGTTTTTAAGTTTGATTTAATATGCAATATTTCTAATTTTTGTATTATTTATACAAACAAACATTATAAACAAACATTTCACTGCACAGCAAATCTATTAGTTAGTTAGCTGTTCTTTTAATTTCTCCCAAACTTCTTAGATTATATTCACAATCCATTGGAGTTACTTCTGTGTCATGCATAGGTTGAGAAAATTCTTCCATAGCGGTTAATAAATCATCTTCAAAAATGCAGATATTGTGAATAACACAACAACTGATAATAAATTTCGTCATTCTGTCGACCGATTTCATTTGCAGTTGCAACAGTTGTCGAAATCTACTTTTTAGAAGACCAAAGGTGTTTTCAATTAATACTCTGGTTGCACTTAGTCTTTTATTATAAATCCGCTTATCTTCTGATTTTCAATATCCCTATAAGGAGTTAGCAACCACTCCCGGATTGGATATGCGCAATCACCAATAATATGGTATAGTATTTCCAATAATAATTGCTAAAATCCATTTAAGTGTCATACAGACTACCAGTCTAGAGAGAACTGGGTTCCGACGATACAGAGTGGATGTTTTACCGGATAAATATGTCGTTTTCATGCCATTCTTTCTACTTTGAAGCCTAGTAAACTAACTTACTCTGTATGACACTTTTAAATGGATTTTAGCAATTAATATTGGAAAGACTATAAGTGCTGCTACATATTAGTGGTAACTCGGATGATATGTCGGACAATTTTAGAACACGAGAGTCGTGTATTTTAGCAGGACAGCTAGTAAAAACATCAATAAACATCTTCCTATGGTTACATATTCCTTGTAATGTTAGGACAGGAATATGGTGTCTATTAACGTAAGTCGACTTTATTTTGTGTGCAGGAGTAATAATTGGAATTGATGTTCCATCGATGCATCCAAGGGTACAGGGAAAACCACTAAGCTTAAAAATTGGTAATTATTAAATAGTTAAATTAATTTATGATTAAATTGATTTATAAATTATAAAATGCTACTTATTCACCTTAAAAAATTCATTTGCTCCGATTCCTTTTCGAAGAACAATAAATAACTGAACGGTTAAACTAAACTTCCACTATTTATTCGAAAAATTCGTTTTAAAATTCAATTACAGCTGTTTCGCTAATAACTAGCATCGTCAGATTGACATATTGAAATTACATTTTGTTTGTTTGTTACTAGGTACTTGATGTTGATAAGGAGTTAAGGCTAGACCAAGTAAGGAAGTAATAAGACATAACGTTATTAAAGCCTAGATGTTATTAGCCCTAAGGGATTATCCTGGATGTATTTCCCTCTAAGATCAGTATAACTGTGCAATGATATAGAAAAACCAGGAAAAAACTATATCATGCTGATCTTTACAATATTTATGTTACAATATGTATAAAATGAAGACTCAATCAAAGTAAACAGTTTAATAGTGGAGAACTTCCAAGATTTATTTGTTCAATAACTACTTTAAACTGTTGATCTGCTAGACGTCTTTTAATTTCAAGTTCTTCTAGAAAATCTAAATTTTGTTTTTTATAACAAATGTGTAGTATATGAATGTTATTGGTGTGTATAAGTGAGTTTGGATGTTCCAGTAGGTGTTTTGCATAGTTCGACTTATTTGGTTGTTGTAATCTATATGCTCTTAAGTGTTCATTAAATCTTACTTCAAAATTTCTTTGTGTTTGACCTATATATACTGCATTACATTTTGGACAATTAATTTTGTAAACACCAGATTTTTTTAATTTTGGTAATTTTGTTTTCACATTTAACAATTTTGTTCCAATATTATTTTGTGTTTTAAATGATATTAATGCTGATGTTGCCGAAGATATTATTTCTGAAATTGCATTGGAAATATTTCCACAATATGTAATACTTTTATAGCTTTTAATTTCTTTAGTTTGTTTTGGAAATATTAGTTCTAGTGACACTTTTTGCTCTTTCTTATTAATTAATTTATTTATCAAATGTACTGGATAGCCATTAGATGTAGCTATATGTTTTATGATCTCAATTTCTTTATTAAAATTTGATTGTTACCGTTGAACAGTAAACATTAAGTATAAAGTGTTGCATTTTAAATTGTATTTTATACAACTACTGTGTTACCAATTGAGGTAAAACTTACTTCATTTTACTCTACAAGTAAGTGGCTAGATAATAAGATATATTGCGAGAATATTTTGATCAAGATTAAATACATTGGACGCAAATAAATTAACAAAAATTCTGTTAAAAAAGCTAAAAACGAACTTTAGATGGAGTAACATGGCAAAAGACGTTAGAGAATTTATAAAGAAATGTCATAAGTGTCAAGTGAACAAGGCAAAACCGAGTCACACAGAAGAATTCGTAATTACAGACACCTCAGAGAA
Organism: Ophraella communa; assembly: GCA_035357415.1. Taxonomy (NCBI): domain Eukaryota; kingdom Metazoa; phylum Arthropoda; class Insecta; order Coleoptera; family Chrysomelidae; genus Ophraella; species Ophraella communa. Next base: position 13,205,632 of record CM068979.1, on the reverse strand, counting down.
ACCATGGGATATAACATATATAGACACCATAGGTCCTTTTGTAGCAAGTAACCAAGGTAACCGATATTGCATTACAATAGTGTGTGAATTGACAAAATATGTAGTAATAATACCAGTAAAGGATAAGGAAGCTACCACAGAAGCTAAAGGAATTTTTGATAACTTCATACCGACCTACGGGTTAATGAAACAAATCAGAACAGATCTGGGCACAGAATATAAAAATGAAATATTTAGCAACTTAACAAAACTTTTAAATATCAAACATAACTTTTCAACCGCATATCATCACGAATCCATAGGTAGTTGTGGAAAACTACATAGATCGTTAAATGAGTATGTGAGAAATTTTATAAGTGAATGTAAGAGTGATTGGGATGAATGATGTAAAATGTTTGCTTACTGTTATAATACTACGTCAAACACTTATCATGGATACACTCCTTTTGAATTAATTTACGGTAGAAATCCTAAATTACCAGATAACCTAAGAGTTGAAATTCAACCGTGTTATAATGTTGATGATTATTATCAAGAGTTGAGGTATGGGTTACAATTAGCGCATATTAGAGCTAGAAATTTTTTAATTAAACATAAGTTGATAAGGCAGAATATTAGTAGCCAAACCGCCTCGGTGCAATCTTTTAAAGTAGGCGACTTAGTTCTTTTGAAAAAGGAGGAACGGACAAAGTTTGATCCAATATATATATTATTATGATTTTATTATTTTATTGTTGTTGGGTTCTTATGTTTTCTTTTTTTTTGTTTTATTATTTTAATTTTTTCTGATGATCGAATGTTATTTTAGTAAATTCACGTTAATTGTGACATGATATTATTAGTGGTTTGTTTTTATTTGATTTGAAGTAATTGTTGAAGTTTTTTTTTTACTACAATAATAATGTTTTTTTTTTTTTTTAGCCCCTTAAATAATATGTATAATGATAACTAGCTCAAATAAAATTAAATGTTTCTACGCTCGTTTGTTTAACTTGAAAATAAATACTATCGTTAATCGAAAAATTATATCTCAGGTCGTACAGGTTTCACCACAGATTTACGCTCAAACAAATTATAAATTTTCTATCAAAATGAAATTCAAAAATCTTTACAATAAAGTAGTATAAATGTTCTCTAGCGACTAATAATTATTATCGCTTTAAAACAGTTTATACGCACACTTAATACAAATTAAATAACGGTACCTTTTTGAACTTTGTCTCTCGAGTGTTCGCCATTCACATGTAGGTGTCGCTGGAACTGGTGGTCTATCTTCTCTACTGGTGAGCACGTGGGATGTAGAACTTCCAATGGTTTAATTAAAGACAGAAACTCTTACGATGTAGAATTTATTATTGTTTACTTGTGGATTTTTTTATACAATTTACTGGTTGATAAGACTGCCTTTTTACAAGTGGTGTGTTACAAAGTTTTATACTAGGATTATTTCTGATATAAGGTAAGTCAAGCTTCTTATATTAATTTGATACTAACTTTTGTATCATTAAAATTACATTTGGAACTATTATATTATAAAATGATTCTGCTTGATTCAACAAACTTATTTTCTATTCAAAGTCGAATACTGTTAACTTATAAAGTTAATAAAATTTATGATTAATCAAAGTCTTTTTTAAAAATGTAAATTACGAGTTGAATATTTTTATAACTGTTGTTGAATGTTTTGAAAATGAGTCTTGAATCTTTTTAAAATTAAACTTGAGTGTTGAGTTGTGAAAGTTGTTTTTTAAAATTAAATATTAAATGTTTGTTGAAAGTTTAAAACGAGACTTGAATATTTGTTTAAAGGGTCTTGACTCTCTCAAAATTAGGCTTGAATCTCCTTTTTATTCTTTCTGACTGGTTCTTTTACGTAAAGACTGAGATCCCTCTCTCATTATTCTCTGACCAATAAAAATGCTTCATTTAAAAACTCCACGAGAACCAATCAGAAGGAACTATTTCTTAATTTGCTTATTTCTAACTAACTACTTATATTTTACAAACAATTTTTTTACATAATATATACAATAATCATTTTTAATGTTCAATAATTTTTTTATAATTTATTATGGTCGGAAAAGCTCTCAAATTATATTTACTGAGGCTTGAAGTCATAAATTCGACCGATATACTTCCGAGTAACTCATACGTCACAACGTGCACCTGCTATTCTAAGCTCTTGGAGTTCGAGGAAACTAAATATTTCAAACACGCGATGTGTTGTGTACGAGCACTCGTAGTTCTGATAATTTGACGTCACACAGGCACAGGTGCACTTCTAAAGTTTTGGAGTTCATGGAAAACTAAACATTTCAAACACGCGATGTTAGCAGTCGTAGTTCTGATAATTTTACGTCACACATATGCACAAGTGTTATTCGTAGAAGAACTTTTTATACACTTTTGTAGATCTTTGAAAATCCTTTTATATATTTAACAGAAAAATATTTTACAAAAATTTATAATTTGTTCGTTTGTTTTATTTTACATTTAGAATTATATTTTCATTATTATTTATTTTTTTTAATGGTGATTTTGATTATTTTTATGTAATGTGATTACTTTTTTATTATTTATTTTGCTTTTAATTGACTTAACGATTTTGTTTTTGATTTAATCATCATAATACACATTCTTATTGAAATTAATATTTTCTTTAATGAATAAATTTTTTTATGATAATAAAACTTCGTCTCAACTTCCCCCCAAACTTGTAATAAATTTATCGACGGATAAATTTTTATAAGTTTCCATTTTCTACTTTAACTTCAAACTATATCCTATTTTATTTTATTTACATATTTATTTACACTTAACTACTAAATATATTACTTGAGTGAACTTACATGAAACACACCACGTGAAATTTTTGTGTTAGGAAACATTAGAATTTATTTTCTACTTTTTAAAACATAAACGCATCGTATCATCTTTTTTCTTAACCACTACCATAGGATTAATATAGGGTGTAGTTCTACAACTTATAATTCCATTTGCCAACAGTTTTTTTTTAAATGTTTATCTACCGCTTCTTGATATTTATAGGGAATTGGATAACTTTTTGACTGAAAACTCTCTATATTTTTAACTTTAATACTTTGGGAATAATTTTTTTAGCTACTCTAGATTCATCATTAATTAAACTTTTATATCTTTCTACCAATTTTATAACTTCATTTTTTTCCATCCTTTGTTGCAATTTATCATCACCTCTAAATTCTTTTCATTAACCCTATCATCGGCATCAATTGCCCTTTCATCATAATCATAATTTAATTTAATTTTGGTATCTAAGACCCTTTCTAAATAATTATCATTTCCATTTTTATTTAAATTTAATTCGGCATCTATGGCCACATTATTAAATATATTTCGGCACCCTTGTACCATTAAATTGCAACTAGATTCACAAATTTCACTTATTTTTTCTTGGCAGAAATTTTTATTACTATTTTCTAATGACTCGTCAAATATACTAATTATATTATAATTACTAGTTAATTTTAAATCATTTATTACCTCAAATTTTATTTCATTATCCCCAAATATTACTGCATTTTTGATATAATTTATTATAATTTTATTCTTTGATAATTCATCGTTACCCAATAATATATCATATTTTAATTTATTGACTATCAATAACTGAACATTTAATTTTACATTATTTATATTCAAAGAAGCAAAAACTGTTTTATTAGAATATCCTAAACTTTTATCATTTATCCCTGTAAAATTTACTTTTGGAATATTGATTATATTGTTTTTTAACATTGAGATTTTATTTACTGTATTTTCTGATATTAAAGAAACTGTAGACCCTGTATCTATTATAATGCTTAATAAATTGTTATCAATATTTGCTTTAATTAATACTAATTCTATTTCTTTATTTTCTAGATGCAGATTATCCTTGTCCATTAAAAATTCACGTGAGTGGACAAAGTCACATCTAGCGCTATTTACATTGTGCACCCCTATTGAAAATTTGTGGTTTGGGCATCATCTACTGGAGATCTGGCCCTAGGAGTTCTACTACCTGAACGTGCAAAGTCTCTCGGTGTATTATTTGTCTCATTTATCCCCTCATTACTGTTACTCGTATTAATTGCGTTTACTTGTCTATTATTATTGTTTGTATTTGCTCGATTATTGTTATTTTGTTCAAATCTATTAAAATTTCTATTATTATAATTATTGTTAAAGTTTCTAGTGTTCTGATTATTATTGTAATTTCTATTATTATTGTAATTGTTCCTATTTTCATTATTTTGATTTCTGTTTTGATTATTGTAGTTATTGTTAAAATTATTATTATTATTATTTTGTCTGTTAAAATTGTTACCGTTACTTTGTCTATTAAAACTTATATCATTGTTATTAAAGTTTCTTACATTATTTCTATTCTGATTGTTGATACTATTACTTAAATTTCTTTCAATTCTCTGCAAATATGTTATTAAATGATCAAATTTATTAATATTTTGTACTGCAATTATCTCAGATATTTCAGGTTTGAAATGTCTTTATAAAAACATTACAATTTCTGCTTCTGGTATAGGAGGAGTTAAATATTGACAAGTAGCATAGAGTTGTAAAACATAGTTGGATAGATTATTCTTTGTATTATCAAATCTGCCAAAATACAATCTTTCCCTGACTTTACTCTGTTGTAATTCTGACCAGAAAGTATCTAGAAATACCTTTTCAAAGGTTTCAAATGAATCTACAAACATTTCTTTGCAATTCCACCATAATAGTGCATTGCCTGTTAAACTTGATCTGATAAATTCTTTAAAAATCTTGCAAATTTTTAATTTTATAGTATTTATTTTTAATTGAATGTAAATAATTTATAGGATGTATCTTCCTATAATCCCCACAAAATTTCGAACTTTCTTCAAACTTCCCCTATATTTAAAATTTGAAAACCCAAGTCAGGTGTTACGCGATTGTCTGATAATTCAGAAATATTTTGATTCACTTGTTTTATTTTATTTTCGAGTTCCTCCTTTAATTTCTTGATTTCTTCACTGTTTCCCACGTTTATATTTGTATTTAATTTTTCTTCTATTTCTTTTCTTAATTGTCTCTCTGTTTTTCTGTTTTCCTGTTCGGCTATGTCCAAATTTATTTGTATTCCTCTTTTCACGTTATCTTCGATTTCTGATATTCTTGAGTTTAATTTCAGATTGTTTTCGCTTGTTCTTTTGTCTATATTTTGTACTTGTTTATTTAAAAATTCTTGTTTTTCCTCAATTACTTTAATCTTTTTCTCTTGATTTTCTACTTTCTTGTCCAATTTTTCCGTTATTTCATTCAATTTTCTCGTTATTTCCTCAGAATTTTGTCTATTTTGTTTTTTCATTTCTTCAGAGTTGGCTTCTAGTTTTTTTACTATTTGTTCTGAATTGGCTAGGATGATGCTCATCAAATCTGCCAATGTGACATTTCCTCCAGTTTGTGAAGAAGTACCATCTTTTTGTTGAGGTTCGTCTTCTTGTTCCCCCCTTTCTTCTGGTTCTTCAGCATTGTAGTCTATGTCTATTTGTTCTTGGCTTTTTAATCTGTTAATTAGAATTTGTTTGGTTCCTTTATCATCCAAATTCCTGTTTCTAAGTTCTTGCCTGAGTTCTTCAACTTTCCAGGTGTCAAAATTAACTTCCTCTTTATCAGACATTATGTTTCGACTTTTTATATTTATAATAAAATGTTAGAAATATTTATTTTATAGGTTAATTACAGTTACAATAATGTATTAGTATTTTTATTTTTAAATAAATTTTAATGTAATGTTTATTGATTTATTTTTTGTTATTAAACTATTAAAATCTGTGATTTTAATCGAGCCCGATACGTTGGTCGCCAAGTTATTATGATTTTATTATTTTATTGTTGTTGGGTTCTTATGTTTTCTTTTTTTTTGTTTTATTATTTTAATTTTTTCTGATGATCGAATGTTATTTTAGTAAATTCACGTTAATTGTGACATGATATTATTAGTGGTTTGTTTTTATTTGATTTGAAGTAATTGTTGAAGTTTTTTTTTTACTACAATAATAATGTTTTTTTTTTTTTTTAGCCCCTTAAATAATATGTATAATGATAACTAGCTCAAATAAAATTAAATGTTTCTACGCTCGTTTGTTTAACTTGAAAATAAATACTATCGTTAATCGAAAATTATATCTCAGGTCGTACAGGTTTCACCACAGATTTACGCTCAAACAAATTATAAATTTTCTATCAAAATGAAATTCAAAAATCTTTACAATAAAGTAGTATAAATGTTCTCTAGCGACTAATAATTATTATCGCTTTAAAACAGTTTATACGCACACTTAATACAAATTAAATAACGGTACCTTTTTGAACTTTGTCTCTCGAGTGTTCGCCATTCACATGTAGGTGTCGCTGGAACTGGTGGTCTATCTTCTCTACTGGTGAGCACGTGGGATGTAGAACTTCCAATGGTTTAATTAAAGACAGAAACTCTTACGATGTAGAATTTATTATTGTTTACTTGTGGATTTTTTTTATACAATTTACTGGTTGATAAGACTGCCTTTTTACAAGTGGTGTGTTACAAAGTTTTATACTAGGATTATTTCTGATATAAGGTAAGTCAAGCTTCTTATATTAATTTGATACTAACTTTTGTATCATTAAAATTACATTTGGAACTATTATATTATAAAATGATTCTGCTTGATTCAACAAACTTATTTTCTATTCAAAGTCGAATACTGTTAACTTATAAAGTTAATAAAATTTATGATTAATCAAAGTCTTTTTTAAAAATGTAAATTACGAGTTGAATATTTTTATAACTGTTGTTGAATGTTTTGAAAATGAGTCTTGAATCTTTTTAAAATTAAACTTGAGTGTTGAGTTGTGAAAGTTGTTTTTTTAAAATTAAATATTAAATGTTTGTTGAAAGTTTAAAACGAGACTTGAATATTTGTATAAAGGGTCTTGACTCTCTTAAAATTAGGCTTGAATCTCCTTTTATTCTTTCTGACTGGTTCTTTTACGTAAAACTGAGATCCCTCTCTCATTATTCTCTGACCAATAAAAATGCTTCATTTAAAAACTCCACGAGAACCAATCAGAAGGAACTATTTCTTAATTTGCTTATTTCTAACTAACTACTTATATTTTACAAACAATTTTTTTACATAATATATACAATAATCATTTTTAATGTTCAATAATTTTTATATAATTTATTATGGTCGGAAAAGCTCTCAAATTATATTTACTGAGGCTTGAAGTCATAAATTCGACCGATATACTTCCGAGTAACTCATACGTCACAACGTGCACCTGCTATTCTAAGCTCTTGGAGTTCGAGGAAACTAAATATTTCAAACACGCGATGTGTTGTGTACGAGCACTCGTAGTTCTGATAATTTGACGTCACACAGGCACAGGTGCACTTCTAAAGTTTTGGAGTTCATGGAAACTTTTTTAACTTTTCAAACACGCGATGTTAGCAGTCGTAGTTCTGATAATTTTACGTCACACATATGCACAAGTGTTATTCGTAGAAGAACTTTTTATACACTTTTGTAGATCTTTGAAAATCCTTTTATATATTTAACAGAAAAATATTTTACAAAAATTTATAATTTGTTCGTTTGTTTTATTTTACATTTAGAATTATATTTTCATTATTATTTATTTTTTTTAATGGTGATTTTGATTATTTTTATGTAATGTGATTACTTTTTTATTATTTATTTTGCTTTTAATTGACTTAACGATTTTGTTTTTGATTTAATCATCATAATACACATTCTTATTGAAATTAATATTTTCTTTAATGAATAAATTTTTTTATGATAATAAAACTTCGTCTCAATATAGGTCCATTTCAAGTTGTAGAGGTTAATGGGGTGAATTGCAAAATTTTAAATGATAATAATAAAATACAAACCGTTCACAAAAATCGATTGGTCTCATATTATGTAAATATTGTAGTGAGTGGAAAAAACAGTACCATTCAAGAACATAGTGTAGAGGAAACGATAGACAAAGTGCGTGGACAGTAAATACTTAGACTTAGACAATTTTATTACTTTTATTATTTTATTAAGGATAATAAAAAACTCTTCGTTTCGACAAAACTTCCAATATTTATTTAAAAACTGCTTTAAATAAATATTGGAAGTTTTGTTAAAACGAAGAGTTTTTTATTATCCTTAATAAGATGGACTTCCAAAAAGTAAGGGTTAGTACAATCAATTTTATTATTTTAATACTTTTATTATGGACACTAATCGGTGTATATCTTTTAATCAAATTATTTGAATATTTAATATAAATGTTATGTAAACATACTAATTAACAAGTTAGTCATTTGTATATTATACCTTGTATGTAAATTGTTTAGATGAAGAAGAACTGGAACAGAAGCAAGGACTATCAAATTTTCAATATGGATTCAGAAAAGGTAGATCCACAGTGGGTTACGGAAAGAACTAAGAATACAGGAAAAAATTGGGCAACCCTGGTATTATTAGATATAAAGAATGCCTTCAACACTGCTAATTGGGAAATGATACTGAGAGCCATGGAAAGAAAAGGAATTTCGAGAAACCTCATTAATGTTATTAGCAGCTATCTAGAAAATAGGAGTGTTCAAATATCAAGAAATGAAAAAATGGTCAGTCAAGGGGTGCCTCAAGGGTCAGTCATAGGGCCCACATTATGGAATATCCTATATGATGACATTCTGAATATAGATCTAGGCGAACAAACCAGAACAATTGCATATGCGGACGATCTGGGAGTATACTGCGAGGCAGAGAATATAGAAGATATACAACTCGGTGTAAATGATGCACTTAGCAGAATCTGTAGGTGGATGGAAAAACATAATCTACAAATTGCGGAGCATAAAACCGAAATAATTGTTCTTAAGGGAACAAGAAAGAGGAACTTAATCTCATTCAAACTTAAAAACACATATATCAAGCCATCTAAACGGGTGAAGTATCTTGGAATTGTACTGGACGAACGTCTTAAATTTGGGGAACATATAAAAGAAATCACAAGAAAGGCAGAGGCAAAAACAGCAATGCTTATGAGGATAATGCCAAATATTGGAGGACCAAATAGCTCTAAGAGACTGATGCTTTATGGGGTAACACAATCAATCTTACTATACGGTGCACCAATATGGGGAAAAGCGATGGAAATAAAGAAGTACTATAATATGGTGGAAAGGGCTCAGAGGAAAACGTTGATAAGGGTCGCCTGTGCCTACAAAACGGTATCTAACCAGGCTTTACAAGTAATCACAGGGGCAATTCCAATAGACATGATGATTGCAGAGAGAGAGATACTATATTCTAGAGGCTCAAATGAGGAAACAAGAAAAGCAACCAGACAAGAAACTATTGATAAATGGCAAAAAAGGTGGGAAGAAAACGTACAAACGGGACAGTGGGTATACAGTGTATACTGGAGTCCCACACTCCGTGCGTAATAGCATTTTACCTCTCTTAAAAAAAAAAAACTTGAATGGAGTGCATTTAGTAATTCTATGTACAGTTGTGTTTAAGCTCCATTGAAAATCGCTGATTTTATCGTCCCAATGGTACTTAACTACTAGAAAGAAAAGATGGCTCTCGACCCGATGTTAATGAACTTATCTCTCTCATGGACTTTCTAGAAAAAAGACACGAAGAGCTTAACAATATAAATACCGTTATTTATATACTGTTATTTGAAGATGAATTGACCAATGAATCTGATTTGGAAGAAGAGCAGCAGAGAATTGATGAATATACACTAGCTTATTATCGAACAAAGCAATTGGTTGATAAGATGGTTTCTTCACTTAATAATGATAATTTAGACCCATCCTCTGCTTCTGTTAGCGGCATTTCCATGAAGTGTAAATACAAATTACCGATTTAAAAATTAAAAGAATTTAATGGCGAATTAAAAGAATGGTTACCTTTTTGGTCTCAATTTAAAAAGATAGATGAAGACCAACAAATGGACGCTGTTGACAAATTCGGTTATTTGATTATGTCTATGACACCTGAATCCCCTGCTACTCGTGGGAACACATATGGACGAAAAACAAACAAAAAAAAACAATCCTGAGGATGGACAGAAATGCTCACCTCAATCTAAAGCGGTGACTGGGGATGGTCAGAAATGCCCACCCCAACGCACTGCTCAGAACGAGGCTGGACATCGAAGATCACCTCAGGACAAAACACAAAAACCAAGGCGAAAACGCATCTGCGGCGCCGAGGCCAAAAGGAGGAAAAGGGCAAAGGAGGCAGAGAAGGCTGCAACTATAAATGCACCTTCTCCCGCCTCCACCCCACCTCCAAAGGCAGGGGCACCTCCTGCGGAGGGGGCCAAAGGTTCCGCCTTGCATAAAGGCAACAAACCGGCGGCTACCTCTGCAGGAAAGCGCCCCCACCTGAGTACCTCCACGGAGGGAACACCAACACCAAGAAGGTCGAAGAAGCTGCGCAGCGATAGAAATGTCGCTGCACCTTCCCAAACCTTTGCGGAAGCCGCCTTGAGACACCTCAAGGTGGCTATTATTGATGAGACAAACCCGTACGGTAAAATTACCGCAGAACGGGAGAGCCTCGTCAAAACTCAACTGCTGGAGGAACTGGACAAGTTTATCTTCTCCGCCTCCAGCAGCAACACCAAAGCGCCCACGTTTAAATCGTGGACACACTCCGGTGAAATCATCAGAGTGGTCTGTGATGATGACGCGACGCTACAGTGGCTGAAAAAGGCCACAAAAGACCTCAAGCCGTGGGAGGAAGCATCGCTGGCTGTCATCGGTGTGGATGAGCTCCCAAAGCTTACCAAAGCCTCGCTCTGGATCCCGGAGGACGTCCACAAGACGACATCCGGTGAAAAGGAGAAGGTGCTGGGAAGGCTGAGGGCGCAGAATCCGGACTTGAGGATAGCGAGGTGGTGCACCTTCCACCAAGAGGTGAAGGCTAACCCTTCAGGACACCTCTTCGTCTTCGGAATCGGAGACGAGGATATGGCGGTCCTCAAGAAAAAGGCAATGAGGATAAGCTACGCGTTTACCACATTGGCCATAAAGGTTAAAAGGAGGGTACCTCTGAAGACCCAAGGTCCTCGGAAGTCGAGCCACCTAGAGTGGTTACTGGCACTGAGATCACCAAGGGTCTCGAAAAGGACGTCGAAACATCTGTAAAGATGACAGACGACGACCTGACGGAAGAGGCCCCTGACAACAAAGAGGCCGTCGCTCCCGTACCGGAGGAGCAGATGGACCTAGAATAGAGTCCCAACCCGAACGACCTCGCAATGGGCAAGGACGTCGGAAAAAAGGTAAATATAATACAATGCAACCTCCAACACAGCAGGACGGCTACGGCAACACTATGTCGCCGCCTTGATGTGTTGAAGGATGCAATAGCTTTGATCCAGGAACCCTGGATAATTAAGACCAGAATTACTGGTTTCGGTAACTTGACTGGTAATATTTTTAGCTCACCAAGCAATCAGCAACCTAGGACAGCCGTTTACGCTCCCAGGAAATACAGAGCCTTTCTGATGGCACAATTCTGCACCTCAGACCTCACTGCGGTTAAAGTGGAATGTCCAGACGGAAAGGGCAAATATACGGCGTTGATACTCGCATCGGTGTACCTCCCCTCAGATGCAGCCACTCTACCACCCACAAGAGAGATGGAAGTGCTAGTGGACCACTGCCTAAACCAGAGAATGGAGCTGATTTTGGGCTGTGACTCAAACTCTCACCACCTGGGCTGGGGCAGCAAGGATATCAACGCCCGAGGTAAGTCTCTTTACGAATATATAATTAAGAAAGACCTAATAATCTTGAATAGAGGCACGGAGCCGACATTCATTAACGCCCGTAGCCAAACAGTAATAGATCTTACGCTGGCGACAGCCAAAATATCAAATAAAATTCAAGACTGGCAAGTGTCTGATCATATTTCAATGTCAGACCATCGCTGGTTGACCTATACGATAAACCAGGATCTCAGGACCACTGTGAAATCCCGCGATCCGAAGAGGACGGATGTAGCTCTATACAATCGACTCTTAAAAGGAGCTCTGCGGGATACAGAGGCCCTGACTCCTGGCAATAGTGAAGAATTGGAAAGGTACACGCTATCTATCCAAAACAAAATAGACATTGCCTATAAGGAATCCTGTCCGATGAGGATGGTACAGACAGAAGGGACAACCAATAAATGGTGGTGCCCTGAACTGGAACACCTCAGAAAGACAGCGAGAACAACCTTTAATAAAGCAAAACAAACAAAACTTGAAGAGGACTGGGAAATATATAAAGCCAACCTCAGAGAGTACAAAAAAGTCTGCAGACAAAAGCAAAGAGAAGCCTGGAGAGCCTATTGCGAGGTAATTGAAGACCTTCCGCAAGTCTCAAGGCTACAGAAGGTACTCTCAAGCGACCACCATAGGAGTATCGGCATCCTGACGAGGGAGAATGGCGACAAAGCCGCCAACCTCCAAGAGAGCGCTGAAATCCTTATGGAAACTCACTTCCCAGGTTCTGTCTTCCCGCGAACGACGAACCAGACGGAAGTACCAATAACACCCTCACAATACGACTGGCAACTTGCTAGCACCATAATTGATGAGGACAAGATAAGGTGGGCCATATCGGGCTTTTCCCCCTTCAAAGCACCAGGACCTGACGGTATAAGACCAGCCCTACTACAGTGGGGATTGGATATTCTTATGCCGCACCTGGTCGGAATATTCAGAGCCTCATTAGCTCTGAGGTATGTTCCCGGTAAGTGGAGAGAAGTACGAGTGGTGTTTATACCTAAACCAGGAAGGATGGACTACACCTTACCAAAAGCATTCCGACCAATCAGCCTCACATCATTCTTTTTGAAAACAATGGAGAAGCTGTGCGAGCGGTATATAAGAGATGAAGTCTTAGTCCACAATCCACTTCATCCAAATCAGCATGCATATACTCCGGGAAGGTCTACCGATTCGGCCCTACACCAAGTGGTTGGCAGAATCGAGAGATCACTGGATAATAAAGAATCCACCCTGGGTATATTTATAGATATCGAAGGAGCGTTCGATAAAACGACTTTCCCAACAATCACCCATCAACTCAACTCCAGGAATATACCCCTGGTGGTAGGAGAATGGATACTCAAGATGCTCTCTAGTAGAGCAATAAGTATAAATGTAGAAGACATTACTGTGAGGGGACTGGTAATGAGGGGATGTCCGCAGGGAGGGGTCTTATCACCCCTTCTTTGGAACATAGTCCTGGATACCCTGATTAGTCACCTCAACAGTAATGGTTTCTACACAATTGCATATGCAGATGACATAGTTATCTTGCAGACCGGCAAATTTGTGAACACACTGTGCGATAGAGCGCAGGATGGCCTCAAATTAATAGAAACATGGTGTAAGGAACACTCATTGTCGATCAATCCCAAGAAGACAGAGATGGTCCTTTTCACTAGAAAAAGAAGCTTATCGGGCTTGAAACCCCCCGAAATCTTCAAAGGCAAACTAAACTTCGCTGAAGAGGTGAAATACCTCGGCATTACCCTCGACAGGAAGTTAACATGGAACTCGCACATTCAGAACAGAGCAAAAAGAGCATATGTGGCCTATGAGCAGTGTCGGAGGACAGTGGGACGCACATGGGGTCTCTCGCCCCGTGTAGTCACCTGGATCTACACAGCAATGATAAGACCTATGCTAACGTACGGAGCTATTGCATGGGGACCTAAAACTCTACAAGCAACGGCTATCCAAAAACTGTATCAAATACAACGAATGGCTTGTCTGAACATCACAGGAGCCATGAGAACAACACCAACCGCGGCAATGGAATTGGTTACTGGTCTGACACCTCTCGACCTGCACGTCAAGGAGGTTGCGCTAATGGCCATGCTACGATTGCGCACGGCTGGTGTAAACCCCGAGGTAGGAATGGGTCAACTGAGGCTGGGCCTGTGGAGGGAGGCACTCACTGCGGTGCCTCTGCTACAGGCGGCCGGTGACGCAATTGAACCCAGGTTTGTATTTAATAAACCCTACAAAATACAAATAAAACAGAACACTGAGGCGGATGCTGCAAATGCAATACGCATATACACAGACGGCTCAAAAAACAAGGAAGGATCAGGGTGTGGAGTCTACTCCAGATCACTTAGCCTAAGGATTAAATGGGGAATGGGAAAAAATACCAGCGTGGTTCAAACAGAACTGGCTGGTATCTCAATCGCCGCAAAGAGATAACCAGAAAAGAAATTTCTGGCAAAAACATAATAATCTGCACTGACAGTAGACAAGCCCTATTAACCTTGAATAGACAACGCTTTATCTCAGGGTTAGCACTAGAGTGCCACCAAGATTTAGCCAACGCCTCGGTAGATAATAATATCGTACTAAGGTGGGTAAAAGGGCACGACAGGAGCAAAGGCAACCGTATTGTTGACTCTCTGGCCAGGATGGCGGCTGGACTGAAAATTTTGGGACCAGGCGACACCCATGGTTTGACGACTTCGACAATTGCGGAACTAGCCAAACGTTACACCCGTACTCAATCTCTTAAGAGATGGGATGAAACCAAAGGATGCAGTTTTGCCAGGATTACCCTGGGTGACCCTGAGAAGCTGGATACGAATAAATATTTGGCGATGACCAGGAAGAACCTACGTTTAACAGTGGGATTTCTGACTGGACACTGTCAACTAAGGAAACACCTCCATATTATGGGGCTAGTGGACATACCTCTATGCAGGAGGTGTGAACAGGAAGATGAAACTGTCAGGCATGTCTTATGTGAATGTCCGGAGCTATCGTCGATAAGAGAGTGTGTGTTCGGTGAGTCTTGGCCTACACCTGCCGACATTAAGGAGATGTCCCCTGGTGACCTGTCTTCCTTCCTGGATAAGGCAGGATGGACAATGTCCTAGGAGGGCGGCTCCTAGGGAGGATGTACAATGGGCCATATTGTGGCCTAAGTGCTGTGGGTCTATACTCACCCTTCCTACTCTACAGATACAGACACCTGAATCACCTGCTAGGGAGCTCGTGGATAGTTATCCCGCAACTCAATAAATGTATCCTCTAGTTGTACAAGCTTTGAAAGACCGTTTTGGAAGAGATAATTTGCTTACTGAATTTTATATCCGCGAATTGTTAAAACTGATTTTGCAAAATACCACATCGAAAAAAAAACCAGTTGTGTCAATTCTTTATGATAGACTGCAATGCCATTTACGCAACTTAGAAATGTTAGGTGTCACGTCAGAGAATTGTGCTCCGATTTCAATGCCTCTTGTGTCGTCTAGCTTACCTGATGAAATAGTAAAGACTTGGGAAAGAAATAGTGTACCTCTCATTAAATCAAACACCTAATGCGACGTCAAAGGATTATTTAAGCAACTTAATGAGATGGCGAAATCAGGATTTGGAATTTCAGAAAACGGTCAAGTTTCCTCATCAAGGAAACCTGAGTGGAAAAAAGATCGCAAATCATCTACTTATATTTCAAGTTTTGAAGGATGTCCCACTGCAGCTAGTTTGCTAAATGGTTCTAAAGATTTTGTTGAGAAAAGTATATTTTGTTCATCTAGTCATAATTCCCGAGTTCAAGAAAGCTTTAGATTTGACACTTAATCAACGTCGTGAACGGGTAAACGCTGCTAAAGCTTGTTATTGCTGCCTGCTACCTGGACATTCTGCGGCACGTTGTCGAAGAAGACCTAAGTGCATTATTTGTTTGAAAGGACACTTTGGTATTATGTGCAACCAAGAAAAAAACAATTTACCAAAGAAAGACATTATTAGTTCTGTAGAAAGTGTAGTTAAACCTACAAATGATAAAATGCTGGCGTCGACTGCTAATCGTTGTAATGTACTGATGCAAACGCTTTTGGTATACATAAGAGGAGACGATAATCGTGTCAAAAAGGTCAGACTCCTGATTGATTTCGGTTCGCAACGATCTTATGTTTTGCCAAATACCGCTATTGAAATGGGATGCAAATCATAAGGAAACGAACTTATACAACACTCATTATTTGGAGGTTCTACAATGGAACCTACTGATCACCACTTATTTAGACTTCATCTTTCAAAACTGGATCAGTCGTACCATTGCAATTTTGAAGTTCTAGATCAGCATAAAATTTGTGGGCAAATTGCAACTGTTCCAGAAGGCCCATGGATTCAAGAACTTGCTGAAAATAATATTAAGTTGAGTGACGTTGGTTCCCTGGCTAACATTGAGATATTAATAGGAGCTGATATTGCAAGTAAATTGTGGACTGGAAAAGAGTACCTTTAAGTTCTGGATTGGTAGCAATGGAGACAAAGCTTGGATGGACATTGTCAGGAAAGGTACCCAATATCCCAACTATCAAAGAAGAAAATTTAGCTACCGTTGTAACAAGTATTCTAAATCGTGAAACCACTATTACAGATTTATGGGCACTCGATACATTGGGTATCACTGATCCATCTGCGAAAATGACTAAACTAGAAATTGATGCCACAACTTATCAACATTTCCTAGATAATGTTTCAGTCAATGAAGAAAATCGTTTTGAAGTTCACCTTCCATGGATTCATAACCATGCAGTTTTGTCAAATAATTATGAACTATCCCTAAAAAGACTTCAGACCACTGTAAAGAAATTAAAAAATGAGGGCTACTACAATGCTTATCAAAAGGTTTTTGATGAATGGATCCATGAAGGTGTAATAGAAGAGGTACCATTAGAAGAAATTTATGAGAATTGCCTCTATTTGAAAGAATACCTTCGTGTTTGGCTCGTTTTCGCGAGAAGAAGGTGGGTATAAGACATTAGGCGTGCTTTCCTTCAGATCAGTGTGTACAAAAAAGACAGAAACTATCTCAGATTTCTATGGCTCGACGAAAATGGAAAAATGAAAACCTACAGACACTGTCGAGTTGTGTTTGGAGTATCGCCAAGTCCTTTTCTTTTGGAATCATGCGTTAAACTACATCTGGATAATGTTTTGCAGCAATGTTTGCAAGGTAACTCTCATTGGTCTGTGTCATTTGTTGAGTTACACGCTGTGTGGATAATTGTGTAGTTAGTCTGGATGATGAAAAACAAGCTGAGGAATTTATCGAAACAGTCTCCTCTATTATGAAAGACAGAATGTTTGATCTTCTAGCATGGGAGCAAACAAATGAAACAGACTCGTCTATTCCTACAAATGTTTTAGGTTTACTATGGGACAAGTCCGATGATACGTTGTCAATAAACGTGAATAGTTTGCTTTCAATGAATATGGACAAGATAACGAAAAAGGTCATTTTAAGTGCTGCTCATCGCATTTTTTATCCGATTGGTATAGTTAGCAGTTTTACATTGATTCCTAAGCTACTTATTCAGCAGACCTGGGAGCTTGGTATAGCTTGGGATGAAGAGGTTCCTGATATATAAAATCTCAATTTAATGAATGGAAGAAAGATTTTCCTCTTCTAACCCAAATGAAAATTCCTTGCTGGATAATGCAATGTAAAAGTGAAAGCAGTCAAACTTTACACATATTTTCTGATGCCTGTAAAACATAGTATGCAACAGCTGCTTTCCTTCGCATTGAACATAATGGCGAAGTCATCGTGCAGTTGATGGCAGCAAGAGCTCGGGTTGCTCCAACTGCTAAATCAAGCAAACGCATTACTATACCCAGACTGGAGTTATTAGCAGCATCTATTTTATCTCGACTATACAAATCTATTGTGGAAGATTATGGATTGAAACATCTTAAAACATTTTTTTGGACTGACGC